>JAODXP020000012.1:5386183-5678683 GCA_027497455.2 Sardinella longiceps | reverse complement strand
ATTCGATTTTGGTGGCGATCGGTGACCCAGAACACTATCTGTGACCACATTGTCTTGGCGGAGGTCTGCGCTCTCAGAGCGCTTTTCTAGTTTCCTTATAAGACTGAGGCTTCAGGTTCCTTAAAAAGTGTGACAATGTTCCCTATTAGGGCCACTGCACAACTGGAATGTCACGGATCTGAATTGATTGGTCATAGCAAAACGCAATTACTGGGCACAAACTCAAATCGGTTCAAAGACTAATAGGCCAGGCTGCCATCTTAGTCACATTCCTGCACAGCCCGCCCACCTCCATCTTCTCTGAGGTGGATCAATTCTCAAAATCCTTTGTGCCCCTTTGGCTGAATTACAAGTTTTTGACAAGGTCAGCTGTTCTATAGCTGTTCTAAAGGGCCATATACAGGGCTGCATAAAGTACAGCCATATAAGTCATTGAGCTGCAGGATGATGTCGCTAAAGTCATCTTTTCAATTCTTGAATGCTTATTTAGATTTTAAAGATAAATCTTTATGATAAACTTTGACAAGCACACCAAATTTTACTGGCCCCTGTGAAATGCCATGAAGTCTATGTCAGTAGTAGCGAGAAAGAAAGCAAGGGAGACCGGGAGAGACAGACAGAGGAAGAGAGTGAAAGAGAAGAAAGCGAGAGAGGACACAGACTGCTGCTGGGCGAAGGAGAAGTGCTTTTTAATGAGTCGTAGATAACACAAGTTCAAGGCTTGGTGGAAAACAAGTGAAACATTTGGGGTTGGAGGAAAACCCTTGACGTCACAAAGAGGCCATGACTGAGCATGTGCCTGTGAAGTGTTAGATTTTTCGGCAGGGAGAGAGGGGTCAGCCGAGGGTGTGTGTGTTGTGTGTGTGTGTGTGTGTGTGTGTGTGAGTGCCAGAGGGTTCGTTTGTGCGTGCGACTGTGTGTGTGTGTGGGGTGGGGGGTGACTCAGCATATAGCGTGCACCTCCAGGCTTGGATGACCTCATAAATCAACCTGACACTCGTCTGTTTCTTCATCCTTTCCTTCAGTGAGTGTGTGACAAGGAGAAATGGGTGGCAGTTACTGAGGAGAAAAAGGGGAAGAACACGGAAGAAGGAAATACTGAATGGGGGGGAAAGAACTTGAGGGGGGCGTAAATTTCTAACACTATCTCTGACTTTCACTCTCATTTTTAATTCTTTGCCACAGATTTCCAGTTTTTATTTATAACTCAAAATTAGACGTTTGATAAGAGAAACCTGTCCCCCCAAGCAGAACAAATTTTACTAATGTTTCCTAAAGAGATCTTACAAGGTCAGAGGGAGAGTATTATCCCTTCCATCTCGGCCCTCTGTATGATAACATATCTCGGCAGTCTGCTTGTCAGAGCAGTGGTCTCACTCCCCGTGGCTGAGGTTGTTGAGAATATTGATTGACATTCTTTTTTCATTTTTTTTTTTTAAATCATTTGTTTCAATTATCCAAGTAAAACCTTCACTTTTTCCCTTGAAGCTCAATATTGAATAGAATAAACAATATTTGCTGACTAAACACCGCTCCAATTTTCCTGTGGTGTTATAGGCTACTGTAGCTAACAATTATTATGGAATTGTTATGAGTGGGCACAAAACAAGAGATCAGGGTCAGGGACACCTGTGTGAGTGTGTGTGTATGAAATTGTGTACAGAAAAATTGTAAACAACTGAGAGAATAAAAAAAAACATAGTGTTAAAACATTAATTCAGCAAAATGGAATTCCAGCACAAATGCAGCTTCTATACAGTACATATCTAGATAAACATCCTGACAAGTGTAGCCCAGTCGTCGGCCCGTCCTTCTTCCCACACTGCAGAATACACTACAGGCTTTCTCCATTCCTCAAATGGCAAATTAATTGGTATTGTGCTCCCGTGGCAGTATAGACCTTCTCTGGCCAAGTGGTATTTATTTAAGGCTGTAATTCCAGAGAACAGACTAATTGCACTGCTGCCAACACTCCAGTGCTTTCAGATGCATGGAAACAAACAACAGGAAGCCATCTTGTTTAAAAAATTCCCCCCCTCCAAACTCTCAGCATGCCCATACCCATCTATGAACAATAAACAGCACTCCAAGAATGGAGCAGAATGAACGCTGTGCTTGTGACATTTATGGAAACTCGAGTCAAAGTGAAAGGAAATTTCTGATTAAAACAAAAAGGTTAGGTCAAAAGTTTGAGACCCCAGGGGTAAAAACACATAACAGAAACAAGCACACAAGCTGACCCTCTAGGCCCCTCCCCCCACACATCCGTGACCTTCCTCTACCCAGCAACTACGCATGCAGGCCTGGGTTGGGAAACACCTCGTGCCCCAGGCAGGTGGTACTGCTGTAGCCTGATAACCACAGGGCCCCTCTGCCCTGACCCCAGCAAAACACACACACACACACATACACAAAATTGAGATAACGGGGTACGACATGCAAAGACGGAAGCATGAGCTGAACTCGTTTGACAGAGTTTTTGCGGTTGCCGGGTAGAGGCCCCAGTCAAGAAAGCAGAAACTTATCCTTGCTATTTGCACAGAATAACTGATAGAGGCCACAAGGGCACATGTGAGTTTCAGTTTCATCTTGATGCGTGATGCTTAAATTTGACTACATTAGACAGCATACAGTAGCCTACAGTCATGTTCAGACTGGAGAACAAGGAAGTAAAGAAAAGGGTGTCAACAATGTTGAAAGACAATTTTCCAGTATTTCACAACACCAATGCCAGTTCTTCATAAAACAGATAAACCAATTGACCAATGATCAAAAAATTAAAAACCACAACTTATGTTTATTATACAGAAATTCTTTATTTTCCAAGACTCTCTTGGTATGGCTTATTTGCAGACGCTGAAATTGTACGCTACCAACATGTTCCTCTGTGTAGAGTAGACGCATGTGAGCCTATGGAGTCCCTCCTGTTTGGGCATACATGCAAATCAGTAGACTCAAAAAAGGCAAGTGTACAAAAGTTCAAAAAGTGGGGTGAGGGTATTTTGAGGGGGGAAAAAAACCTTGAATAGAATGCAAGGGAGAGGGAGATCCATTGATCTGGATATATGCTCATGTCTTAAATGGAGACAACTTTTTACTGCAGTCTTTGCACCTGCTGAGAAGCCTAGGTTATTAAAAAGAAAGAAAGAAAACAAAAAAAAAAAATCCACAGGTTTTTTTCCTTAAATAAACAACATAAATACTGCAAATGCAATTACACATGTGGCAACATCTTGATAATGCTGTACACAAATGTCCTTTTCAAGAAAAAAAAATATTCACAATCATCTTGGATTAACAGTTTTACAAAATACACAGGCATCTCAGTGTCAGCTACCTTTACATTGTGTTCATCCCAATTGCTCCTGAGCCGTCACCCGTAATCCCTGTGTTCAGATCGTACTGAGATTCTACATCCTCTTCAGAATACATAAAAAAGACTGAGGAGACAAATGTGTTCCAACATAAATATTAGGTTAGTGAGAAAAGGAGTAAGCTTGTTTTAAAATAAGCATTTAAAAAAAGGAAGGAAGGAATGAGGGGGGAAAAAAAGTTTTTTTTTTAAAGGAGTTTCATTATTAAGGCCGCTTTATGTTAAAAAAGGTAGTCAGTCTTGTGTGTGTGTGTATACTCAACATCAAGTCCTTGTTCTAGGAGTCTCTGTGTAGTTGTGTTTTCCTCAATAAAATCTCCAAAGTTGGAGAAGACAAGAGACGAAGAACAAGCAGGATGGGGAAGAGAGAGGGAGAGAAAAAAAGAAGGAAAAAAAAAAAGAGAAGAGTTCTTGTTTTGTCCAAACAGTATCCACATGGGAGTTGTAAGAGGGGGAAACGCCTCAGCCCTGCTCTGTGGATGAGGGCTGCAGTTTGCAGCTTTCAGGTTCAACACACCCAACACCTGTTCAAGCTCCCCTACTCCCTCTCCTCCTAATTCTGCTCCCCCTCTTTCTTTCTGTCTTTCATTCTATCTTTCACCTCTTTTCACAACCTCCATCCTCCAGCTGACATAGCTACCACTAACTCTGTAAGGAGAGGGGGAGTTCACACATGCTGTGCTCCAAAGATCCTCACTGGAGCGCAGCTGGAGTTTGGACAGCCAACCCTGCCTCTGTTCTCATCCAACAACGTAAATGTGAGGTTCACATTGATTGAAAATGACATCATATATATTTATATAAAAAAAAATTAATTAGAACATTTGATATTTTTGATACTTAACATAGAGACATTAATACAATAAAGATTACCTTGACGACAATGATCATTTGAATAATAATAATAATAATAATAATAATAATAATAATGAAAAAGGGGGGAAAAAAGAAAGTGAGTCTTTTGTGGTTGTTTTTTGTTTTTCTTTGGAAGCCCTTCTGAAAAAGACCATGTGGTGCTATGGTCTATGATAACCATCTTTCCCTCTCTTGGGCTTCACCCTGGTGTTATAGTGCAAATGTCCATCCCATACCACAAACGCCCCTGGAGACAACAACGACAACATCCTTCCCCTTCCCCTCCCCGATCCTCCTTCTCTCCATCCCTCCATCTCTTCCTTTCTCCTCCTTGTGGGACAGTGTGGGGTTCTGGGTCCGGCTCTCACTGCATGCGGTCCGGTTGCACGTGTTGCTGGGGGGCGTACTGGATGAAGGCTTGGGGGGGTTGGGGCGCAGCGCCCTGTAGGCTCTGGTGGAGGGCGCTGGGGGGGGGGGTGCGGCGGCGGTCGGAGCTGAGGAGGTGGGGCTGGTGGCGTACGTGTAACCGACAAAGCCCGGCGAGGCGGCGTAAGGGTACTGATCGAAGGCAGCCGAGGCGTACTGTGCGTAGGCGGCGCTGTAGTCCAGGTACTGGGGGGTCACGGAGGACGCTGCCACCTGAGAAGGCAGCACCAGGCTAGGCTGCATGTAGGCCTGGGGGTAGACGTAGTGTTGGGCAAGCCTGCAGAGAGGAAGAGGGAGAGAGGGAGAAAGAAAGAGAGAGAGAGAGAGAGAGAAAAAAAAAAAGAGAGAGAGAGAGACAAGGGCATTAGACTCTCCAACACACTACAGGCGCATACCTCACAGGGGACAAGAGCACAAAAACACAGATCTGGCAAAGAGCTCGGAGCTCTTGCAAACTTGGACGCTTCTCTGGACCTGCAGATTCAACGGTGAGATGCAAGCCAGACGCCACAAAACCCACCCATCACCAGACCAGCAGAACACATTAGCGAGACAGAGGGGGGTTGGGGGGTTGGAGGAGGATGAATGTGACTGAAGTTGAGGGTGGGGAAAACCAACAGGTCCTGTTAAGGCCTGGATTTGGACTAGGGCTTTGGGTGGGATGGACTGGAGTGAGGTGGTGAAGGAGGGAGACAGCCGTTTCTGGCAGCTCTTCTCCACCAGACACCCAGAAGTGTTTTAACAGCTGCCACTCACCAGAGAAAAAGTAGAATGTGTGTACAACACACACACACACACACACACACACACACACACACACACACACACACACACACACACACACACACACACACACACACACACACACACACACACACACACACACACACACACACACACACACTTAAAGCTAGAAGCAGTCACCTTCAGCTGCCATAGTTTACTGTGGGCTTCATGGTGGTGACTGGTCTTTTTCTTAGCAGTCAGAGAGGGCTTATTGTGGGGCAGGAGTGGCATTAATGATGGACAGTAGGGCCAGAAGGCATGGGCCGATGGGCCCTCAACCAACCTCCCCCATTAGTCAAGGGTGGCAACGGTGAGACAACTTGGTAAATACAGTTAAGGCCACACTGTAACACACACACACACACCAACACCCTTCACATATACACACAAACACACACACACACACACACACACAAAAACACAGAACAATGACCATAGCTTTGCCACACAGGAAGAGGCATACATGACTGTTGGAACAATCTCACACTTTTTTTTTCTTTCTTTCTTTTCTTTCTTTTTTTTCAGAAAGGAAATTTCCACCAGTGTTTCAATTCCAACAGTGTCAGCTAATGCCATTGTCCTTAGGAAGACAAATTACCCAGTCATTTTTTTCAAGCAAAGAGAACAAAAATGACCATGATTATTATTATTATTATTGTTATCATCGTAATTCTTTTTACAGTAACAAAAGATGACCTCCCACTGTCCTCTGGGGAGTTTGAGGGAGGGGGGAGGGAGGGGAGGGAAAGGGGGGCGTTTGGTCGGTCGGAGAGTTGATTCAGGCAGCTGAGGTGAGCAGAGCAGCAAGCGAGACGAGACAGAACCAGACCAGACAGTGAAGTCACAGCACACCTCCACTCGCTTTGACACAGGAAAGGGTGTGTGAAGGGACATGTGTGACACATCCACCGACACTCAGCCCCCTCCCAGAGCACAATCACCCTCCCTCTCTCCCGCTCTCTCTCTCTCTCACACACACTCTCACACACACACACACACACACACACACACACACACACACACACACACACACACACACACAAACCTGGACGCCCTCCCCAATCATTTCCCGATCCCGCCCGATGGCCAACCCCCCCCCCCCACCCCCAAAAGAACAAACACACGCCACAGCACTCCCCCACTGCAAACCAAACACCATGCCAGCAGAACACAAGACGGTCCTTTAAAATCGTTGTGACAATCTTTCCACGTCAGATCACAGTAACACACAAACACACACACGATAAGGCACTTCAGTCTGTCAAAAGCACACTGCACTGCAATCTCAAGCCATCACTGGCACCTTTGGAGGGAAGGGGAGTTGGGGTGGTGGTGGTGGCGGCGGTGGTGGTGAGGAGAGATCTAGACGGTCACCATTCCACGCCCTCTCCACTGTTGTGGGGACCCCCAAACAAGGCCCCCCAAATGCATCCAGGGTCTCCAGTATCTTCTCTTTCTCTCCCCTGTCTTGGCTCAATCCTTCAGCTGGGGTAGGGTAGGGTAGGGTAGGAAGCAACCAAGAGGAGAGGGGTGGTGGACAGTAGTAGTTAGCACATACACTGAGGTTGGATAGTAGTGAACATCAATGGGGTATCAGATAACAGAAGAAAATAATGCATTAACATATGTGCGCGTGGACACACACACACACACACACACACACACACACACACACACACACACACACACACACACACACACACACACACACACACACACAGCGAGCAACAGAGAATGAAAAAGACAAGCTTTGTGGTCTGAGGCACCCACACAAGCTCCTCTTTAGTCCTTTGGCTCATGGGGGGGGGGATGAAGGCAGTAACAGCTTTGTTTTAGCTTACAGCCAACCAAGCATGGACGACGCCGCGGTCAAGGACGTTTTTGTATGCGCTCTCACACACACACACACACACACGCTCTCACACTTGCTCATACATGCATATATATACAAATACACTAAGCAAACACAACAAACACACACACACACACCTAGCCATGGTACACAGTCTCAGTTAGTGGGCACTGGACAGGACAGTCCATCACAGAGGAAGGCCACCCTGCCCCAAGAGCAAACAGCTCCTCTCCCTCATCTAGGACAAGGGTGGTGGTGGTGGTGGTGGCTGTGTGGGGTGGTGCTGGTGGGGGATTTGGGTTGCTCAGTCTGTGCAGTGCAGTGCTGTGCTAGTAGTGATGATCTATGGCTAGAACAAAGCGTAGGGAAGCAGAGGAAACTGAGAGGATATGATAGAAGACTTAAGGACCTGAGGCTGTGGGGAATTCAGAAGCCCTGACATCCACTCCATCAGAAATAACTGTAAGGCTTTGGCTCCTGACACCCTCCTACCACTGGCAGATCTAGCAGCATAGCGGACTCTGACACACACACACACACGTACGTACGCACAAAAATACTCAAACACACACACACACACACACACACACACACAGTCTAACACAGTCGCCCACACACACACACACACACACACTGGCTTGCCCTACAGCACTCATGTGCACTCTAACAGAGGTATTTAAAGGGGTATTACTGCTGTGCTGGATCCTCCACAGACATCACCTCTGCAAGGGCTAATAATAACCCGGCAGTGGGCTGGGGAAGTATGAAAACAGCAACACTGTGGCTAAAACAACGCCTTGTGAAAAGCCCTGAGAAAAAACATCAAAAACATAAATGAAAGAGGAACTTTTTCAAGGCATTGCAACTTACGGTAAGCTTGCCTTTTGTAGCCGGGCCTAACTGATACGGATATTAAAAACGGAATTATACTATATTATATTATATTATATTATACGGAACTATATCAAAGGAAAACATGAGGTGGGGAAAGTCAGACCGATGGAGATTTTAACCTTTTGTAGCCGGGCCTAACTGATACGGATATTAAAAAACGGAATTATACTATATTATATTATACTATACGGAGATATATCAAAGGAAAACATGAGGTGGGGAAAGTCAGACCGATGGAGATTTTAACCCCTGAAATCATCTCTTAAAATGTATCTACGAAAAATATCACCTATGTTGGTCATGATGTTATCTTGTGAACAGATGAATTAGCACAGGAGAAACAGAGGCACAGGAAACAAGAGAAAGAGACAAAAGATTTCCTCAGGCTTCTTGGTCTAAAAACAGACACTAAACTAACACGGGGCAGAGAGAGGGAGATGGACAGAGAGAAAGAGAGAGCGAGAGAGAGAGAAAGGGGAGAGAGAAAGGTCACAGGGTCGTGTGACTTTCTGCTGACGGCCAGTGGGTGCCAGGCATGCCAATTGGACAGAGGACAGCCTCATGGACCAAAAGGCATCTAGCACATACAGTACATCACACCACCGCCCTATCAACTCATCTCCCCTCTCCCCTGCCTAGTCGTTCACCCTCACGCTCTCCATGTCTAGCGCATTTTCTTTTTACACACGCACACACGCACACACACACACACACACACCCTTAAAGACAAGCTCCTCTCTGCCGTGTCTAATTTAGTCAAGAAGTGACAAAAGCACACACAATTAGGGGGTTATAATTAAGCTCATCATTGCACAGAGAGTGGGGTTGATGGTGGTTGTGGATCGAGGAGGTGATGGCGGTGGTTTCACGTTTGGAAAAAGTGGTGTGCTAACAAAGGCAGCGCTAAGATTTTTAGCCAATTAGTCCGAAAGAGTGAGGTTACTGATCCGCACTACCTCCACCCACCTTCTGGATTCCCCTAAGCCCCCTCCTGACAACCCCCCCCCCCACGTCTCTGCACCCCCTGCCCCCGTAACAGCCCTCCTGTCTCACCAAGGTGTCAACTTTCAATCCCTCAGTCTAATCACTCCCTGACAATGCCTCTAAATCTGATCCCACAAAAGATAGAAAAAGAAAAGAGAAAAGAAATTAAAAAAATTGGAATAATAAAAAAAAAAGAGAATATTACATGAAAGATAAGCGTCATTACAAATACTTTAAAAAAGGAAATCTCTCCACTCTCACTCAGGCGCGCGCACACACACACACACACACTTCTACCAGCAGCAGCTGTAAGCTGTAAGTTGTAGGCTAAGTCTGCGTGACCTCTTGTGCCCAACTCCCCTGTGGCTCATGCGCTGAGCACAGCAGTGCTGCCACGGAGCTGTGAGCCGGCTATACTCCACGGGACTCTTCACATGCAGCCATCAAACCTGCCTGCCACTGAGCCACCCATGGGCCAAGCGCGAGAATGAACAGAGCAGACACACACACACACACACACACACACACATACACGCAAACAAAATAATGCCAAACTGCCATTGAACTACTGCACATTCTCTGTAAAAGTCCCTGAGCCCCTGCTGGCAATAGCCCATGAGGGAGAGAGACAGGTGTTCTCAGTCAGTAGAGGGACAGAATGTGTATGTGTGTGTGTGTGTGTGTGTGTGTTGGGGGGGGCTTAAACTTGTATGAAGGGTGTAATTGAGGAAATCAGAGCCAGCACCTGTCAGACGCAAATGTGCGAACACACACACACACACACATGCACGCACGGCAGACGGCAGGTGTCACTTGACAACGCTCCACCTAGTCACCATGGCAACCTGCTCTGTGCTTAATGGGGGAACTCTAGTAACAGAGCTCGGCAGACATGATCTTACAAGCGAGGCAGGGCTGAAAAGAACCCCCTCCCCACCTCGACACACACACACACACACACACACACACACACACACACACACACACACACACACACACACACACACACACACACACACACACACTTCCCCCACCCCCAGGCAACCTTTCCCTCCTAAAACGAACACAACCTCACCAAAACCAACAACCACCACAGTCTGTTGCCATGGTGAATAAACCAACAGTGTCTAAAACTTCTCGCCTCGTGGTAAATTAATAACGTGGGTTAAGAGAAAGGACAGCTGAGCCAATGGCCGGTGAACAGAAACACCAGCGACTTCGAGCACCTTTTCAAGAGCACCGGCTCCCCGACACACACACCGAGCCGATGTCCTTGGTGTGGCCTTCGCTCGAGGTCAGAAAAATTCTGGTGCTGCATTGCAGCCAGGCTCCCCTAGTCCGCAGGCTCTCTGTGAAGGAACGAATCTCTGACTGACCTCCATCGGGGGAGGGCAGAGTGAAAGAAAACATTTCCGGCGGCTGCAGTGGTCCCATCTCCACTCCAGCGGCATCACGCCACACAAAAGATTAGGAGCAGAGGTCATTTACAGGAGCTCTGCACTGAGCACTGACCTAAAGATTTTCTTCACAGATCACCACATCGTTCTCCAAAACAGACCCAGCTAATGGGAGAGCACAGGGGGGAGCGACAGAGGGCATAAAACACTGGACTGGATGAAAACAAAGAGGAACAAAGGCATATCACAACAGACATGGACATATAAGTCTGGACAGTCTTTTCTAAAACAAAATGTCTTGAGGGTGTGTGAAGGATGTGCATTTGTACATGGTGAAGTAAGAAAACTCCTAAAAACATCTTGCTGGGATAAAGAGTGAAGATATGAAAGACTTAGTATTCTGCACAATGATTCGGCATTGACTTACCCATACTGCCTTTGGATCAGTGCAGGGTGAATTGGCTGAACACCAATAGAGATACCTGAAGGATACAAAAAATGACAGGGAAGGGGGGGGGGTTTCATAAACAGTCTTTGGGGATGATATATTACATGGCATGATAAAAATTAAATGCCAGTGCTGGTGTATTCCAACAACATACAAGTTTATATAAAAACACATACGAAACTCTATGCAAAATGCAACATCTCTAAAACCAATATGCTACATGACTTGATAAATAACCCACAAAATTTCCATCGATAAACTATGGCCCACAATAAAACCAATGCCATCAACAGATGAGCTTCAGAGATAGTTAAGTGGTTTTAAAAAACAAGCTTTTAGACAGGACGGCGGCCGACACAAGATTAGAACTTATAAGGCAAGGCCGTGAGGCAGCCATGTGCAGACAGGGACTGCAAAAGGGCAACACTGTGTATAAATGCAAAGATCTTTTACGCGAGGAGGTCTGGTTATTATCGCCTGTGTGTGTATAACAAGTGTGAAAGTGGCTGTAAATACACAAGTGTTAAAAGTACCATGCAGATGGGGGGGGTTGGGGTGGGAGAAAGATGAAAAGAAGTGGAGAGAGGACAGGAGGGAGAGAGAGAGAGAGAACAAAATGAAAAGAAAAAAAAAAGTGACAGATGTGAAAAAGACTTCAGGCAGAGTTTGTGTGTGAGGGCCTCTGCTGTATCCATGATTGGCTGTGTTATTGTTAACCTGACTGTTATTGTTATCATCACAGTGTTATTTTTATGGGCCGGTTAGGGCCCGTGTGGTACCTCTCTTTATTTACCTGTCTGGACACTGCGGGGCTTGGCACCAAGGTAGGCGAGATTAACATTGGCCTTCCTCCCATCAATGATGGGATTGGGGTCTTTGCAGGCTCGCTCCGCTGCCCCCCTGTCAGTCATGGTCACCTAAACCAAACAAAAGCATACAAGTTGAGATAATGTGTAGTGGAACAACTGCACTATTGTCATAGACAATCCCTTCTATTCCGTTCTTAGAAAATAAAACCTAAAATGCCCTGCGCTAAAACTCTTAGGATAACTCCCCTACCCTCAAACCTCAAGCAAATTCACCCCTGGTTACTGTTAAGACCACAAAAAAAGCTCTTTAGATAACTACACATTAAATTGTCATTATTGATTTTTACTAGAGAACATTTCCTCGAAAGAGTGACTGTTGATATACTGTGTGCAGGAGATAATACGTTCCTACTTTTGTTATGAAAACATACCTATCCTCAGAGAGCATGTCCATGTATCTTGCCTGACTAGATTTAAAGCCAAAGTCTAGCATTACTTAAGACAACTGGTAATATATCAGGAAATGCTACTCAATATCTAGGCCTCTCTGTTGCTTCCTCTGTAGTTTGGGCATGAGCAGGACCACCAGATTTCCAGACAAACACGCACCCACATATCTCTGAGCCTGTTAGACCAGAAACACCAGACAGTGTGCAGTGTTAGCCGTTAGTGGCGGAACTAGGGCTGTTCCTCTCTCGCTCTCTCTCTCAAACGTCAGCACCACATCTATTGCCTTACAGCTTGGCCACACACACACACACACACACACACACACACACACACACAAGTTTCCACGAGAGCTTTTCTTTTCCATACCTTCTTTGGCCTCAGTTCCTTTGCTGTTAACTGTGTAGGGCACTATCACAAACTCCCTCATAAATATTTGCATAATCACCTTGGTCTATGCCTGTGTGTGGCTTAGGCTATGTGTGTGTGTGTTTTTTGTTTCAAATGAAAGGGCTATCCTATGTTTGCCAAAATACTAAACCAGGAATTGGGAGAGCGACTGAGTTCCCAATGCGTCTCGAGCATGTGCTTGGGACTGCTGATAAGACAGTTTTGCCATTTTAAATCTCTAAATAATCTGAGAACTCCATGGGGGGGTTCAAGGATGAGCTTTTGCAAATCCGTGTGGTTGAGAAGTCCCTTGCTGGCAGCTTCAGGTGATGGAAGGAAGGGGGAAGGGATGACAAACTGCCTTGAAATGGGGGGGACCTTTGGACCTCTGGTCAGGCATGTGAATCAGTCCATCTTTGGAGAAAGAAATGATGGCTACTTCCACTACTGTTATGACTACATAAATACCATTTTAAAGGCTGACTGCTCTTATCCTTTGCCCCCCCCCCCCCCCCCCCAAACTCAAATATCACCATAAAAAGCAAGAAACCACAAGTTCATGTGAGCATGACCCTCCACTACTCCAGAGCTTTATATACATATACATGTATTAGACTTTCAGCACCCCCCTCACCCACTGCAAGAGTGGGTAGCTGGTAGGGGAGCATGTGTTAAGATACACAATCTGCTTATCTCTCAACTCAACTAGTCTTCGGCGTTACAAAGAAAATACTGTCTGCGTGTAGGGGGAGAAAGAATGACGGCCAAGGCATTTTCTGTTAGGAGCTATCTCAAGGACAATGCTGCTTTTACAGACAGATGCTCTGCAGCCCTTTCGTGTCGCGTGAGAAATTCAACCACCGACCACCATGATTTAACGTTAACGTTGAGTTATTTTATGATGGACGTAATCTAACTACTGGCGTCCAGTCAAAATTCAGTTCCCCCTTACTTCTCCATAGAATGCACGCAACAACAAAAGTCTTCTTTACAGAGCATTTCTTAAAATGAAGAAACAAACTGTTGTAATCACCATTGCTCATCAAGTAGCCTAATCATTCCAGACGCACTGTCCGAGGTGACAGAATGTAATTTACATGCCTTGATGAGATTATACGTAGGCTACAGTCATCACCATAAATGGCTTTAAAAGTTCTATTAAAAAAAAAAAACAGACACATACACACAGTGGCGCATTCACATAAACTATCCCTCACTCTTCTTCGAGTCAATTTATGTTATCAAGATAAGTCAGTGCCAAATAGCACGAGACACTTACAAAGCCGTATCCTCTGGATTTGCCCGTCTGTCTGTCCGTTATCACCACAGCCTCATCAATTTCGCCGAAAGCCTCGAAATACTTTCTGAGGGAGGCATCATTGGTGTGGTAAGGCAAACCACCGACAAAGATCTTCGTATAGGTAGTGTCTTTCTGAATAGCTGTTGGATGCATAACTTCATGCGCGCTGTTCACAAATGGGTGCAGAAGCATTTGTTCCGTTTTAGGTTTTGATCAAACTGAGACGAATAGGTTACCAACTGTTAACACTTAGCGAGCTGAACACAGCAACCCGCGCTACAGAACTTCTGGAAATTGTTGGCAACACTTCGATTGTCCTTGCGTCTCAGCTCCAGTCTGACGGCCCTCTAGTCTTTATTCCAAGCGGCACATGCCTACTGTACAGGACCGGTCAAGTCCACGAGAGACCACTTTCTATTGAGAAACTACCGATAATTTAGTTCCGGGTATTTATATACCAACTGCATCAAACCACGCCTTCCAACCACTTTGGCCTATGAGAGCCGATTCTGTCTGTAACTTTGACGTGATCCCTCCCAAATCCCCACCCCAAATCTTTTGCACCTGCTTTTGTCTTTAATCAAACAAAGAAACTACACTAGACGACACTGGAAAGCGCGCTCAGCCCCGGTTCATGTTAATGCAGTACTATGAAAGCCTCTGCCCGTTTTTTATCCAGTTTTTAATGAATAAATGGATAGATGAAAAAATATTTAAGTGATTATATCTTATATATTTAAGTAGGTTAATACGCTAATATTGAAATTGCATGACTTTCCAAAAAACGTCCTAATTCGTTTGTAGTGGAGGGCTCGTAGACCTAAACATGTTGTTGGTGACAGGCAGATATTGAAACAAGTTTTAAAAGCCCTAGACCACTCACAGCGAAACTCTTATCACCTAGTTACCCACATCTCTTCTCATATCAGTTCTTGCTTCAACCCGCCACTATAGCCCGCCTTTAGGCCTACTTAACTTGCCATAATAGTTTATTTAAAGATAAAACATTGTAAATCTACTTCTTGTCTGATAACGAATGAGTTGTGGTGTCACCCTAGACAGCAAGACCATATATATTTTTTATTAGGAGATGAGAGGTTGACTCCTGGCCTTTTCAGGTCAACGTCTGTTCAACGCAGTTAAAATTGTGTATGAAGGCCTGTTCTAAAGTTCTATGACCTTCATAAAATTGCAATTTACAGTAGACCTACTTGTTTTGTATAAAATTGGCATCCTTTATTGTATCCGGATTTTCCCCCTGATGGCTATGTCAATCTGGTTTAAAGAAAATGTTACACAACATGTAGGAACTATGTGGTCAGCACAGGCTACATCTGACTTTATTGTGGGCAGCCAAGTCATATACCTCCTGGCAAAGAGGTGACACAGCATTGTCAGGCATAGTGTTGAAGGCAACATTCAAATCTTTATTTGTTTACATGGGGGAGTGGGAAGGGGTTCAAATCTAAATCTCCTATTTATAAGAAATGTATGAGACACTTCTAACTCACACATGGGTAGCCCAGTCTCCGTCTATGTGGACCCACTGCAGCTTCTTTGAAGGTGTCTGCTAAGTGGCCCCAGCCATACCTGACAGTGAAGTGTCACCCTAATGACCATAATAAAGTGTCCTCTTTCACACCTCTTGTAGTGTGAGGGCTCCTGTCTTCTCATGTATGCCTTTGATTGCTGGCCTTCTTTTTACTGGTCATATCCTTTGATAGAATCCCGGCATTCACACTTCCTTTGGCCTCTCACGGCCTCACCTGTGGGATCAATGGACCTGGTCTTTGGTTCCCTTAACCTTTGCTTAGACACAGCAGACACTGCTTTTTTAAAGGGAAGCTCCAAAAAGGCACAAACCCTCCCCCTAGTGGACAACTGTTGTAAAAACAATGTTAAGGGGAGGATTAATGTGACAAACGATTTCATGCTTGCTTGTGTTTTGTGTTGGCCATAACCAAAAATGACTTTTTTTAAAATGGATATTGTTAGCGTACAATGGTTAGTTATTTGTGTAAATGCTCAATCACCTATGTAATCACGACTGGCGCCAAGGAGTTCTAGACAAACATGGAAAAGACGAGACTATATCATAATCCGCAGAGTCCTGGAGAGAATTATTTATTGATTTTACATTTTCAAGATCGAGCTACACCACGCAATGACAGTAAAAGCAGAGGTGAAACAAAATGACTGTATCCTCTGAAGAGCCATGTAAAAAAAATAATAACTGCAGACATGAATATAAAAAGAAAGATGTTACCATGAACAATTGATGATGAGCAACATAAAGAACGGCTACCCTCATATGGCCTGAAGCCATAAAGCGGTCATCACACAAGGGCAGGTAGGCCCCTTCTGATTGGTCCATACACAGTACACAAAGCCTCGCCATTGGTCCAGGTGTAAGCCAAAAGGGGGGGGTTCTCTCTCGTATATACACACTAAAGCCGCTCCTCGAAGTTTCCCCACCAGAGATGGGACTCAGCACGCGACGAATCTAAAGACAGGGAGGGGAGTAGTCAGTCATTCAAACATTCTGCATTGAGTTTTAAAGGAGGTTTATTGTTTGCTTCTCCCCCCTCCAACCCACAAGCAAAAAAGAAAAATACACTTCGTAAATGTCAACATGACATTTTATACTTAATCTGGATTAGATTCTTAATAATATTCTTTGGTTAATTTCAGCGGCATCCAACAGCATATAAGCTCACACATTTTCTAGAAAAATATAAATGTATCTCATTAAACTATCCTCAATTCACTGTAAAATACCTGATTCTCTTAAAAGTACTGTAGGAATGAGTGAGATTCCTATAAAGCGCTTGCACAAGTGAAAAGTTAAGACAACTGGAAGCATGTGCGTCATCTCTGCTACATAGAGCAATGTCTTCTAGACATCAGTGCACATTAACACAGCACAGCCCTGATTTCATCAGGAGATCCTCGCCTGCCACTCTGGGCAAGGACAAAGTCATGCGAAATGCAACAGCACTCTCACTGGATTGTGAATCCAGCTGTTCCTGCTTTAAGTGCAATCAAATTAAAATTAATTAATTAAATAAATTAATATATATAAATTAAAACAAATAAATAAAAACATAACAAAAAGAAATCCCAACCCCACACCAAGGACAGCATATACTGTCCAAATCTCTGATCCTCTACCCAGGGCCCCGAGCATGCAGAGCACCATGGGCCCGTGGGGCAGAAGAGCCCTGGCCATGTTTCACCATGGCTCAGAGAAAGAGAGAAAGAGAGAGAGAGAGAGAGAGAGAGAGAGTAGTCGGCGCAAAGGAAGGAAGGCAGCCCTGTCTGGTGACACCGTCTCCAGGGGGAATGGACACGACGGCTGCCCGTCTCTCACCATTTCTTGTTCCGAGGCTTCAGCTCCTCGGCAGCGTTTCGCAAGAAGATGTAGTTCTTCTTCTGGGGGTTGTAGTACTCATGACCCTGGGGGGGGAGAGAAACAAGGAATGCTGAAAATCACAAGCATTCATACTCTGAGCAGCCAGTGCAGCAGCCACTGATGCTCCATCTTCACCTGCTTTACCTGTACCTGCATCTTCCAATATTAGCATTCTACTTGCTTTTAATTGTATTTTTATGCTGTGTACAGTATGTGTATATATGGCTATGCCCGTCTCAGGGAGCAGTTTCTGAACTGTAAGGTTTGTAAGGATTATTCCTCATAGAACTTTAACTAAGAGTTACACAAGGTAACATAATTTATGTAGCCACTGAAGCAAAGACACTTGTGTGATTGACAACATATAAAGCGCATCTGATGTCGTACCTTTGACCAATCATAACTGGAGGAGTAGGCAAAAATATTCCCATTGTTGTTAAAGCAGCAGGCTGTGATTGGCTGATCTAGCTGTTCTGAGGTCTTCAGCTTGGTACGGGCATCTTTGTCCCAGAAGCTGAATCGGCCATCGGAGCCCACAGTTGCCAAAGTGCCGTGGACGGGGTGAAAAGCAATAGCATTGACCTTGTCAAGGAAAACAAACAAGCAAGCAAACAAACACATGACAATATAGCAGAGCCAGTAATTCACAATGAACACATAGCATTTACTGTACATGTCTCTGGTGTCACAAGCCGTCATGGCAAAGAGTCACATTAACATTATTTCCCTAAGAACATGATTTACTACTCTCCACAATTTCCTGGTGTAACAAGCCTTTCCTCTTTCTAGTGAGCAGACATTGCACTCTGAAAAAAACAAAATAGTCAAAAAAGCCTTGTTTTGTGTCCCAAAACCAAACGCACTGGATTGCGCTGAAGTGCAGGACTTACAGCATATATGTCCTGGGGAGTGGCAGTATTGGTTCCGTTGGATCTATGGCACTTGAAGGTGAAGTTGTCCTTGGCTCTAGAACACAGGGCAAAGCATGGAAAACATATTTAGCACCAATCCTTAGATGTGTAACTCTTAGACACACCACCACACTTAAAGGAATGTACCGGAGTGAATTCAAGCATAGCCCTGTTGAAAGAGCTTGCTAAATGCGCTAGTTAGCGAGTGGAACAAAATAATTTGGTAGGGCATAGACCGAACGTGAACGCAGAAGCAAACAGGCACTACACTGAATCAATGGGACCTGACTATTGGAAACCGAAAGTAAGATCTGAGGTTACATTGACTCAATGTAAAGTGTCTCGCGTTCGCGTTAGGTCTATGCTGTTCGAAATTCTTTCATTTCATGCGAAATATATTGCTGTTGGAAGGCTCGTGCAGCAGGGCTATGCTTGAATTAACTCCGGTGCATTCCTTTAAAGCAAAGGTTTGGTTTGAACTTTCGCTTCAACTAAAAACAAATGGATACTCACGGATTTGGAGGATTAATGTAATGAATAGCCACTCGTCCCTCAATGCTGCCAAGTGCAAAGCCAGTGGGCTTGTTCTGCTTGTCTTTGAAGATGGCCACACAACGATGCTGCACACAGAATTGCAAAGTGAGAGAATTAAATTTCACCATTTAACATTTACGAATTTTACTAATGCAATGTTTCTGATGACCAATAGCACAACTGAAGAAAAGCAGTTCACTTTAAAATCCTACTGCACTAACAACTACTACTACTACTGAGATAGAATGAACCAAGCCCAAAAAGGTGAGCGAATAAAACAGAATGAGAGCTTACCTGATGCTTTAGTGGTGAATCTATTCTACGGAACTCTGATGGCTGATTCTCCAGCTGATAAACAAGTAGACCTCTCTCTGCCGTTGCAACCACAGCCATGGGATAAACCTACATAAGGTGAGAGAGGTCAGTCAAGTCTTTACCAAATACTACAATTTTCCCCCCCTCCTCTCTGAAAGCTGAGAGGACTGACAGGTGATGAATCGCACAGGCATATTACTATTGCGAGGAGGCTGTGTTTGTATGGAAAGTATTTTTGGAGAAGAGTTTTGTTCCTTACCACGTCAGCACAGTAGCAACGCTCTGGCATCTGCAGTGACATCATAGGGTTTGGGGAGCGCGTGTCCCAGAACTGTCAACATGATATAAAAAAGAGGAATAAGGGGAGGAAAGGGGGTATTCAAGGAAATGGCTTTCAAAACTATCACCATGGCGCAAAGGGTAATGGTACAAATACCCATATTCAATCATGTCCAATACTGAAAAACTCTAATTTATTATATGCGTTTCGTATATTTTTTTTGCAGTTTGTGTTTGTAAGTCACCATCCCATAAAGGATGTCTTACCTTCAGTGTTTTGTCCCAACTTCCAGTCATAATACAGCTATAGTTAGGAGCCTTTATCCAGTGAATCGCTTTAATTGGGCCATCATGCTGAAAGAGCAGAGTAATTGATTTTATCATGTACAGTATTATTACAGCAATTTCCCACATATAAGCCGCATTGTGTATAAGCCGCAGGACAGTGTTTTATGCAAGTTAAAAAAAACAAAACCATATTAACTGCCCCCCTGTTTTAACCTCACAGCGGAAGAAATTTAGCAAAATCAATGTATAAGCCGCGGCTAATAGTCGGGAAATTACGGTACAGGTAGGTCTCAGAGAGGGGGGTCTAATATGGCCAATGGCCGTGCATGATTAAAGGCCAGTCAGCCTATGTCACTGTTTACTGAGATTGTTTAAAACTATGAGTAGGCATAAAAGCGACATCATTTAGTACAACACAGGCCAATTTGCTAACAGGGTGCTAACGCTAGCTGAATGGGGCAAAGAAAAACAAAAATGAAAGTTCTCTTCAGTATCGGAGCAAATATTTTCCTTCTTATTCCAACCTACAGTACCTTGCAGCCATGAACAAGGCTATGGGTTGAAAACCTACAAACAAGCCTTAGTGATGGCACATGATTTTGCGCAAAGTAGCACCTTCTCCACGAAACTCCTGCAAAATCACTGATAGCAAACTTTTGTATAAAGTTCACCTCCATCATGTTACTCCACTGATGCGTGTGCTTCATTAGGCCATGCCATGTGCCAATACATGAATGCCCGTTCTTAATGTCAGATTTTTGCAGAATGGCAGCTATGCAGACTGTTCTGTGAAACTAATTAGTGCTAAGCAACCATGGCCTACTGGCTAGGACCTTGGACAAGACCATCCTAAGAAATATCAAACGCAAAAAATAAAAATATCATACGCGGAAAAAAAAAAAAAAAAGGAAGTCAGCAGATCATTTTTTGGAATTAAAAAAAATAACAGTTTTGGTTAAAATGTTTGGTCGGGGTGAAACCCCTGAAGGCTCACTCCTGCATGACATTCAGCTCTAATTGGACACGTCTATGAATGCCAAACATTAGGTGACATCGGTATGATCTTAGCTCTCTATTGGCAGCATAGATTGCCTTGAGCAATGTCCTTAACTCCTCACTGCTCCAGTGTGTACTATCTACCGATAGTGTATGCAGTCATTTACTGTATGTTCCAATATACCTTGCCTGTGTTACTCATGGAATAAATGCACAGAATTTCCCTGACAGTATACTTGTGATGAACCACTGCCTAGAAAGCCTGATAAAACAAGTTAGCACACGTAACATATTGATATAGGATGTGCTGCCTTACTTGTGCAATCTGCATAGCCTGGTTGCTGTTCAGATCCCACATCTTGGCCGTTTTGTCACATGAGGCAGTGAAGACTTTACTCCCATCCTATAAAAATCACACAAGACATAAGCGATGGTTAAAATTGACATTTTTGACAAACGCTTTTGTTCCGATAATTTTCGGGTTGTTGCTGGAGTTGGAAAACAAGGCTTAATATCATATTAAGTGAACGTCTGCTTTAGGTAAGGCCATGTTGTACTGTCCAACTCCTCACACAGACTTACACAGTGCATATCTTGGATATGGAGTTGATACCAAAACAAATGGTCTTACCACAAGTAGTGGTAAAAAGTTACACAGCGTTTCACAAAATAATATTGTAGGGCAAAGGTTTGAGTAGGGCTGCTTCATTGTTGGTAGTTTTTGTTAAATTTGAAGTAACTCCTGCTGTAGCTGCTCAAATTGAAACTGAAATGCAAATTTATCAATTAGTCCAAGCTTTACCATGGATCTATCACATGTTATGTGTACCCCTCTACAATGAGATGGCACTCAACATTATAATTCACATACATCACTCCAACAGACATCCAGCACTGGACCTGTGTGCATCTGCTGGGCTTTAGGTACAGTCTGGCCATTGTCTTGTACTTCCCAACACCGAACCTGAGGGACACATAAACAGAATGTATAAAGTAGGCCTATTAATAAAAATACTTAAGAATGCATTCACTGTAGTGGTCATATTCTTTACATAAACGTTAGACATAAACGTCTACAGCAGGGGTGGCCAACCGGCGGCTCGTGAGCCGCATGGGGCTCTTTGTCCGGAGTCATGCAGCTCTTACGTTCATGTCCAAGTTTGTGTTTGTGTGTTTAAGTGCGTGTTCGCTTCCCTTACGTTTAATACAGTGATTGTGTTAGGTGTGCGTCGCTTGCGTTCATTATGGTATTTCAAGATCATGGCAAATGCGCAGGTGCGTGAGAACTGCTTTCCCAGTAGCCTTGCTGCAACAGTAGGTCAGGGTGTCGATCTTCTGTCAGATCTTAAAGGTGTGTGTGTGTGTGTGTCTCTCTGTATGGGTGTGTGAGGAAGAGATGGTTGGGGGTCTGTGCCCATGTGTATGTAGGGGTACATTTCTGTTAATATGTTAGTGTGTGACTTTTACTATTAATCTCACTAGCAGAGGTGTGTGTGTGTGTGTGTGTGTGTCAGAAGGAGGGCTAATGTAGTAGTAGTAGTAGTAGTAACAGGTTCATGTGCCTGTGTGCCAATGTGGCTCTTTGCTGTAGAGATATGTGGCTATTGGTCTGCGACTGGTTGGCCACCCCTGATCACAGAGACACTATTTATTTGGGAAACAAGTGTAACAGTACTCTTACAGCGCAATATATGGCAACAATAATATTGGATTGTGAATCCAATTATGGCTGCGCACGGTGCCAAGAAAAGGAATATCATTTAATTACTCAGAAGATAAATCAGCCTCTGGAACGTCTCGTCACCATAGTCATGATGCATAAGCATTAATTCACTCAACAGACGAAACTACAGAAAGAAAAGACTTACGTCGTTGGCCCAGGAGCCTCCGATAAGAAAGTTTCCCGGGAGAGTCGGGGGGCTAAATGCAAGACAGCTAATGCTGTCGTCAGGCGGAGACGTCACTTCTACATCCTGAGTAACGTATGAAAAGCATCATGTTAGCTATTACATTTTAATTCCATTGTAGAAGATGCGACTTAGGTAATGAAAAACCTGTTGATACCTTCATGGGATTATGCGTGTCTGTCGCGGTGGTACCAAACACACTTGTTCCTCCGGTGCCAAAACCGGCAGTTGTCCCAAATAAACTCATGATGGGCTGTGTTAGGTTTCTGGAAGAATTATTTCCACAGAACATATTAATTTATATTCGTAATTACAAAATAAGACAAAAACCTTTACTACGTTATGTCAAACTTCATCACATAACGTCATAGGAAAATGAGTGTGCTAACGCTAGCTAGCGAGCTAACTGCTAATGTCGTGCGAGAGAAAGGGAGATGTAATAATTGCAGTGATATCTTTCATTGCCTCAAAATGCTGCATAACATAAAGATGTTTGCAAGTATTGAAACATATATGAACTTTCACAGAATTATCGCAAGTCAAGGGACTCCGTTAACATTAATGTTCTCCCCATCTCTACCAATGCGCACCAGCTAACCCCGCGATACCAGACAGTAAAGTTTTACGTTGACAGCGCTTTTTGGTTGAATGTATTAAAATATCGATTTTACATTACTTATTTATTAAAATAATATTACATTTGAAGACATGCACACAACACTAACCTAAAATAGAGTTAATCCATAAAGTCGACACGAGCCATGAACCCGCCGCACATTCATGAGCCGAAAAGCTGAAGTCGTCGCATGTTGATGACATAGTCTTATGTTGTCATCTAACATGTGGTAAGCCGTTTTGGACTGATGACATGACTCCACTTTATCCATTATTAGCCGCCCAGTCTGGTCCCCGCAAAGGCAAGAGGCAAATAATAAACTGAAAAAAAAAAAATATTTTATATATATTCCAACTAATTCAGTGATTTAAAATCAGGGCTTAATGTTTGGCTTTTGGTTAAACTAGACTGACTTGCCATAGTGAAGGTTGCGGCCTTTATGGAGGGAATCCCTTTCTATGGCCATGGAGGGCCTGGAAGGATGGAACCCACTGACCTCAAAAAAAGAACTTCTTTTTCTTCTTCTTTTTTTGAGGTCAGTGATGGAACCCTATTTGTACATGCCATGACCTGCATGCACAGTAACCTTGTCTCCTTTGACACCTTAATGTCACTGTCCTTCAATGGCCAGGTAAAATGTAGAACTATCTTAACAAAAGAGGCACATATTAGACATTGGGAAGATTTTTTTTTCAATGAAAACCCCTCCATAAACCCTTCAGAGACATTTTAGAAAATGTGTTGGCAGAAAGTAGGTCAAATCAAGTCCATTTTCGTTTCAACCATATAGCCAAGGCATACACTGTGAGATGTATCAATGTTTCATCATGGATCTAGGGATGTTACACTGCAACTACAAGTATAAAAAGTAATTCAAACTGAAGCAACATAATTCAGTGCAAATGAAGGTAAACATAAAGTCTATTATGCTAAATAATCTTGAACTGTTTGGTAAACACCAAATGCTTGAGGTCCAAAGCTTCATCTTAGATTTGAGCAACTTGTTTGACATATCTAGAGATTTGTGCTGATTCCATTAAATGTAGTTGTCTGTGGTTGAAACAAATAACATTTTTTACATTCTGGAGCTAGAGTTTTCTACCTCTGCAAATTAATCCCTTTGTGAAAATATCGGACTAAAGGTGGTGGCAGTATAATATTAAGTTAAATTAAGATAAGTAATCATAAATACTTTGCCGGTCCTGATTGTGGCAAGATTATGATAGCGTAACAGTCCGTCAGCAATGTGATTAAAAACAAAACATGGAATAGTGCTGGCTGTTTTAAGAACATGTGCACAAGGGTGGACAGCTAGAAGAGTAAGGGGTGGTATTAACATGGTGACAGGGCAGATATAGCCTGGTGATGCCATCCTACGTACCTCCGCTAAACATCAACAGTCGCTTTCGCCCAGGCTAGGGCAGATAGTCACATCCTACTAATTTCAGAATATCAGACATACTATACCAGGTAATAAAGAACAACCCATGATGCTTTCCAAGCTGGAAAATGCTGCAATGTGGAGAAGAACGGCGGCAATGTGGATAAGTTTGGTTTATTTGATATAAAGCGTTGTTTGCGGTTCTGATACCATGGTTAAGATTAACAGTTTGACAAAATTTGTCCTGTTCCAAGAAGCACACACACACACACACACACACACACACACACACACGCCACCTCCACTATGGCAGCATAACTGCAGTCGAACAATCCTTCCTAAGACGCATTAAACATTTGTTGACAAATATGTGAAACTGTAGTTTTCACTGTTATTCACAAATATCACAGCAAAATATACTTCTACCAGGTTCTAGCATTATTTTGGAATTCTTGCCAGGCACGTACTTCCCAGCAGTCAATAGGGTTGGACAAAAACTCATATGAAACCTGCTAGAAGTCATATTTTGCTGTGATGTTTGTGCCAGCACATCAGTGAAGACTACATACCACTCGGTGAGTTTCACACCTTTGTAAACGAACATTTAACGTGTTTTATGAAGTATTATTTTACTGCACCTGTGCTGCCATTGTGGAGGTTGGGGTTGGGGGGGCTCCAGCAAAAAATTCTCGGAAAAGAAGCATTTGTCAGAATTGCAATCTTAACAATTGTCATAAAATAAAATGAACCTCTACTTTGAGTGCATATGCTGCAACAGAAAAGAGGTGCATTAGAAGTGCATTTCATGTGCTGAGTGAGAAGTGTTAGGACAGGTGCTTGAGGAAGAGCTGGTTCATTGTAAAAGATGGGACATGTAGGCCCCATTCAGAAGCACAGAATTAGGGTGGACGCAAATCTTTATTCCTTGTAACTAAGGTTAACTTCCAAAACCCTATCTGTTTGCCTTGCATCTGTATAGTTCATTCTCCTCCCAGAGATGCAGTTTAACGTTATCATTCATCTGTAAAATATTATGTTTATTACTGTTTTAAAAAGGTTATATGAGTACCATAAAGTGTTATGGCTAGTGTAGGCCTAAGTCATTTGCTTCTGCTACATTTGTGAACAAAAATAGTTGCACATTAATTTTACATTAGATTTTTGCACATAAATGATAGACAGTCCATGCAACCATTAAAGACTACAAGACCTAATGGTAGTGGAGTTCAGTAAAGTGTGCAGCTTTGAACAAGTGATGAATTTCCATAGCATACAGGCCAATGATAGGCCACACTCACAGAATACATTAGTGGACTAGCAATTAAAATGTAGAAATGTCATTTAAGTTCAGAAAATATCTTCTAACAGTTCGGGGTGTACATATTTTAGCATTTACAATGCAAAAACTGTACAGTGTGCTATATGACTCCGACACGATAGGTTGCACTGACGAATACCCTTACTCACGATTTGCCAAGAATTCATGAGGAGAGGAAGTCTCCACTTCCCATTGGGTCAAGTAGTTGTCCGTCAGTCACCGCCCAAGACAGTGGAACTACTAGACAAGTCAACGCAAAAAGCGTTCTGCGCTGCGGACAAAGCGACTGAACGGAAGAAACGATTTGGTGATAGGTACGTGATGCTTAAGGTATGGTCCGTTGGGGGTTGTTAATGCCAAGGGCAGGAACAACGATGGTAGGAGTAAAGGATTGCGGGTTGACCATGCTGGGGCGCTGTTCGGGGAACCCGATGTTTTGTGATTTCTTCGAGGCTCGGCAGGCAGGAGGGGGTGGGGCTCGAACTGTTTGGCTGACAAGGGTGGACAAGTAGAAGTGGGGGAAGGGGTGGGAAATAAACATGTTCTGCATTAGTAATAACTTGGAAGATGTCAGTTCATGCGAGGTTACTGCTTAAATGGTTGGATTTAATGGTTGGAACTGAGAGTGTAGGCTACCTAAGTGAAGTTTAGGTCGTCGGCGCATAGATGAAGTCTGTGACGTTGCTAAGTTGACAGTGAGATTCAAACCCTTGGAGTCAGTGTAAGTTATTAGTGGAGTCTGCATAGTTCATAATGACACATTTGTAGCCATGTAGATTGCAACATTGTTGTTTCTTCAGATGGAACTATGGGCGCTCACTGTATCAGAGCGAAACTTGGATACCAATCTGATAAGAAAGAAAGCTGTGCCTACTTGGAGTTTACCAGGACAGCTTACTTTTTGTAGTGGGCCTATTACATCTTCGCAGACTTCAAATGATGCATTTCACAGAGCAATCCGAGCAGGCCCTTTATAACGTTACGGTTGTTCACAGCACGGAGGTTACACTCCTCCAGAGTCAGGATCTTTAGTCTGCGTGAACAAAACTATTGCGTTATAGTTCTCCAAAATGTAGCTTCCTGCTGGTGGTCCCAGAGGAACTGAAAGGAATTGTTTTGCTCAGCGATACATCCGAGTATACCCGACTCAGATTAATCAGGGCTTTCCTTCAGTGATGGTGACAGGTTAGTATTATGATTGAAGTGCTTGGATAGTGGCATACATCTGTTGTCTTTTTTTGTCCTCTTTTATTGTCTTGTAGATTTCCATCTTTCATCTGGCAGACGGGGCTCATTGTCCTTGAGAGAGACCTCTGTAACCCCCACGCCCTCTTCCCCTCCGCCTGTCCTCTCATACCCAGCTGTCACTGCACTCCAACTCCCCCCCTCCTCTCTTGCACTCTCCCAAAATTTCTGGACTACCCCCCACCCCTGTCCAACATCATCTCCCATCCCCCATCCCATCATCCCACTGCCACCATGGCAACACGTCCCGTTCGGCCTAATGGCCAGTCCCCAGCCAACAAGGTCTGCCAGTTTAAGCTGGTGCTACTTGGGGAGTCAGCAGTTGGAAAATCAAGCCTGGTCCTGCGCTTTGTGAAGGGACAATTCCAGGAGTTTCAGGAGAGCACCATTGGAGGTATGAGTCATTAGACAATGCAGCCTTTCTTTGCAGATGAATGGAGACTTCACCAGTTAGTCTGTATCAATCTGCACTCAGTCCACAGGTACAGCCCAATGATCAATACTCCCCCTCCCCATCACTCTGTCTGACTTCTCTATACATTTAACATGACAACTATTAAGTGACAAGAGCAACTAGGCCTGAAACTCTGGACTAATTACACAGACTTGGACAAATTCATGCTTTCGGTTGATTTGGTCTTGACTTCATTGTGAAGGAGAATGAATAAATAATGTAGTAACTCATTTGCTCCCTGTGCAGAATATTAACTCTGCTCTCAGCTCTTTTGAATGGCCGTCAGTCATTTTGCTGAAAATGAGAAGAAGTGGAGCATGCTAATCCCATAATAATTGGGATCCATTCATAAGCGCTCCAAGTGGACACTGGTTACAGTGGACCTTGTCAAATGTAAACACTGCTCCCCCAGCTATTAATAATGTCAAGACCTCTCTCTCTCACTCTCTCTTTCTCTCTCTCTATCTCTCCCTCCCTCTGTGCAGCTGCTTTCCTGACACAAACAGTGTGTTTGGACGAAACCACAGTGAAGTTTGAGATCTGGGACACGGCAGGGCAGGAGAGATACCACAGCCTGGCACCCATGTACTACAGAGGAGCACAGGCAGCCATTGTGGTGTACGACATGACTAACACTGTAAGAAACATTCTCATGCTAACACTATGCACTGGAAGTGATGTTAAGCACCACAAAGGTTCTCAATTTCAGAAAATTCATTGGTCTCATGAAAATTAATGCTACTTGAACACTAATGAATCAAACCTTCTAGACACTGTAGTTTTAGCTTGTCCGGACTTTAAACTTGCCTGTCTTGCCAGTATGATAAAGAAAACTTATTTTTTTTCTCCTATATGTACCATTTTGGGTTTATTTTGGTGTAAGTCTAAAACTTGGAGAGTAAAACTTGGTTTAGAAAAATAACTTTTGAGTAAATGTGTACTGTACATTGTTCCAGAAGTGGTGACAACTCAGTTGTCTTTAGTTATAACTCTTCTGTGTGGCTTCTTGGGCAGGATACGTTTGGTCGAGCAAAGACCTGGGTTAGTGAACTGCAGAGACAGGCAAGCCCCAACATTGTGATTGCCCTTGCCGGAAATAAAGCTGACCTATCCGCCAATAGGACTGTGGAGTATGAGGTACTTTGATGTTCTTTAAAGATGGACATTTTTTTCCATACAGAATTGTACTTTAGTGTTCTATGCTAATGTAACAGCTTACACTATGCAAACTTTGTATTTCTGAATGATTTTGCTCAGTCATGCTGCTTTCAACTTAGATACATTTTGTGGAGGTTTGGATAAGATAAACCCTCTGCATATTATTTGACCATCCGGAAATTGTCTGGAAAGTGTGACTTGGTATCTAAAAAGAGGGTATGAAAGTCCCTTGTGCAAGCTTTCCTTTTGCTGCATTACACTCACAATGCCCATGACTCACTCTGCTGTGTTACTTCCTGTGTCAGGAGGCCCAGGCCTATGCAGATGATAACAGCCTGCTATTCATGGAGACCTCTGCCAAGACAGCAATGAACGTTAATGATCTCTTCATGGCCATAGGTAAGTGATGATCCCTCTCATGCTTATCTGGAGCAGAGCTGTGGCTCTCTCTCTCTTTCTCTGTGCTTGCACTGACTCTGCACAGACACTAGGGGTCAGTGTCATAGAACAAACTCTGTATTCTATTTTAACAGTGGTACATTTTTTGTGGTACACCAGCCCCCCTTTTGATAGTGAGAGAAATATTTCTGAGAAAACATTACTGAGTTACTTACTCCAGGAATAACTGAATAATGCCTCCTATTTCTTGAGCAGGAAAAATGCATTTTTTTTTCACCGTCTTTAAACTATGTCATCACAGTTTGCTGTGGCTGTGTTCTATATCTGACTTCTGAATAGATGGAAAGCCGGGCACTGAGTAACACAGCAGTTTACTTCCTCTTCCATTTTTTTTTTTATATTTCCGCGGTCATATAAACTCAAAAAAGAGGAAAGCATAATCGTACCATCATAAAGATTGTTGTGTTACAGCTCCATAACAACATAACCTCCATGATAACATAACCTACTAGCCTAATACTTGCTAGCTTAAAAAGGATAGCTTGTTGATATGGAAGAGGTTCATGCTTTCCCTATTTTTTTATATAATTAATTGGCAAAATTAATGTTTTGCCCTATAAAGAATAGGTAATTGAAAAAGAAATCTCTTAATTTACACTAACCCATCATTTACCTTATACTTGGATTATATAATATTATATTTAGATCATACACAGTGCATAAAAACAATTCAAAAGAAATGTTACTATTAATACTAAAATAGTAGTATTACCTATAGTAAAAATATTGTAAGAGTAGTATTTTTATTCTGTATGGTTTTCCTTTTTATCAGCTAAGAAGCTGCCAAAGAATGAATCTCAGGCTGGGCCAGGAGCCACAGGGACAGGCCGCACAGGCCGAGGAGGAGTGGACCTGAATCAGCCAACTCAGACCAGCAAGACCCAGTGCTGTGGGAACTAAAGAGGATGGGAAAAGGGAGGAGAGAACGAGAGGAATAGAGAGAGGAAACAGGTAGGGTGGGAGGACGGGAAATGAGCACAGAATGTGGCATCTCAATGTTAGGGGAAGGAGAGAATAAGGGATGGGGTGATAAGAGAAGAGGAATAGGGCGGGATGGATGAACAAGGGTGGGGGAGAACAAATATAGAAACATGGGACATTCACACACTCCTATTCTTCTTTTTTAAAGAATACAAAAAAAGTGTCCAGGAGGTTTTAAGTTTGGTTAGTCATTTAGTCTCACCATGAACCTGCAAGGAAGTTTACTACGTAGTTGTTGTGACTAAAAGTTACTGCATTTGCTGTGTGAATTCTCAAAAAATGCTGTTGAAATGAAGCAGTGAAGTTGTTTTTATTTTGCAGATAGTAATGAGTAAGGATTACATACCGCAACTGTGGGATGTGACATTTCCTTGATTCCACATATATTTGCAAAATAGCAAAATTTGGGATGGACTGATTATCCTGTACCTGTTTTTTAACCATTGCCAGATTATAAGCACAGACATTCTAATGGCTCATAGTAGATTACTCCACAGACAAAACACTCATAGCACTTCTACTAAGGATGAGAGATAAGCAGCAGGATGCAGACTTTATGTCACATGGCCCTCTCTTTTTTACAGGTCAACTGCTTTTAGTTCAAATGCAGTTGCATCAGGGGCTGAATAATTTAATATGTTTTTGTGTCCCTCTATATTTTACATGAAATTATTATGCCTTTAGTATAAGTCTTCTATATTTTTACATTATGGTGTTTATGGCTATGTTCCTTCTCTTGGCCCCAGTGTGTTTTTAACTGTCTCACAGTATCTAACACAGAAAGCCACAGTAACATTTGACATGCATCCAAGAGAGGTTTTGATTGGGGGGAAATCCAGTTCTGTATTGTCTGGAAACTCTGATACTGCCAGATGTTTCTCTGGTTTAGTCGATAAGCAGAGCGCTAATCACTTTATTAGGTATGTGAGCTGGTGAGCAAGCAAAAGAGTCAAATGGTCCGTATAAGGGAAGAAAAAGCAAAAGGGACGGCATTAACTGAAGTGCACGCACATGCAGGCACATAAGTATCCTTAAAAGGCCATTTTGCCCAGTTCAGTACATATGGAGGGTCCCTTTCTAGTTGACCTGAAGCCAAAGACCATCAGTGCCAGCTTCTGTTTGTCAGATATGCTTCTGCTCCACGGGGGTAAGAGGTTGTGCCAAGAGAACATGGCATAGCAGAGGAAACCAAGGGAGTCAGAGGGGCACCGATACCATAAAGGGATTAGTAGTAGCACTTCACTGAACCAAACCCCAATCTCAAAATCTCCATGATCCCTCGGCGATCAACCAGCGTAGTTGGTGGGCATTCAGATGGCCCTCCTACAGAGATGAGGTTCAGACCTATTATGTTACACCTGATTCAATTAACCAAGTCCTTTATCCGGTTATGTAGGATTTAGTTTGCAACTAAATACTGCAGAAGACTATATGGTCAGGAAGAGTAAGTATCAGGCGCATTAGACATTACTGTTTGGTGGCACAACCATGAGTCTTTTAGGCCACTGCTATTTGGTCATTTGCCAGCAATCCCTTTTATAGATTGGTGGATTGCAACAGTATTAGGCAACTTAATAAGACTATGAATGGTCAACAGTAATTAACCATCAGGTGTTTTTTTTTTTTGGTACCACATATTTGTACTCATTCTGTAGCAAAGTTTCGGAAGCTTGGTGTGAAGCCTATCAATGCATGTTTGCACAGAAATTTTGGTTTTATTATGTCTTAAATGACTGGCTAAATTGTCATCATTCCTGTCATTTTTTGAGGTTAATGCATTTTATTGCTGCCTTATTTTTATTTGTTTCCTACTACCATTTAGGAACAATATATACATTTATTTATACATATCGGCGCATATTCAATATTGTTCTTGCTCATTTAGGTTTCATTTTTTTAAGCCAATGTTTTGGCAATTGCAATGCATCTGTACAGGTATGATTATATATCGAGAAATAATGAACTGTCTTCTTTTTCTCTTTAATCAATATGACGTACATCATTATACCTTTCTTGTTGGAAATCAATGGATTGCTTATGCTTGAAATGTGTCTTTGCAAGGATATGGACAATCAAGTTGGTTAGTATGCTTGCAAGGTTCCTATGTATTTTAATGTAATTAAGTACAGATTTATTTTAAACGAATCATACAATCTTTATGTTTATAAATAAATTGCCTTTGTTATTACTTCGTGTTTTTTAGTTTAATTTTTAAGAGGGGTGCGTTTCCCAAAAGCATAGCTGCTAACTAAGTTAGCTACTATGTTGGTTGCAATGCAATTTTCCATTGCCAACTAAGTAAGTTGCTAACTGGTTAGCAACTATGCTTTTGGGAAACAGACGCCTGGCGCCTGGCCACATCTTGCTTGGGCCAACAGGTGTACCTTTTGCACCTCATGCTTAAACAAATGCAGTAACACAGCCTTTGGAAAGACAGGTAATGGATGTACAAATACATGCAAATACTGGGAGGTCAAATACGCAAGCCATCTCCCTTAGATTTTTTGTGACCATAAAGTTGCCTTGCAAAGTAGTAAGGAAGGTAAGAAGTCATGACAGTATTTTATCTTACTGACTAACTTTTTTCACAGATTATAAAACAGCATAAGAATAGATTTGTTTGATTGATTGACTGATTATTTTAATCATCTGAACTCCCACACAGTAAATCCATTTGAAGCATACAATATACAGTACTTACTCTGTAGAGAGTACTCAAAATGCATATGCTGTGGGTGAAAACAGAGGTGTCCATGTTGCCACTAAATTACTAAAACCATGCAGCCTTCAAGAAAATACAGCATCATCTGTTGTGCAACAAATCCTGTCAGCGAGTGCAAAACCACATGACTAATGGCATAAAGCTCATATAGCACGCCCTCCACCAGGCTTCCTTAAATTATGCAGAAAAAGAGTTGTGCACTTTTTTTTTCTTTTTTTTACTCAAAACGTGCAGCTGTTTTACTAAAAAAGATTCAAGGTGCTTTCTGAGTCAAGTTGTCATAAATGGACATGCCTGACTGAATTGAACACATGATATTTACTTGTGATGTGGCAATGACACAGTCTGATGCATAAGACAAATAAAGATAAAACAAGGAAGTGAAACTTGAAGGTGCTTGCATTACAGTACCACATGAGCCTAATGGTATGTTTACATTTCATAGCTCAAACTGAACTAGACTTACAAAAAAAAACAAAAATGTAAAACTTCAAAAGAAACTAGCCTGTGGGTAAGACACAGATATACTTGTAAGACACTGTAACAAAAGAACAGACATCTAAAAAATGAAATGATTGTTAGTTAAAGCCGTGTAAGGCCAGTTAAAACAAGAGTTGGTTTAAAACAGCAAATTGCACTGATACAGATATCAATACCAGAAATGGTGAAATGTAACAGAAACTACTTCAGTTAGAGTTTTAATAAAGAGACATTGTCCTGCAATGTCTATATTTTTAAACAAACAATGTGTGAGGCCTCTCCCAAATAGGTACAGCGGTTTGTACAGGAGCACCCAAAGCAAACAAAAGTTCAAGGACACTATGATTAGCTGGTCATCTAATCAGGTTTCAAACAAAACAATGCAACTGGAATGTTCTTACTGATTTGTCATAGCTAAGTAAAAAAAAAAACATTATCTCCTAAACTGTGTTAAGGTCAATCAAGTTTTGATATCTTAATATTTTGTTTTAAAAAGTAATGTTTTGTGTCTGAAACACATTAAGATAATATTGAAAGGCACTGCTTCCCTTTTCATGATCAATGTCCCCAATAACTCCATAAAAGAGGCCAAAGGTACTGGAACTCTAAGGGTATTCCCTTTCTGTAAAATCAGTAGATATCAGATAAAAGCAAATACATAACTAATAAACCTTACATGTATCTATGTGATTAATGAAATATCTCATGCCCTTCATGTAACCCCAATGCTAAAAATATGAGACCATTATTACTATTTTATACACACTGTCCTTTTTATAATCTGTATGGACATAAACAGTAGGCTTTTCCATGATTATAAGATAAAGTTTGAGACCTGGAACATCTATGTTTTGATCAGCATCGCCATATTGAAGAAGCTGACTGCTGCCAAACAAGTCTGCTCACTGTCCTTGTGGTATCTGATGTCCAGTGAGGTGACTGATCATAATCAGAAACCGTGGAGCTGTTGCCACGAGGAACAGAAACAGGACTTTGTGGGAGAGGAGCTGTGTGTAAACCATGTCTCTCTGACAGTGCCAAAAGAACGATACAGCCAAAGAACAGCCAGTGCTCGCCTCTGAAAAAAAACTAAACAAAAATTCCATTTTTTTTTTTTTTGTGATGACGCCCAGGAGAGCTCTCAGTGTTTACAGACCTTTCTGAGGCAGACTGGTAGGGATGTAGAAGCGTTCCAAAGTTAGCTGTTAATTATTGAGGGCCATCCACTGGTGGCACAAAAGGTGAAGCAATGCTTGCAGATTCTCAGCACTGTTTTCACAACAGCCAATTTAGAAAGTAGCGAAGAAAATGAGAAAATCAGGAGGAGGACGGAATTGTGCAAGAGCAGAACATTTCAAATGCGCTGCCTATTTCAAAACTTCTCCTATGCAGCACTGGTGTTTCAGAGTAAAACCTGGTGCTATTCAGCCTCAGATTACTGAACCTGAGTAAGATTTATATGACTCATCTATGTAAGATTAATCTCAGGTCAATCGAGAGCAACACATCGAGATGTGTGGGATGGCAAAGTCTTTAAGATAAAACACATGAGTCATTTGGTTTGGGGCTTCCTGGCTCTCCTGTTTTGGTTTCCATTTCTCCATCCTCATCTGCCAGCTCGTCGTCTGGGGAGCCGTCGGGTGTGGCAGCCCCTGAGAGGGCTTCTTGCTCCAGCAGGTCTGACTGAGCATCCTCGTATCCGCTGCTCTCATCGTTGTCGTCCGGGTCTTCTCCCGAGGACTTGGTAGCATTAGGGCCTCTGAATATTCCGTCTTGAGCAGGCTCCTCGGATAGATCCAGCGATGGCGTGTGACCAAAGTTCTTCACCATTCTGGTGAGTTTGGCCAAGGGGCTGTCACTGTTTTCCTCCTGTGTGCTCTTCACCTGCACATGCTCTTGATCCACAGATGTCCCCACAGGGGCATTCTGGAGCCAGGCTGGACCAGAGCGACCATCTTGTGGCTGGTCCTGTTTTCCTTTCTTGAAGAAGGTAAACAAGCCTCCATTTGAACTGTCAGCTTGCCCCTCTGGAGTTTGTGTGACTGGCGTGCTGTCCAATCGGACCAGTGTGAAAGGTGCCCCTTCTGTTGCATCTTCTGACTGAGTCTTGTTCTGAGGTGGCGTTGTTCCTGTTTGTGTGTCTCTGGTCTCCTCATTTGCAGTATCTTGCGTGGTGTCTCTTACCATAGAGTAGACGGGGACCGCTGGGATGCTGTCTCTCTCCTGTGGACAAAGAGGGGGAAAAAACAACAGCCATTTTTAACTCATGTGTAGCTCTGAGTAATCTCTCTCTCCTCCCATGCAGCCATGAACAAACCAGATGAACGTCTTACAGGACCCACCCGATACAGTATGTGAATCAGCAAGATGTATGAGCACATTAGTCATCAATTCATTGTAAGACTATTCCAGATTTAGGTGTAGTTGTAGGTGTAGTCATGCCTGTAAATAGTGGGGCTAGGCCTGACTTGTCAGTTAGGAGTGCTACCCCACTCTTTGATGAATGATGTTCATTACAGTCGTTCACAGTAAACTCAAGCTGAAAAAATGGTAGGAACATTGACTAAATGTGAAGAATACCATGTCAAGTGAAATATGCCAAAGCAGAAGGTTAATATGTAGGCTGGATGGCTCAATTTAGCTAAGAGAAAGAGAAAGATATCAACTTTTGCAAGATCATTGCCTCACTTCTTGTTTGGAAATCTTTGTGGAACTTTAAAACCAGTTTATCAGCATATTGGCTCTCATCCCCTTGTCAACATGTTCACCAAAAGTGATCGTGCCAAGTCAGCTGTTTAAGAGGAAGTGTTCAATGAAGAACAATTTTAGAATTGATACTTTCATTTGGACATGATCCATAAGCAGAGCATTTAGAGCGGGGTGGTCCACCTAAGACCGTATGTCAGCACACTTTGTAGCTCCAAAACATTTGTTTTATTGAAAAAATAAAAATGGGCAACATTTCAATCCCTTTGGATTTTCATCAGGCCAGAAGCAGAGCATGACACAGAAAAAGACAGGGCAACTGTTTTAAAAATAATAAAACTTTCCAGTATGGTACTGTAAGTGCAATAAATAATGCAACTCTCCGCTAAATAATGTAAGCTTAGCTTTGGCCTGATACTGGTGATCGAGGAGGAGGGGTACAACTTCAAGGTGTAAGACCATCCTACTATATTCCTGACCCCATACAAATCACTATAAATACAAGAAAGCTTACTCCAAGCGATGGCAACAACACAAAGACCATTTATTTGCAATTGCCTTTTCTGCATGGGGTTTTTAAAACATTAGCTTGCGTTGTCAAGTCAATCCACTGCCAGTAATGTATAAGCCGACTTATCTCATGAAAGTTATAATACAAACACCAACCCCCAAGGGCAGTCACTCAATATTATCTTCCAGCTCAATCATTTACCTTCCCATTTTCAGACCAACATAGGCCAGCTTGGTTCCCCCACTACTAATTACTGGTTCATTTTTCCACAAAGTAAAAAGCTTAGCATTAAACTTTCCAGGCAGTAAATAGTCCACAAGTCTAGTTACTCAGCCACACACTAACAACGTTACTAATCAGCACAAACTTTGAAGCGGTGTTTTTTGAAACATAATTTTCATACTAATGTAACATTAAGATAGAAAAAGCTTTGTGACTATAGTATAGTAAACTTCTCCATTTATATGTCCCAGACAACTAGATGTGCAGTTCAGTTACACAGGGTGTGCTTAAATGCCTCAGGGCATGGATCTGGACAGGATATCAGGCAGCTTTTGCCAGAACCTGTGTTTCCTGATTTGGCCCTGAAACCGCAAAGCATCTCCCAGGCTTTGCTGAAGTGGGAAGCAGGCCAGCCAACTTGACAGTTTAATAAAACAAAAACCAAACATACAGAAATGACAAAGGCCTCGGGCAGATAAACAGATATTCAATGAGGTTTGGTTGAAAAAAAAAAAATAGCAGACCAATGCCAGTGACCTTTAGAATTTTTCAGAAATATATGGCACTTGACCATAGCTTCGGAGTCAGTGGACTTGGTCCATGCAAGACAAGTAAACAATTTATCATTTAACAGATTTTACACTGCCAGACCACTTAAAACAAGCTGCCCAGGAGGAGAATTTCCATCTATGGCCTTATGTAGAACTGTTAAGATATACAACGTGTGAAGAGTATAGGCCACAGCTCATGTAATTCACTGAAACTAAAGGCTCCCATGTGTAGTGTGAAAAATTGTCATTTAAGAGCACTTTTAACAGAACTTTCCATTTCTCTAGCACTGCGCTACAAAAGTATTTTTACCCCATAATGCACAACACTCTCCTCCTCCTCAGGCAACAACCTCCTCAGGCAAAATTTGTAATAAATAAATACTGTAAAAGAGCAATGAATGCCTGCACATAAATGTGTGCAGACATGTAAATGTGCCTGTTGCAGCTTTTCTGAAAATCAACCAAGTTACTCTGCACCCTCCCTTGTCTTGTCCCCAAACTGCTGCCACCCCCCTAAAACGCACTATTATGCAACCAGGCAGGCATGCAGAAACACGCCATTTCAACTCGACAGTCCACAACCAGGAAGCCAAACAGTGCCTCAACATCCACATGATTATGTAATTGCACCCCTCCCTTGGCTTAACCATTCCCCTGACACACACACACACACACACACACAAAGTTATCCTACCTCCTTCAGCCGCTCTACCTCCTGCATTAATGAGCCGGTCAGGCCCTCCAATTTTCGCCTTGCCTCCCTTTCTCGCTCCAGCTCCTGTGAATGAAGAGAGTAGAAGTGAGTAGGTGAGGTTGTTTGAAATAGTGAGCGAGTGAGGCGGAGAGAGAGAGAGAGAGAGAGAGAGAGAGCGTGAGAGAAAATGAATGATATGAAAAAAATGAAGAGGAAGCAATGGAGCATAAAGGCATGAAGTAAGGAAGTTGGCCATTAGGGTGGCCTCTGTACAAATCTATTACAATCAAAACAGAAAAGAGTTCAGTGAAGCCACAGTGATGTTCACTTATAAAGAACAGGCACAAATTGCACATACAGCGTCACACACTGTAGCTGATTTAAAACTAATTTTAAAAATAATTTGTAAATCTTATTCATCTCATCAATTGTTTGGCTGTGCTACCAATATAATCTTTTACAATTATTCCACAAAACTATAGAAAGCAGGCATACCCAGATGCTGCTAATTAAAAAATCACTTTGCACACTCCAGAAATATCAAATTCTCTAAACAGCCAGTGCATCTTAGCTAAAGAGCAAGTATCTGGTTGCACAGTTATTGGAAGCTATGGCAAGACGCCCTACGAAGGTTGCAGGTCACAGTGACATCATACCATGCTAGTTTCGTGGGCTTCCCTTTGGGTCTCGGCGAGCATCTCCTCCGCCCCTTCCAGAGCGTCTTGGAGACAGTCCACCTGGAACAGGAGAGTCTCCCGCTGAATCTCCAACTCACGCAGCTCCTGCAATACACCGTCATAATTTGCCTGGAGTTCAATCTAGAGAGAGAGAGAGGAAGTGGAATTGCTTAAAACACAAGGACAGCATGACGGGTCGTTAAAACCTTCTGATCTATGCACATACTGTATCATCATATCCAAGACATTCAGCACACACTTCTTCAGAAATCAATACTAGAATGGTGGGTGTTATAATTTCCCCCTTTTGGTCATTGCCTTCCTACACAATTCTGCTTGATTCGCATCTCCTTTCAGGGCTTCTTCTGGGATTAGTCCCATTGAGTTTAATTTGTCAGGAGGCATTTCCTCTTGGCCAATTAGGGAACAGAGTGAATGCAGCGCAAGAATACTACAGACTATCAGTCAAGGGCTGATCCAATCTTTTTCTAACTTAAACACCTGCAGCAAGAAATTATTTCTCAATGCCCCAATATCCCTGGGCTAGTTTTTACTAGGCTATAACACACAATTGCATGACCAATGATATACATACACACACATACACACACACACACACACACACACACACACACACACACACACAGAATAGTATTTAGAGCATTTGCAATCTACATCACTGTAAATAAGGCTCTAATAATGCTGAAAGGCCTTCTCCAAGGGCAGCACGAGAGGGTAGTAAAATATTAATCATTACAGATATGTGGCAATTACCATATCAGGAATGCCGGCAAGTGAATCCTCTTCACTCTGCCAAAAAAAAAATTGTTTATATTAATAAGGTAATATAACAGTTGATACAATGAACTGTAGCCTACAACCACAGCACAGCAGATCTCTTATCAAAGAGACCATATTAACTGATTTATATGGGTTCAATTACATCACTGATATAGCCTAGAACTCTAGGTGTACTCCAGCGGTAGCAAATTGAATTTACTCAGCAAGTCAGCTAGCCATCAGTCATAGGTTGTAGTCAGACATTGTTGTTATCTGAGCTGTTTAAATCCAAATGCAACACTCTAGGTTGTTTTCAGACATTGTGGTGTTTAGTTTACCACAACGTTCTATCTGGATAGGGAGTCATTGGGTAGGCTTAGCGTTGTTTGAATTGGCTTGTTAGTTGCGCTGAGGTTTAGCTGTCTTACCCAAGGGTCTATCACTCGTGGCCAGACTATACATTTTATGTGATAGTCTAGCTTGTCTGGCTACCACTGATGTGCAGTAAACACAAAAACACAACTTTAATGTGCTGAGTACATAAATTGTTTTGTAAACCTTTAGAAACATCATTTAACTACTCTGTGAATTAAGTGTGAGACTTACTCTTAGACCTACCCTGAACAATAATCATAGTATTAACCCAATATCACCGGGTAGACCTATAGTAGTATTCATATTAGTTGACAGATTTAAAGAATTCCCTCATGAACCAAAAGTTATGTTACATTTCACACAATGTAGTTAAATCTACTGTACAACATGTCCTCTTTCCTCATGAATTGCTGAAAAGATATGTCCAGAGAACAGTAGGGCCTATGAAAGTTTCTGCAGTTATGTTTTGTTTTGTGAGGTGATAAGTGGCTTACCTGGCTCAATACCCTCTCTCCCTTTTTCAGTGATCCATATCTGCTGTCACTGCGGGTCAGTCGTTTGGTGGTTTCTTCAGCCTGGAGACATTAGAACCAAAACACGCGTTAGAAACCCACATTTTAACATGTTAAGCCAAATACACACCATAAAATAGAACTCAAAATGAGATTAACAATATGGAAATGAGGATGTTTGCCGAACCTATGTGGTGCATATTATTTGTGCTCAGCAGTAAATCGGATATGAATTCTATCATCTTGTGTCAGGTCTACTTTAGTGGGCACATACAACACGCAGGACATCAATGCCTGGAATGAGAGCATTAGCGCAGGAGCGCAAAATATATTCTACAGTAGGCTATGCTTCATTCAACCCAAAACAATTTCCGGGGAGGCAACGATGAAAACAGTAACGTTACTCTGGCCCAGAAAGCCACCCCGAGACAAAACGGTGGACAGGGATAGGAAGCAATATCAATCTGTCGTGCGTCAAAGCATCATCTGCCTTCCCATATTTGATTACATCATTTTGTTACACAGAGATGTGAAATATTGCAACACAATCGTCATGAGTGTGGCTGTAGACCAACACAGCACTCTACTAAAGCACTAAATTCAGGTTACACCAGATCCATACCAATAACGTCAATTCATTACTCTATAACAAATGAATTAATGAGTTGGTAACGTTAACGTTATAACGTTAGTTCATTGGTCAAAGCATCTCATCTTGGCAACAAAAATCACGACTGTATTCGAACAGAGCCTGTCTACACTAATCATCTTAAAAGAAGATTATACCCTACCCCGAGGGACAAGACAATTAGGTGGTCACATTACTGAGTTACATTTTCAACGCGTTACATAATATCGGCGAATAGACAAAGATCAAACCTTTGGAAAAACTACAAGATCCTCGCCACGATAGCAATGAGAGGCTAGGATATCATGCTTTACTTACCTCCTTTATTATGTGTCGGAGCGATTCGTCTTCACTCATTCCTCGCGAAAGTGTTCTTTTTCGCGGAGTCCCCATTCTTTCAAGACTCCCGCAGTGCATTGTTTTTAATTTCGGATGGTATGTAGAATACGTTTAATTGAATCTTTCGAGGACGAGGTGCCAGTGCGCTCTCTGTGTGCTTGTTTGGTGAGGGTGGATGGCTGAACTTCTGTTTGAAGAGAAATGGTGGGTGGGGCGTGATGAGGGCCCTGCTTGCGTGGGTGGCTCCTACCACTTGGTGGTTGTAAACACCAACCCTCACTCATGCAGAGTCACTAATGTAAATGTAGGTATGGTGGATATGTCTTCACTGTGCTTAATACAGCATGTGAATTTCCTTCGTATTTAGGCTACCCTTTTGCCATGGTATAGAGTCGGACAGATTGGTAACCACACCATAGTAGCTCGGACTACAGTAATAGATAACTAGATAACTCTTATATGAAGGTTTACTTCTACTACTTCAAGAGGGATTGTAGACCTTAGCTTTGGAGAGATTTTGACTAATTTCTTATTAGTGTTCTCGCCCTGCAATAGCCCAATCTTAAATAGGCACTAAGATAACAAACATTGTGGTAAAAAAAAAAAAAAAACTATCTCTTTTAATGACAAAAAAATAACAAATAGTAAACTGGGTTCATAAAGGCAACAACATCTTGTAAGCTATTATAAAAGCTTAAGTTATAGCCCAAGGTGTATAATTCTTTGCAATAGGCTACATTATAGGATACAGCCGCCAGATGGGGCTAAAAGGGTATATTTGGAGTGGCCTTGCTGACTTGAACTAACTACTGTCAACTTTGGCAAGGCAAAGCATTATACCGTTTTAAAGAAGACCTTTTGTTTGACAAACAGACTGTAACGTCCACATGAAAAATAGTATTGCCTGTAATCCAAAGGGAGCTAGAGGACATCATATGCCTTCTCATAAACACCTTGATTTGATTTGATGTGTGTGTGTGTGTGTGTGCGTGCGTGCGTGAAACTGTGCGCGCGCGCGAGTTGAGTTATTGATCGGTACCTAAAATGAACATGTAACCTAATGTAGGTTATATCTTCCGACCTGTCATTCAGAAAGTAAGTTGGCCTTGGAAAACTATTTGACTCGGGTTGTTCGAAATAACTTTTAGATACCCAAACTCAAACGGAGGCAATTGCATAGCCTTTGTCTACCTATAAAGATAAAATAATAGTCTATCGGTAATAGGCCATAGTACACAAGCATGTTGTAGGCTAATGATATTTGTGTCAGCATCACATGTTTGAGTTCATTTTAAGATGTTTTCTGCAGTAGAGCTCCTTTATCATAAACTAATTTAATGGATAGCGTGACTTAAGACAATGCGCAATAATTAACATCTCAGAAAGTTTGGAAAAGTTTCTCGCCATCAACAGGTGTTTTGTTTGTAACTGATAGCTCAGAGCCTATACGAATGATTGCAATAACCCAATATGTCACTCGTAGCCTAATTGAAGTTGTCTGTAAATTTTAGGTATTCTGTCTATGCATGAACCAGACAGTTGTCATGCATGTAGCCTAATATCTTTCCATGAAAATGCAGGCCTAAACATTATAAGTACACTGATTATCAGGCCGTAATTTAAGATTTATATTTTCAAATGTCAGCCTGACTCTCTTTTTCTCTCCCTCACTCACCCACTCTCTCTCTGTCTTGACTTAGTGACAAACCTGAAAGCCTTTTGTTGTAATCTTAGCCAATGGAGACGGATTACGACACTGGGCAGCCGACATATATAAAGGGGGGCTTTCCTAACGCACTTGCACACTTTCAATGACAGATCACTCAACTCTGTGGACTGAACAGTATCAGAATAGGTCAATCAACAAATTGTTTAATAAAAGGAAATGCAGACATTAAGCAGGTAACCTAAAAACTGCTCAAAAATCGACAGCATAATTTTTCCATTGCCAGTTATTATGGCACTCATGCATCGGTTGAAATAATTTTGAGACAGCCACCGCTGAACTAGTTGCACGTCTTCCTAGGACGTAGGAATAACAGGACTAACCATATTACTCGAAGACACAGAAGGAAACTGTCTTTAAACTGTCAACATCATGGCAAGGTATAACTTTTTGTTGTGCTTGATGGTAATCATTTCTTCTGGACTGTCCGGCAGTGACGAGCCCAACCTCTTTCTCCCACCGGTAAGCGAGATGCCCACGGACGCTGGTGTTTCGCTCATCGACGTGGAGGAAGCAGGCGCTCGCGAGTGCTCCGCGTGCGTGTGGCGGGAACAGAGCAAGGTGCTCAGGCTTGAGACTATCAAGTCTCAAATCCTTAGCAAGCTCCGGCTGAAACAAGCCCCAAACATTAGCCGTGAGGTGGTCAACCAACTATTGCCTAAGGCGCCCCCGCTGCAGCAACTCCTGGACCATCACGACTTCCAAGGGGACGCTTCCTCCCAGGACGAGTTTATGGAGGCAGATGAGTACCATGCCACAACGGAGTCAGTTATCACAATGGCTTCGGAGCGTGAGTAGACTTTTTTTTAGTTAGATTACTGTTGGTAACAAAAACAATTGGACAGTTATCTTGTATGCTAATGATACGGTTCATCTAAGTATGGCAAAACCAGTTGTGCCAAAAAAAGAAAAAAAATCTTGTACAAATTTAACTGGTGTCGCCATGGAAGAGTCTTTCTCTTTCTTTCTTTCTTTCTTTCTTTCTTTTTTTTTTTTTTTACCAGAATGAGGGTAACTGTAGCGAAACTGCCTGTCTTTTCACGTAGGCTAGGCTCTATTATTTTGGGGTCCCCTTTTAGCTTAATGCCAGCTGTTAGCCACGACTGTCAAAATAATCCAGCATTTTAGGTGACCTGATAAATCAATAAGTTAATAGGCTAGACCAAGGCACAAAGTAATAACGCGCAATTATTATTTTATTATTATTATTATTTTTATTATTGCTATTGTTATTATTCCTATTGTTGTTGTTAGGCTACTTGGCATGTACCTGTTCTGGCTGGACCAATTCAATTATTGGTTGTTTTAAGAGATGACAGTCTAAAACGCTTCTCTCTGTAAGCCGGTAGGCCTTCAGTTGCCTTACACTTAGTGCGCAATTTCTCTCTTGTGCGCTCTTGAGGTGGTTGAGTTCGTGCTGGCTGAAGACGTTCTGATTCGTTGCCTGTTTGCCTGATCCATTGCCTGCTTACAGAGTTTATAAAGGTTATAGAAACAAAAACATATTGCATATCGGAAAGCAGACAACTTCACACTACCTTATATTTTGTATTAGTTAGGCTAATTAGGCTATTATAAAAATTGCACCTTTTTAAAAACTGCATCCATTCAAATGATTTGCATTTTCAGTAATCGCTTGACAGCGCTTCAAATGCACAGCCAATGTCCGTTTGGAGCGCATAAATCAATAATGTTAATGCCGCCCAGCACTTGGCAGGCAGATGCACTTGGAGACTATGATGACAATATCTCTCATTTCCCATTCAAACGATATTTACACTGAAATACCCACATTACAAAAGCAAAACAGGGTTTATCTGCCGCTTGAACGGCAGCGTTGCGATATAAAAACAAATTAAAAAGAACACACCACAGCCGTCTTAGAGTTTTGTTAAACGTCACCGAGGCCTCAGCAGCTGTGTTAGACTCGTTCTTTATGAACGGGCTCCAATCGGTTCCCCTGCTGTTCTGCGCAGTGAGAAAAAGTGTGTCCAAAAGCTGCCATTGTTTCCCTCTTACAGCGGTCCCTCACGGCCGCACTTGCCTTTTAAATGCGAAGTTTATAGGCAGAGCTCGTTTTTTTTCACCCAGGACACAAAGCCCGAGGAACAGTTGGGGTCGAGGGGAGTGTGTGACCTTTCCGCCAAGAATCGCCGGGGTTCAACAACATTTACACACATAATGTATTCCGCACAAGGCGAACGAAAAGCCCAGCAAATAATCCGTTTTTTGACCAGAAGCGAACAAAGATAGGGTTGTGTTCCCTTAAATAACCTTATTCGACGATTGTCACACAGCCCACGTCTTCCCTATTCTTATACGCACAATGAACACCACCGGTTAAACCACCGCTTTAGCAGTATTGTGGCATATCATGGCACTGCTTAATTACAACTCGTAGTTTTGTTCAGAAATAAAGAAAATCAGTTGGCTAGTTTGTAAAGATGGAGTCAGACTCTTATAATTGTTTGGTATATCATGTTCCCTCTTAGAATACAGTGAGTAAAATCATATTAATGTTTACCAGGCCATATAAGTATCCTTGGAAATGGAAGGTTGTCAGAAGAGGTCAGAGAAAAGAGTATACTTTCCCTTTAGTAATTGAAGACAGGCATTGTAAAATGCACAGTAACATTTAAGGAGACTCATTATAGAATAGAAGTAACCTACCCTCTAAGTTTGTGTGTGTGTGTGTGTGTGTGTGTGTGTGTGTTTTGTATAAGTGGGCGAGTGTGAGAAAGAGTCAAAGAGAGAGAGAGAGAGAGAGAGTGTGTGTGTGTGTGTGTGTGTGTGTGTGGGAGAGAGAGAGAGAGAGAGAGAGAGAGAGAGAGAGAGAGAGAACTAAAATACCATGGAATAGTATTGATATATTTTATTGATGCTGATGGTAAATACCAGCATCAGGGACATTTTGAAGTTTAGTAAGTTTGCATTCATTTATTCATTGTGTTCAGCACAAGTGTGCTGTGAATGTGTGTGTAGCCTATGTGTGTGTGTGTTATGTTGTGTAAGAAGCACAGATTCTGGCATGTTACGTAGGACGTAGATGCTGCTGCTGCCTGCAGACGTGACCCCCTTTTTTATGCTCCTTCTTCCCCTCCTCTCTGTCCTCTCTCAAGAGTGCGAGGTCAGCATGTTCCTGGTGTGGCCCGTGCACTGCTCTGTTCTCTGTTAGCATGTCCAGCTGTCCATGTGTTTTTACTAACATAGCACCTCTCTTTCCCTGCGTCCATGTGGAGAGCAGAACCCCGGTCTCCTTTTTTTTGTCCCTCATCCAACACTTGTGTATCTTGTGTGTCTTGTGTGTTCCTGAGCGCACAAGCCACACAGCTGCGTGCGGCGTTCTTGAGGTCCAGAGTACACGTTTTTTGAGGGGTTGAGATTGAGGCCCTGTGCTGTACGTGCCCATGGACTCGTTCAACCTGTGTCTCTTACTGCCCGGGTTGCTGGATTGGTCTCCTGTGGGCAAAACAGAATTCAGCTGTTCCTGCCTGCTAATGGATGGAAAAGATTCCCCTCAACCGTCCCCCACCCTGGCAGATTTTGCATCATCATTTTCCGAGTGTGTTCCCCTCTCTTGTCTCCAGGGGAATGGTGCATGATAAGATTACAGAGCAGCAGTTTTGTGTATGACTTCCTCCCTCCCTCCCTCCCTCCCTCCTTTCTTCTCTCTCTCTCTCTCTCTCTCTCTCTCTCTCTCTCTCTCTCACTCTCTCTCTCTCTCTGAGTGTGAGCGTGTGCACATTACATGACAAATGATGCTATGAGGAACTCATTAAACCCTATGACACTGTATGTGTTATTCATAGGAACAGTGAGTGTTGATAGGCTCTGTTTAGTGCGAACCTTCCTTTGGGGCATGCTTGAGTGTGTGAAGATTTATAGCAGGTGCACATGCACATTTTCAGTGTTCAGTGGTATTTTATCTTTCCTGATATTCCTTAATTCAATAAGTCAGTGCAGTTCAATTCAGTTCATTACAATTGAGATTATTGTCATTATACAGAGCCCACCGGTAAAGAATGCTAAATGTGATTTTACAGTGATGAGATCTCATTGTCAATCTCAGAGGGACTTTTATTTTATTTTATTTCTCTTTCTCTCTTTTTCTCATTTCCCTCTTTTCCTCTTTCATACCCTTTCCTAGTCCTTATCCCTTTCTTTCCTTCACCCCTCCTTCCCTTGACATAGTCTTTTCTCTCTCTCTCTCTTTCTTTCTTTCTAACACCCCCCCTCCTCACCCTGGTTTTCATGCTGAGAGAAGGACTGCATCGCTCTCGCCTGTGGCGTCGTTATGGATCCCACAGGAGTGGAGATTGCTGCCTCTCTCTGTTTCTGAGAAACACGGAGAGAAACTTCAAACAGTATTCCCCTCTCGCTGCGTGAACGGGGGCTTCGCATGCTCTTCCGTGCTGGCTTTGATGCCGCCAAGGGGGCTTGCAGCAGAACGTGTGCACCGGACCACTGCAAAACGCAAAGAAAAGGGAAAAAAAAAAAAAAAAAAAACCTGTTTTAATCTTCTTCTCACAGCGCAGAAGCAATGCCTGTTAGTTTCAGTGGCTGAGGAAGGTTCAGGGAGTTCATATGTCCTGATCACTAATTAATGGTTGCTATCGGGGGGTATGGGGGTGTGTGGGGGGGAGTGGCTTGATCAGAATCGCAATGCGGCTGTGCCTCTCTGCTGTACGTGTGGTACAGTACAGCGGGAGAATTTACACCTCTTCCATGTTCAGGCGATTGCCCTCGTTCACCCCATCTCAAGGAGTTGTGCTGTTTAATACCGGCGATGCACAGCAGTGCCAAAAGCGCCATTATATAAGTCGTTCAAGCTGTCAAGGCTAACCTGACAAACAGAGCAATATGCACTTTGTTACCTAACATCTTCTACTTATGCAAGGTTTAAGGTCTGGTGACCCCCATTCTGAAAGACAAATGTTTGACGTGGACAGTATGAATGAAAATGTGGGTATAATCATTAATGGGTGAGGACAAGGACAGTTTTGTGCATTTGTAATGTGTGTACGTTTTTTTTTAAATTATTTTTGCCTGTGCCAGTGTGACATGATGTGAGGCGTTTACAGAGTGCATGTTGGTGCATGTTGGTCTTAGTATAGTTTGTGTGTGTTGGGGGAAGCGAGCAAGCATATGAGTATGTGCGTCTGTGTTTCTCTGTGTATGTATGTGTGTGTGCATATTGTAGAGTTTGTATTTGTGTATGCATGTTTTGGGTTTGTGTGAGTGTGTGTGTGTGCATGTTGTGGTGAGTATGTGTGTGTGTTTGTGTGTGTGCAGTGCAGTCAGCGGTGTGTGTTCATGCTGTGGTGTGTGTTTGTGTGTGTATGTGGGTCAGAGAGAGAGAGAGGCAGAGAGAGGAAGAGAAAAAAGAGAGGGAGAGAGTTTGTTAGCATGGGGCCACAGGAGGGATCTGACCCCTTCAGGCCCTCATTTGTCACCTGTCGGTATATTTAAAGCAGGCCTTCCTCCCTCATCAGTGCCCCCTCTCTAACAACCCAGAGCGTGTGTGTATTTGAAAACGTTTGTCATTTGTCACCCCCCCCCCCACCCCCACCCCCCTTCTTCCCAGCCCCCAGTAGTCCACTCTGCCATGTTTCAATAATTGGTTCATCTCTTTGCAATTTGGCCTCAGAGAGCCACACACCTGCACTCACTCATTCTGTTGTTCAAGTTTGCTTTCTATGTGACAAAGCTGAACAGCACATCCACCATACTTAGAATTTGTGCTTTCATTGCACAGTCTTCATTGCACAATGAAAACGGTGCACATAACCCTGTATCAGTTTCTATACTTCATATTGGTATACAGTATATATCAGGTATACTGTATATATCAGGTCTGATGGCACTGCAGTAACCTCAGAATTCAAGCTCTCGCACTTACATAAATACTGTACCAGATATCAGGTGTCCACAGAAAAGAGAAAATGTTTGATTTCATCAACCATGCTCCATGCATTTCCATGGCAAGCCATATTGACATGCTCATCAGGAACAGAGTTGGTATCAGAGTAATTGGTGTCAGATTCTATTCAGATGTTTTGTCCTGTGTTGGTCCTCGACTAACAGAGAAGTTACAAGGCCTGCACACTGTGCAGTCTGTGAGGAAGTCCAGGCTATACTGTCTTAGAAGTACATGAAGTACTCTGAGAGCACCAGAGACTGGTGGTGAAGGAGGAATACTTAATACCTCATCTGATGCTTCATGAACAGAAAGGTGTGTTGCTCTTTCCAAATTTGGTGTAAGTGAACACAGGCTCACTCACTCACTCACACACTCACTCACTCACTCAAGCACACACACACACACACACACACACACACACACACACACACACACACACACAAAGTGGAGAAAAAAATCCCCCTATTGACAAAAAGGGTCACAGAGTTCACAGCAATGTGATATATTGGACGAGGAGCCAATTAACCTCATCGGCTCTCTTTCTTTGGCAGAAAAAGAGAACCGGTAGTAGATTAAACAGCGCTGCCTCCCCCCCCTTTACACACACCCATCCACCAACCACTCCCACCCAAAAAAAAAACACAAGTCTTTTATAGTGTTGACCCTATAAAAGGGTCATTTCCTGAAGGTGCAGGAACCATAAACATTAAGAGAGAGAGCGCTAAAAAGACGGGACTGCAAAAGCCGGACTGTCCCCCTGACCACAGGGCACTGTTTGCGGGAAGTCGATGACTATGTGAGGTTTTTATATATTTATTCATTCCAAAGGCAGGCTGATGTTTGATGGTAACACCTGCGTCCGAGCTGCTCTCAGTCATACACATGTGCGTGAAAGTGGAGGAAGGTGTGAGAGGGGGCAGTAGAGAGAAAGAGAGAGAGAGAGAGAGATAGGGCACACAGACACACATTCAAACACACACACACACACACACACGCACGCACGCACGCAAACACACACACACACACACACACACACACAGTGTATACTGTACCTGATGTTTTTACCATGAATTACCTTGTCCTTGATGTACTGATTATCTGTACAACTGAAAGCTTTGGCAATGTGAGTCATGCCAATAAAGCTGAATTTAATTGAGTTGATAGGGAGAGAGTAGAGAGACATGACGGTGAGAGAGAGAGAGGAGAGAGGAGAGGAGGGTAAAGACCTGTGGTAAAGACTGTTTGGATGCCAGGTCATTACTGCTTTGTTTAAAAAGAAATAAAAAAGCAAAAAAAACTGCAGGGTTGTAGAAATAGCACAACATGCTGTCAATTTTATGGCTAATAAACTTTCAAAGGGACCAAAGTCCATTAATACCCCGGGCGAAATTTCACCAGACTCCTCTGGAATCTCACTCTCTCCTCCCTCTCGGCCCTCTTCCCACGGTCCTTGGCTGCCTTACCCCCTCCACCAGAGCGAAGCTCTCAGGGTAGCCCTGAGGAGATACCCCCTTTCTCCCTCCCTCTCTCTCTTTCTCACGCACACACACACACACACACACATGCTCACTCTCATACACGTAAGCATGCACATACAATGGGAAGCGTGTCCTGTACAAATTTGCTACAATTATCATAAACCATGCTTATCTACTTGACCTTTTAAGCACACACAAATGTGAGCATGCATGTACCCCAATGCATACATGCAACACACACACACACACATCACACACACACACACACACACACACACACACACACACACACACACACACACACACACATCCACACACACACACACACACACACACACACACACACACACACACACATTCAATGTTACATACTAACTTGTATCGTAAGTTAATGTCATGAATGCATATCCAGTGTGCCGGTAAAGCATCCTGTACTCACTGTGAACAGTTTGGACACCGTGTTCTTGCTTGCCAGCACACAAAGAATGATTAGGTGGATGTGTTCAGGGGGAACCTAGCTGCTATATTTCTTGTTAGAATGATTGATGTCATACTTGAACTGATAAAAAATGTCAGTTGTTGAAAGGAACGTACATTTTACTCAGTATTTTTACATTTAGGAGTAGCAATGCAGATAGTTTTCACTAAAAGGGAGGGATGTTTGAGGAATGTTATCTCAATCTGAGGTAGATATGCAATAGATCTATTTTGTCTGAATGCAATTTTAAAAGCACTCAAAAGAGAGGAGAAATTGTTTGTTACAGCTGTGAATGAGCAAAGTGACAACAACAAATGCAAATACACAGAGTACGTTGTGAAATGACATGGCAAGAAACAACTTAGGGAATCTGAAGTACAATATAGGTGTAACTGTCTAGACAGTATTTGCTCTGGGAAAGCTATGTACATGTAGGAGGCATCAAAGACTGTGTGAGAGAACTGTGTGAACACAGTGTGTATCATGGAAGATCTAGCAGGAGGTGAAGAGTGTTTGTGGAAAAAGTAAAAATAGGCCAAGTTGGAATGGCGCTGTTTGATGGTGATGATTGGGAGGAGGAGGAGGAGGAGAAAGGAGGGAGGAAGAGAGGGGGGAACAGGTCACTTTTATTCACAGAGCACTTCACTGCCTCAGTGAGTCCTCATGGAGCAACAAGCAGCCCTGGGCCCTCCTAAAGAGACCGGGATCATGGAGGGGTTTTATCATTGAGCGCCTTTATAGGCTTCATGTTAAAGACCAGAAACAGATGTTACCTCTCACTAATAAAGGAAATAATTACTCCACGCCCGGCACTAATTAAGCTGTACATCGTAACGAGGTGGGGTAAAGCTGGGAAGTAAGGGGGCGAGAGGGGAGGAAGGGGGGGTAGATGTTTCGGTGAGAGAGGGGGGAGTGGTGAGACGATAAAACCAAATCACCAAGAGTGTTATTGCTGCCTAGTCAGAGGAAGGGCCTAGCTTTGCTGACTGAGGGAGACTGAGAGAGAGAGAGAGAGAGAGAGGGGGAGAAACGCCCATCAATCATGAATTATAGGGCTTAATCAAAGGAAATGGTGCTCTGAGCGTTTGCCGGGGCAACCATTAAGAATTTGGATTTGCTGGATAGCTGATGGCAGATAACAGGGTTTAGGCAGGATCAGGGAAGGAGGAGGGAAAAGCGTTGATGAATATTGGCATGAAAATTTAATAAGGATCTTAAGTATTTGGTGAATGGCTTCATATTCAGAGAGAGTGAGAGAGAGAGCATGCAAGCTATGCACCCCCACCCCACACACACTCATCCACACACACACACACACACACACACACACACACACACACACACACACACACAGCACCCCTCCGACTCTCCATTTATCCATTTAGCATTCAGTGCGCAGTGAGGAGAAGCTGTGCAAGATGGGAAGTTCATTATGGATTCGTGTGTTCAAATGGCACTTTGGGACAATGGCCAAGTTCAGCAGCTGGTAATGTACGGACCGAGTGCTACCAAGATACAGCTTGAATGAGATTGAATGAGACTGATAGAAAGAAATGCGGAAACGATCTCTGTGAACTTTGTAGAGGTTTTTTTTTCTTTCTTTCTCTCCCTCTCTCTCCCTCTCTCTCTCTCTCTCTCTGTTGGAAGAGAGTTCAACTATACTGATGTTTACTTGCGGGATATTCCTTACCTCAAAAACCAACGGCATTCGACATTCTCTGTTTGTATGTTAACAAAATTTCCTCAATGAGTCTCAATGAAGTGATCTAAAAATGGAATCATACACAAGACAGCTGGATGGAGGACAGCATTAGTAGACATGTTGGTGTGAGAGAAAGAGAGAACTAAAGTAAGGCATTGAAAGAGAGGGGGAAAGAGAGATTAAAAGAGTCATGGGTCAGGGCAAGGGACCTCACTCATTGTCAGTCATCTCATTTTCCATCTCTCACAATGCAGAAACACTTAATGACAGCAAACATGAATATAAATTAATACATTTCATGAATTATGTATGTATGGCCTGGATTAATGCAATGGTGCATGAAGCTAGTGTTGGGCCATGTGCTGTGCTATCATGCATATGGCTGTGTCATTTTACCCCTATTGAAAACTTTGAATATATTCCAAAGTAAAGATATGCAAAGTATAGATCTGAAGTATTGATGTAAAGCATCAGGTTACATATATGAATATGTATGCATATCTTTCTTTAGAGAGAGAAAAGAAGAAAAAGGGAAGGGAAGGGAAGGGGGGGGGGGTCTTTTTATTGGGGCACATCAAAGATTTATTTCCAAACGGAAAACAAAATAAGGGCCACACAGATTGTGTTATGTTAGCATTCCTCTGCTGAGAGTGGAGTTTTTCCATAGTTTTTTTTTTTTTTTTTTTTTTTTTAAAGGCGAGTGAAATCCTGAATTTACCCTCCAAACACACAGTGCAGTAGTCCCCTGCTGGCGTGTGGCTCTCTTTCCTGTGAACTGTGATTGTTTCCATCGGCTGCATGGGCTCCGCTCTGCTGTGGGCTTCTCGGACCACGTCTCTTCTCCCCATCTCCCTGTCCCTCCTCAGAGGGCTTTTGTATTATTATAAGCCACCTGTCCTCCTCGGAACCCGCGTCAGCTTGAGGCCCTTAGTGTCTCTGTGCAAATATGTGTGTCTGGTGTGTGTGTGTGTGTGTGTGTGTGTGTGTGTGTGTGTGTGTGTGTGTGTGTGTGTGTGTGTGTGTGTATGTGTGTGTGCGTGCATGTATGCATATGTGTGTGTGTGTGTGTGTGTGTGTGTGTGTGTGTGTGTGAGTGTGATTGAGTGAGAGAAAGAGAGAGACATGTTTCTGTCAGTGGCTGTATTTATTAATCTCCAGTTTCTGTGATGGAGATGATGTGGCCAAGCAGTTATATCTGTACGTGCATTAGCCGGTACGCAAGTAAAGTGAGCGAGAGTGTGCATATCGCTTCTGCCTGTGATGGGTTCACTGGGTTGGGAGAGAGGGGTACATTTGGGAGTGTGTGTGTGTGTGTGTGTGTGTGTGTGTGTGTGGTGAAAGAGAAGTGGGGGATCAGGGGGCGGGGGGGGGGTGGTCTTTTGTAACTCCAGGGGGAGCTTCCTCACTGCACCCCTAATAGGAGTCTTGTGCCTGGCAGTCTCCCTGGGGAGGGTCCTGAATGAGGGCTCTAACTTCACACTCGCGGCCCCTCTCCCTCTCCGACCACGGGCCTCTCCCCACCCCCACCCCCTCCCCACACACCCTCTCCTCAGACCCCTGGGACCCGGGGGGGGGACAAAAAGGGAGAGGGGCGGCCTGGGCCCGGCCAGAGGAGCGAGGGAGGGAGGGGTACCGCACGGCCCCCTGTCTTATTAGAGGGGTCGTGAACGTGTCACAATGATTAATTTGCCAAGGTGCTCAGGGATACCCCAGAGTCACATTCATCCAGCCATGGCGCTCTCCAACACACACACCTCCCTCAAAATGCCACATTTGCATTTCCCATTAAGAAAAGAAAATATAGATATATATATGCAAATGGAATTCCCCCTTTTTTCTTTTTTTTTTCTGGACTGACCATAATGCCGTTTTTGTTTTCGGACATTTAACAACAGATGACCGTTTTTTTATTTTATGGGGTATTATTCGTTCTTTTGTTGTCCTCCTGCCCCCCCCCCCTTCCCTCCTAATTGTGATTCCTTAGCCTTCATTGCCTAAATAAGGCCTAAATAATAGTCTGTCTGTGCTGTGTTTGCCCCCCAAAATACAATGTAGTAAAAAGCATACATCAACATCCACACAAGTTTTAACTTCCTCCTTTTACAATCAACATCCAAAGTCTGTCAGCACAATTTCTGTATTTCTATCTAGAATCATACTAATCAACACTGTGGACAGCTGCACATGTTAATAGAGTGGTTTTTTGACCACTCTGCAACCATGTCCAGAGGGTGTATTTGGGGGATCAGTTTTGGGGGGGTGGGGGTGATTGTGGGTCTGTGGTGTGTTGAAGATGGTCTATTTGTCAAATTGCTGCCACTGACCAGCGCTGTTATGCCTGTCCCACCAAACACAAACACATTGATTCACTGATGCTGTCAGAGAGGAGGATTAAGTGTGTATGACAGAGGGCTGAGTGCAGCCACTCACACACACCCACTCTTTTTCTCTCTTTCTGTCTATCTTTCTCTCAGATTTGCTTTCTTCCTCTTTCTAACTCTCTCTGTCACAAACACACACACACATATATATTATACATGTACACACTCAAACATTCTCTCTCTCTCTCTCTCTCTCTCTCTCTCTCTCTCTCTCTATCACAGACACACACAAACACACACATACACATATTCTCTCTCACACATATACAGACACATGCACGCGCACGCGCACACACACACACACACACACACACACACACACACATGGTTTTGCTCCTTGTGAAGATACATACTCATTCACCCTCAAAGAATGAGCAACACAGTCTTACACTGCAGGAGGAATCCATACTCTGTTCTGACACATGGTGTCTGCTGTCCATTTCCATTAGAGACACACAAACACATAACCCCCCTGTGGGCGAGGGGGTTAGGAAGGGCTCCTCAAACACCCCTCTTATCCCATTAAACTCATCTGTATTCGCCTTATCCTGCTATCAGAGTGAGCAGGTGACAGGCCGGCAACCCTTCTGACAGGCAGTCTCTGGCCAGCCTGCTCTCCGAGTGTTCTTTGGGCTTACAAGCCCCCAAAAGCACCCCCACCCCCACCCCCACCTCCCAGTTTTACACACCAATGTGTGTAGTAGGTATATTTGGGCCATAAGATTTTAAAAGGTGCTCATTTGCTCACATAAATAATAATGTCTTTGTTCCACAACTGAGGCTAATTGAAACACAGTTACATATATGTTGTTACAAATGTTAAAAATGTTGAATATAATCCTTTTCTACCGTGCTATGAATAGTCAAACTGTTGCAGCTAATACCGTAGGAGTTTGGTTAACAGCTTTTTTAATGCTCTCCTATGTTGAGCCATAAAAAAATACTCAAGAAGGTTAAAGTCAAAGCTTGTTGGAAACCCCTTATGTGATGGGTTTTTTGCCTGTGAATGAAATCTTTATGGATTACACTCTGTATGCTTTTCTCTCATGGGACCGGAGGTGGCTTTTTAGCGGCCTCACTCAGGCCTGGTTTTCATTTTCGACTGAAAAACCTGCTGACCTAGTATGACCAAGCTATAAATTGGTCTTATGGGAGGGTCTTAGCATGAGGTTTGACACTGGTGAATACAAGCACACTTATATAGTATGCTATGCCTGGCACACTGCTGGCTCAACTCATTCTTGAACCGTTGGCTCTTGAAATTAATTCCAAGTGTTGCCAGCACAAAGTCGTCAGTCACAGCTCCTGACATACGAGGCTTTTGCAAGGCAATTTAATAAGAAAGACCAGTTGGGGCACAAATGTTTGTGGAGGGAAAAGGAAAAAGGTGTTTGCTCAAATTGCTCAAATGGCAAAGAAACATGTTTTGATTTTATCATCAAAAGCTCAGATGGTTACTTGTGAGATCCCCCGCCCAAGACAGTCTCTTGTTTTTGTGTGGTCTGTTGAATTGGGGGACATCTAAGACATGCATTAATCATACACTACACAAACTTAGTAAAAGGTCTTCTAGGAAAAGGCTGTCTCTCTAACAGATCTACCCACTCTCAGAGCTACAGTATCTCACTCAGAAGATGTAAGCTAGGAGAGGAAAGGCTGAATTCCATTGATTTGTAAAGGATAGAGCCCAGACAAACCCACTGAGGCAGTGTCATTGCAACAGGAGAGGGAGCTCTAGGCTAATACCCATTAAGGGAAAGGGTTGTTATACAGAAATGTGTCAAGGATATGAAGTCATATTGGAGTGAAGTTACTATACACAACGGACAGAGAAGTGCTGGGTTTCATTTTAGGGTAATAAGTCCAGTGGACATAAATTGTTGTAAAACTTAGACTGAGCCTGAAAAGGCTCTTTTATATGCTCTGAGTGGAAAATTTAACAAGGTATAGAACCATATGGCATGTAATTTTTACTGAGTGTGACATTTAATTTCAGTAAAAGTCTTTTTCTGTCATTGTTGTAGGCCTGTGCATTGTGCCTGAATTTATGCTGGCAGTTTTAATTTGAAACATGCCTATAACTATAAATACCTTTCAATGAACCTGATTGTTAAATTTCTTTTAAAAAGTATAAAATCTGTACATCTGTTCATCCTCATAGTATATCGGCTCTAGGTGATCCAGAAACTCAAAATTAAGTGTTTTTTTTTAAAGGGCACCTGACATGACAAGCAGTGAAAAGCACAGTCCACCAGCAAGTCCAAAATAAAAACAAAGCTTGCACATGATTGCAAGCGAATCCGGAACTGGGAGATGCGGGCCAACTCCTCCGCACTGGGCACAGGCAGATAAACACAACAACAACAACACTCACATTAATTACCATGACCTCAGCAACCCACAGAGAGAAACATTGCCATATTGTCCTTGCAGCGTGAGACACTGTGTAATTTACACACACTAATGACTGAAGCAAGGCTAATGGACCTCAGCCTCTTACAGGTTTGGCCTCCGTTCAACTTCCCAATGAAGCTGAAGAATGGATATTCTATCTTTACCTCATTGAATTCATGTCCCCTTATGCATGGCTGTTAATTCGATTACAACACTGGGATACAATACAGAGTCCTCCTCCTCCAAAAAAGAAAACGCATGCTCTTGTTTTCTCCCAGTCATTTGAAACCAGCCTGTAAACAATTTGTGATTGGCTGCTGGAGAATCAATTAAAAACAAAAACAAATTTGAAGTGTGCTACTTTTTGGAGCTCTGACTAAACATCGAATGGGTCCCCTTGTTTAGGGGGTGTGTTTTTGCTGAAGAAAAACATATTAACATTGCCATAGGCCTGACCTTGACCTTCAAACTCAATTTGGCTATTTGGATTGACCCCCCCCCCTCCCTTCCCCCACCCTAAAGCACCCCCAGGGATGTCAAAGGCTGACGCTTTTGACCTTTGACCCCATTTCTTAACTAGGCCTAGGTGTCAAAATGACCTTTTGACCCAGGAAGCCTTTGCAGGTTGCCAAAGCAACCTCTGATTTAGCAGTGATTGACAGCTTCACATGGTTTATGTAAAGAATGGCAGGTTCTGCTTTATATTGAACAATGACAGTGAATGCTGTGGTTGTTTTGGTTTGAATATTATAGTATTATCTAGATAATCTGTAGTATCACATCAATGGCAACATACAGTATGCATATGTACTGTAAGAGCAAATTCTTTGACTTGTCTGTTTTGAAAGTCAAATTACTCAAATATATTATTTCATAGTGCATTGTGGCAACTGTATTCTCTACTCTCCCTCGGAATTTACTAAGTTCATTTGAATATTGAGATCATGGTGGTGTAAATCTGGCCTAAATCCCTACCATCTTCTGGGCCAACATTTCCATACATCAGTACTGTAGAATAAGACAAGCAGTTCACTTTCTTGAAAGTTCTTTTTTCTGTTGATCATATTACATACTTTGATGAATATCGTAATAGTGTCATGGCTATAAAAAGAAATGTAACAAGGTAACATTCAACTAATCCGTCAGACCTTCTGTATTGACATGAAATCTGACTGAATTCGCCTCACTTTGTCCCCTATATGTCTCCCCTCTCTCTCCTACTGTAGCGGAACCCCTGGTGCAGGTGGACGGCAAGCCCAGCTGCTGCTTCTTCAAGTTCAGCCCCAAGCTAATGTTCACCAAGGTACTTAAGGCCCAGCTGTGGGTTTACCTGAGACCCTTGCAGCAGACATCTACGGTCTACCTGCAGATCCTGCGCTTGAAGCCCGTCACTGAGCAGGGAAGCCGCCACATCCGCATCCGCTCACTCAAGATCGAGCTCAACTCACGCTCCGGCCACTGGCAGAGCATCGACTTCAAACACGTGCTTCAGAACTGGTTCAAACAGCCGCACACCAACTGGGGTATCGACATCAACGCCTTTGATGAGAGCGGGAACGATCTGGCAGTCACATCGCTTCGGCCTGGCGAGGAGGGACTGGTAAGGACCCTTAGACCTGCTATTTTTGGACATGACAAACTTGACAAGAAGTGGGATGAGTGATTGCGACTAGGTACAGTGGAAGATGGATATTTTTTCGATGTTTGACCACCCTAAAGACTAAAATTGGTCAGGTATCATTGGGACATTGGGTAGAATCTAGGAATAGAGTTCATGACTTAATGTACAAAACATGCTTTTTGTAATAACCACTTAAATTATGTGAGTACATTTTGACTATCTAAATACTGAAAGATATGTAGCTTTTTTTGTAGATATCAGAAAGACTCCAAGGTGGGTCATGAATGACCATCAATCTATGATGATATGAAATCAATGGCCAGAGATGACCTGTTTTCCTCTGTTCTGCTCTGTGTCAGGTCGAGGCATATTTTAGGTTAAAATTTTACCACCGTTGAAATGGTGCAGTCATTCCTGCAAAGACAAAAAACCCTCCGGCAGGCCGTGTCTTCATGCCAAACCCAGAAACAACCCCTGTCCTTTCTAGAACACTGCAGCACTCTCTGTTTTTCAAAGACGAGAGGCAGGGGTGGGTGGGGGAGAGAGAGAGAAAGAGAGAGAGAGAGATCAGAGGCTCTTTAGACGGAGTACAAAAACAAACTAAAAACAGCAAAGAAAGAATCTCGCTCCCCCCCTGGTCCGCTGGGTTTTCCCTTCTTTTTTCCACCCAACAAAGAGAGCGGAGCCCAACTGACAGCATCTGACCTCTCTGGCCTTTCAGTTAGTTTCCCCGGCAGGAGAGCTTTAGCACGCTAGCACGCAGATCCAGCTGCTTCGCCACAAGGAGAGATCAATGCTTTTGTGCGTCCAGAAAAAAAAATAACCACAACAAAAGGACATACGTACACTCAGGACCGAAACGTAAGGTACTTAAAGGTCAAGGTTAGAATGGCTAAACCCAAAGGTTATGGGTTCATTGGGTTGATAGAGTGATTGGGGTGGGGTTGGGGTTTGGGTTGATTTGGGGGGGGGGGGGGTGATCACCATGGAGCACGAGCCTTCCCAAGTCCATCTGCATGGGTCACCAAATGAAGCAGACGTTATTAATGCACAGAATGCATTTTCTACTATAACATACAGCAATTTTGTCAACTAAAAGATAAGGAAAAGATAAGGCTAAGGTTGACCCCCTAATATGTAGAAGGGAGAACATTTTAAAGAAATTGATCAGTTGAAATGATTCGTCTTATAAACTTGAATTGGCAGTTGTGCTTGCCTAGACAACAAGGTAAATTATTTTCTCACAAAATAAGCAAAAGTATTTTCGTCCACCTGCAGTAATATGTAAGGGAAGCCTAAATTTATACCCAGATACACACTGCACTACACAATCACCATTCCAATGTCAATGAATGTTTATTTTGTTGTTGCATAAGCTGACTGTGTTTTAATAGTGAAATGGCTTTAAAATTGAATAAAAAAGAAAAACTGAGGATCTTTGAGTGAAATCCCAAATCCAAATCCAAATTTTGCTCTGGGTTTTTTCTCTTTGCGTAAGCAACCTGCTTGAATTTGGACATATTCTGTAACTTGCCAACTCATAGATTGTATTGGACACAGTAGATAACATTGAAATTACACTGTTACATGGTTTCATTATAAATGCATCATTGTAGCACATAGCGATTGTATTTGTGCCTCCATCAAGATCTGTGTTTTTCTTTGTTTTTTTCTATTCTTCATTTGTTTATTCTATTCAGGTTTTAGGGAATTGTTTCTATGAAAATAGAAAAATGAACTTTTAATCCACAGTACGGTTGAAAGTGCTTGTACCATGTCTACAATTTTTGGAAGGAAAGGTTGTCCTCTATGAATACGGCGCCTCTCTTCACCTCACTCTTGTTCTTCTCTCCCCCTCTCTGCTTCCCCAACCCCCCCTCTTCTTAACCCCTGACTTCAGCAGCCGTTTCTGGAGGTGAAGGTTCTCGAGACGACCAAGCGATCTCGGCGAAACCTGGGCCTGGACTGTGACGAGCACTCCACCGAATCACGCTGCTGCCGCTATCCGCTGACCGTCGACTTTGAGGCGTTTGGATGGGACTGGATCATCGCACCCAAGCGCTACAAAGCCAACTACTGCTCGGGCCAGTGCGAGTATATGTTCATGCAGAAGTACCCGCACACCCACCTGGTCCAGCACGCCAACCCCCGAGGCTCGGCCGGACCCTGCTGCACCCCGACCAAGATGTCGCCCATCAACATGCTCTACTTCAACGACAAACAGCAGATCATCCACGGCAAGATCCCAGGCATGGTGGTTGACCGCTGTGGCTGCTCCTAGGCAGATGTTACACTTTGTTGGGGTGGGGGTGGGGAAGTTAGGACGCAGGGATGGTGGATAGGTTGGGGGGATAGGCTTACACATACACTCATTCTTACACATACACACAGATACACAGACACACATCACTGCGTCTTGTCACACCACCTCACCCCGACCCCGACCAGCAGACTGACTTTAGCTCTTCCCAAGACACCAAACCATTTGCCCTTCATTTCTTCGTAAATCCTCTAGGATCTCTGCGCCTCTTTCTCTCTGCGCCTGTATGTGCTTGCTTTCCATGCTCCTTGGAGAAGAGCACATAAGCATACAACAGAAAAAAAGACAAGGAAAGTTTTTCTTTGTTCCACTTGTCTCTTGCTTTAGTACAGCGTACAGCAGACCAGCATAGAGGGAATGAATGGACATTGGCTGAGAGATTTATATGGGTTTCAAAAAGAGTTTTTTTTACAGTGCAGATTGAAGACTCAAAGGAACCTGATATTATATATGATTTGGTCCTTTATTGTAGGTGTTTTGTGGTTGCTCCCTTCTCATTTCAAGTTTGTTCTTCAAGATCAGTACTCACAATCAATGGAAAGTCACACTATCTAGCATAGCTACACGTAGTACATTTCCACCACAGCTTTGTAATGTACTGTAGCGTTTCAACAGATCAGGTAGTATCTTCAACTCAGGCACCTGCTTAACCAGAAAAAAAAAAAAAACAACATCTCCAGATGTTCCACATCCGATCCATTCCTACAAATCATAGGTCATTTGCACGCTGTCTATGACACTGATTCATCTGAGGCCAAAAAGTTGTCCATCTTGTCCATTGTGCAATCACAAAAGTACAGAAAAACATAAAGTGCCGAAAGGAGTCCCTAACCATCCCCCTTCCCTCCTTGTCTCCAGATGCAGGTAGCACCCTAGTGTGACATTCCCAAGGGTCCAAGAACCCTTTCACGGCCACTTTGATCTTCTTTTACTCGTGATCTTGTAAAAGACAAAAAGAAACAGAAGAAAAGAAGGTTTATTTCACTGCCTTTATAAATGAGCAGGAAAAGCCTTTGCCAGTGTTCTTTCTTTCTTTTCTCTCTTTCTTTCTTTCTTTCTTCCTATCTGCTTGCTGCCACATCTGAGGAATCTATGGCATCAACATATTTAAACTAAGATGTAGGGTTAGAAACAGTGACTTTAGCTTAACATATATCATACATTCACAGTATCTTAGTATGTTACATCTAGAGATCGCTGTAATCTGTTAACAGGACTTTATTCTCTTAATTTTCCAGTGGGACGAAGAGTGTCAGTATCTTTGGTCTAAAATAAGTTGCTGAAAGTATGACACACTCCCCACATGCAAAATATGACTGCCAGTATTATGTGACCACATTTTACCATGTTTCTTTCAGAAGTCCTTGAATGCATAGTAAGATTAATGCAGCTTTGGTGTATATATCAACCCAAAGCTATAACAAATGACCAAAAGATGTAAAACTTCCGCATCTGCATGTTGAATACAATGCTACATAATGGAGGGAAATCCTACAATAGAGAGCTAAGCTCGTCCACCCAAACATTTAGTCTTTCCACAGGAATTAAAAAATGTTGGTAAACTGAAATAGCTTTGAAAAGCCTCCATCACTCAGCCTCTTGGACAGACCTACAAAATATGTGTAATAAGGAACACCCCTCCACAAGCCACAAATATACACACACAAAAAAACAACACACGACCTACAGTCATATTTCTATTCACTTTCCTTTCAGCCGGTGTAGTTGGTGCAGAGTGAGAACCAAAAGCAGACATTACGCTGTAGTTTTGTTTGAGATTGCTAGTGCTCTTTGAATGAAAGGCAGTAGGAATTACATGAGATAAACAAGAAACTTGAATGAGACTAACCAAGACTTTAAGGGAGCCAGATGAACCACTGCTCATAACTGTGGAGACATTCAGCAATGTAGATAACACAGCGTAATCATCTTTGATAGTAACTTTTTTTGTGGGTTTCTTTTTTCAGTTTATATGAATAAATATATATATATATACACACACACACACATACAAATATATATATATATATAATGCAATAATGTATTTTATACATTATTATATATATATATAGAAATTAATTTACCCTTCCCTTATCCCCATCTCAATGCTTTATGGTACGGTGAACTATGGAAGTGCTTGAATGAAAATCAAAAAAGGAAAAAAAAGTAGAATAGAAAGCTTGAAGTCTGTCTTGTCCCCAACAGATGTCAAAGCAAAGAAGATGTCCCTTTGTTGGAAACGAAAGCACTATGCCGTTGGATAAAGGAAGAGCCTTCTGACATTATATATAAATAATATATGTGTATAATTTAAAAAAAGGGGTACAAAAGATCCTTTCTTGGCACTCTACCTTACCAACAATAAATTTTGCACTATGGGAAGTGAATGATACGAGGAGTTGTAATGTTTGTTTTCTCTGTTTGTATTTTACCTTATGGAGCACAAGAGCTTGTACATGGATTATAAAAATCAAGAGAAAAAAAAAAGAAAAAAAATAATGTCCAAGCATATGGCGATACATTGTGTGGAAACTAGTGGGTCTGTTTAAAAAAAAAAAAGAAACTTTCTTTACCATGATGCTTTTCCAAACCCCATCACCAGAAGCGGAGGCCTTTGTCTAGCCCTGTCCAACCCAGCATCTCACAACTCAAACGAGACACTGCTCTCACCAGCCTGTCATTTCAACTGGAACATAGACGTAGGTCACGGCAGGAAATCCATAAGTACACTCCTGAGTTGGAGGAACTTGCTTTGATGGACCGATTGTTATCTTGTTTTTTGCTTTGTATGTGTTTATTTTTCTTGACTGTGTGAATTTCGGGAGATGAATACAGGTTATTGTCTGCTTGCCAAAGCCGTGAATGATATGTTGTGTACAATAATGTATGAGAGTTTACTTAACCCAACGTGTAGAACACAAACAAATTAAATACAAAAAAACAAAAACAAATAAAAGTTTCAAGTAGGGGACTTGTCAAAGAATTCAACCAATCCAATATTGCTTAGAAAATTCACAATAAACACATTTCAATGTTAAATCTACCTCACCGAAATATTCAGAGACCTTGCCACATAACAGTTGTCACTTAGTATCGAGGTTGTGACCAACAACTCTGCAGAAAAGCTTGACAAACACTCAAACAGAAAACATACCGATGTCCACAACATAGCTACGGCCTGTCTTGTAAAGGTTACTGCTGACATGTGTTGCATGCACCCTAAAAAAAGGTGTATTCATAGATCAGTATGTGATGATGTGAAGTATTGCATCAATAAAACAGCCCAATGCTCTATCGTGGTATTATGGACAAGTCCTCCGCTTCAAATCTTTTTTTTTTTACCCTTACTTTTTCTTCTGCTTTGTCATGTTGTGTAGATAAAATTCATTCCTACTTTGTAGTTTGATGGCTGTGTATATGAATAACTGTTCCATTATTCTTTTCTTTTGTTGTCCTTTTGTTTTCTTTTGTACAATAAATCATTTATTTAGCCTATGCAATGCATGGCCTCCTCTCTCTGTTTTATGCTTAAATTACTTTTTGTGTTTTAGTGAATGAATGCAGTCATTGAAATAAACACTCAGAGAAAGAAATTCCTAGAAAGAGAGTAATTATGCTCTAGTCTTATATATCTGTCAAGTGAGGAGAAAGGTTAGTACACTGAATCAGTTTTGGCAGGGAATGGATTAATTGTGGAAGCTAATTGGTTAGAGGGGAGAAATGGGCTTGTATGAAGGCTCTAGTGATGAGTGGCCATTGTTGGGATCACGTATGGGGTGATGCATGACCCAATTAGCGTGTCACCTGAGAGCTGGGCCTCCCGATAACCTAATTTGGGGAATCGATTGGGGACAAACAAATCCTTAGACATGGCTCCTCACCACGAAAAAAAAAAAAATTGAGGACCACCCAACACGAAGGCCAAGAACGCTGATGTCAGCGATGACATAAACCCCACAACACATACACACTGGGCCCTCAACCCAATTAAAAGACCATTGTCATGCACAGAGCTCTGCAGCTCTCTCAGCACTCAAATCAACACCATCCTATTGCTGTTGCTCACTACAGAGGAAGCAAAGACACTTGAAGTTTCTGGGAGAACAATGTTGTTATACTCTGCTCTAAAACATTAAAAACAATAAAAAATTCATATAGCATAAATTTCAGAACTTGAGAGTACCAACAAAGTCTGGTCACCTTCTACGGTCACTCATAACATGAGAATAGTCTTTCAAAATACTGCAATGCATTAATGCCTTACATAAAAGTATATAACATTACAAAAGTTTATCACATGGACTCAAAGCAACCTTAGCATTTAAGCAAAAAAAGCTCACAATACCAACAGCCATGATACAAAACCAACATAAATTGCCAGAATTGAGGGGTTGGAAAGGGGATGGGCATTTATAATTGCTGCAATGGCCATAAAGAGTAGGTAGGAGGAAGGGTGCGGAGTGGGGCTCTAAAGATCTGGCCGTGGGATACTCCTCTTCAGTGACACCTTTCACGTGCTGCTCAATGACCTGACCAATATCAAAGGAGAGGGGTTTCTTTTCTGGACTTGGAAAAACTTGCACCCTGCAATAGCACCGCACACTTTACGATGCCATGGGCATTTACAGCAGTTGAAGACCCATCTGACATAGAGATGAGAGACGAGTGCCAGCAATTTTAGCTCTCCTTCCTTCCTTTTGAAAGTTTTTTTTTTATGAATAGGCGACACCAATCTGACACCTGATCATCTTTCCAGAGTAGTTCCTTTCCATGATGCAAAAAATCTGAAAAAAATTCCCTACAATTCAGCTAGAGCCAGCATACAAGAAAGTTATTTTGAATGTGTTGTTTAATAGTTGAGGTCTAAACTGTGAACTGGCTTTCATCATCCTTGTTGGGTGAGAACAGGTTATAGCATCTGTCTTTTTAGTACTTTGCTCAAGTGTATTGCTCCAAGTAAACAATTTGTTTACACTGCAAACTTGCCATTGCTTCCACACAGCACTTTGAAATGCACTTCTAAAAATGAAAACTACCTTTAAAAAAAAGAAAGAAAAAAAAACCCTAACATTTTACTTAAAATGGCATTTTAATCAATTGAAGGGTGACAAAACTAAAAAAAAAAAAAAATTCCTGTGAACCAGTTCCACCTGCACAGAGGGGGAAAACAAACTGGAGGAGGGAAAATCACAAGAAGAGGATTCCCACACCTGCAAGAGCAATTAGTTAAGTATCCACTGTTGACTGACAGCCGTCACCAGACAGGGTAAGGCTTTCACAATGAGTGCAGAACCACCTGGTTCCCAAAAGCAGGCAAAGGAGGGGTTGGTGGGCTTTCTAAACAGCCCTACTATGGCATTACATGCTGGGCCAACACCCAGGGCTTTGCAAGAGCATGCTCACCAAGGCCTGGGGGACAAATACCTACGCCTGCCAGTGGACCCAATCCCTTGCCTGCAGGTTAGCTGTATCCGCCCAGGATGGTCTCTTTCTTGGACCCCACCACCACACACACACACACACACACACACACACACACACACACCATTTCTGTTCTTAATCTACTAGAACTAGTTAAATTCCAAGCACTACTCCAGAGTGCTGTCCTTCACTTCTTTTATTCAAGCACTACACCAGACAAGCAGTGCCGATTATGTAAGTGTGTCTGTGTGTGTGTGTACTTTGAGGATAAATAGTGGTGTGACTGACTGGCCCACTTCTCTGGATGGTGGGTCAGTCGGGCTAAAACATGAGGACCAGCTTTTTTTTTTTTTTGGAAAATGTATCAAAATTTATTTGTGAAAATGGGCCACATACTGTAGGTCATTCATTTATGGAAACACAATTTAGATGTACATTACACTTGAAATAATCAATAAATTGCAACATTGCTATATACTTCAGGCCCGTTAGGTGTTTAAGCACAATAACTGTTACATAAGAAAACAAGGCTTGATGTGAAATGAGCACACAACTTACTAGGTTTTGTTTAATATACAACTGATAAACAAATCTACCACACAGAAAGCATTATCCACAATTGAAAGAAATTACTACCTGTATTTTAAAAATACAAAAATAAAAGAACTTTTTATAAAGTTAAAAAAGTTCAGGGAAACTTCATACATTTCCAAATCGCTCAGCCCGCTTTCTTTTCTTGGCCTATAAAAGAAAACAAAGAAAGGAAAAAAACAGCATAAATAAATATCCAAGATTTTTCTTTACAAATATATTGGTTCAACACAAACACAACACTCAAAACTGCTTAGAAAAGTTAAAGCTACATTTTACACACAAAATATGCACAAAACCTTACAAAATTCCCAAAAATGAATGCCTTCATTCAGTCTAGTTCTAGTAAAGCACTCTAACTGTAGTGCAGCCCCATAACGTTTCTAAGAATCACAGCAAACTGAACATTCCATTAGGGATTGCTGGACTTGCGACCCTTAATTGGTGCACAGTCAGATGGACTGGTGCACACTGACAGCAGGTCAGCTCAGTAGCGGAGCCCATTCCTTCCTTGCCTACCTCTGCATCCTCGCCGCCCGCCGCCCCGGAGCTCGCCAGGACTGCTCCAAACCTTTCCTTCCTCTTCTTCAGCTTCTCATCTTCCTCAACCTGAAAAACACAGATGGAGGTTAAGTAACTATATAGGCTACTATACTAGTAAGTATTTAAAATGTTTCCTTACTAATTAACTAATAAACTTAATAAGTACTTAATAAATACATTATACTGTTATATAATGCTTTGATACTGTAATTAAATAAAGTAATTTAGCTCATCTGTAGCATTATGTGCCACAACATTATTGTTTTTCCTTTTTTTTTTCTTCCTCTCTTACTGAAGGGTTTTGGTGATTTTGGTAGAAGGTTATATGAGGACACGACAAAAGCACTTTTCCACACACTGAGTTCTGGCAAGGCATCGCCAGCAACAACAAACCAACAGATTCCAGGTCACTGGTCAAACCTCCAACAACAGAACCCCCTGAGGTCCAACTCCATGCCTGCGCTCCCATACAGTACCTCGGATCTGGTTGAGGCTGCAGAGGAGGAGGAACACTGACCAATCCCCGTACCCAACCCGACAGACAGCACTGCACACACCTGCTTCAAATGGATTTGCTGGATATCTTTCAAATGTAAGCATCAGCTTTCCAAAAAGGTGGCTCACTGTTTATTTTGATTTTAAAAAAAATAAAAAATAAACAGTAAAAAATTACTTGAAAGAGGAGAGGATGTTGTCAACCACCACCAGCCCTCTTCCAAACACTTTGTCTATTTATTTCTCCAGCAGAAACAAAACAAATCTTCTGGTTCTACCGGTTCAATGCTGGCAAAAGAACTCCACATTCAGCTTTCATCCCTGTTATTTGAGCTGAATTTGTGCTGAATCCTTGTTATTTGTTAATCCCCATCACGCAGGTGGGCCTTGGTGGCATTTTACATGATGTGCATCATTTCCTTGTTTATTAAAAGAGCAGTAATGTGCATCAATGCCTTGTTTATTTAAAGGAGAGTACCGGAGTGAATTCAAGCATAGCCCTGTTGAAAGAGCTTGCTAAATGGGCTAGTTAGCGAGTGGAGCAAAATAATTTGGTACAGCACAGACCGAACGCGAACGCAAAAGCGAACAGGCACTTTACACTGAATCTATGGGACCTGACTGTTGGAAACCGAAAGTAAGATCTGAGGCTACATTGACTCAATGTAAAGTGTTTCGCGTTCGCGTTAGGTCTGTGCTGTTCGAAAATCTTTCATGTCATGCGAAATATATTGCTGTTAGAAGGCTCGTGCAGCAGGACTATGCTTAAACTTACTCCGGTATATTGCTTTAAGGGCACAACAACAATTTTCAACACTCACTAGCAATCTCTAAGTAGTAAGAGGGTTTAAGAACCAGGAGCTGATTTTAGTTATGTCTATTCAGTATATTAGGCTTTGCCACTTCTTATCCACACAGCAAACAAAAATAAGTAGGCCAACTTGATCAAGTTGAAAATGAATGCGAGTCTTGCATACTGTCCCCTACATAAGGGGAGGGAGGGAGAGAGTGTACACACACACACACACACACACACACACACACACACACACACACACACACACACACACACACACACACACACACACACAAAAGAGGCAACCTTCTGTAACGGAAATGTTCAACTAATGTCCAGGGTTTGGAAACCCGAGGCCATTTTACAGTGTGGCATATATAAAATAGGCGACGTTTCTTTAAGGGAGAGTTGTGCCACGGCTGAAAAGCTCCACGGGTCTCCTGTGGTTCACAAGGCCAGCACTGGGGGCTCAGCGGGGAGGCTGGGGGCAAGTCAAGGGTGACCCCGTCATGGGCTCTGAGCTGGGGACACTGTTGATACAGTGCTGGCCAATCTTATTTTCATCCGTAGAGATCATCAAGTTCATTTCACTCACTAGCGGCAGCAGCAGCGGCAGCAGCAGCAGCAGCAGCAGCAGCGAGTCCCTCCCCACCCCCACCCCCACCTCCCCCCTCCCCTCCACTTTCCTTCTCATTCTTTTTTCTCTCTTGCTTCTGTATGCTCTATGTTCTATCCCCTTCTCCCCTCCCCACCGCACCGCACTTCTCCCGCTCTCCCTTTTCTCGTTGTTTTCTTTTCGCCTCCTAGAACAATATTGGGCCAAATGCAGGGCCTCACTGCGACTCCCAAGGCCTCTCCCCTCCTCTATTCACCCGGCCATTCTAGAGCAGTTTGAATTAGTGACAGTTACTCTTCAAGCTAATGAGTATAAATGCACAAGGCCTGGCCAACAAGAGAAGAGTGGACCAGGAGATTTTTCTGGGGCTTACACAAGTTTCCCCAGTGCTCACTGCCAAAAGTTAGAGCCTTATGACACATCTGTTAAGTTTCACAGGCCACCCTCGCCGTATATCCCCACCAGCGCACACACACACACACACACACACACACACACCCTACCCGGCACCCCCAAACTATTTTTTTTGCAAAAACACAATCAGAATCACCACATCATAAAAGCAAGCCCATCCACCCTCCTTTCCTTTGGTTAGTCTCTGTTTATGACAAATGCTGTGGCTTTGTACAAACACATGTTTACTTGTGTTCGTCTGATGGCAACTGTATGGAACATGAATACTTCCCACATCCACTCCCAGCGACAGCAGAGCTGCCATCAGATTTGCTGAGGATCTGTAATTATGTGACATGTCATGAAGAGACCTTTATTGTGTGGAAAAGGAGGACAGATGGTCACCATACCTCACTCTGAATGACTGTGAGAAAGAGTGAGTGTGTGTGTGTGTGTGTGTGTGTGTGTGTGTGTGTGTGTGTGTGTGAGTGTGTGAGTGTGTGGGGAGAGAGAGAGAGAGGGAGAGACTGAGAATTGTGAAGAGGATTCGTGAGAGAAGGACAATAAAATGTACCACAGTAATGAGCAAGGCGAGAAAAAAAAGCAAAAAAAACAAACAAACAAACAAAAAAAACCCAACAAAAACATTATCCTGCTGTCAATACTCTTCATAAAGCTGCTCTCTCTTCTGACTTCCCCACCACAGAGGCACTAAACAGACGACAGCAGAGAACCTTCTTTCAACAACAGTGCACTGAAAATGACGAATGACCAGTTCCGGACACTCTGGCATTCAGAGCGATTAAATTGGTGCCTTCAATTCAAATTAAAGCATGCATGATAAGAGTAATGGCAAATGCAAAAAGGGGGTGGTGGAGGGGGGGGGGGGGGGGGTTTGATTGTCTTTTGTTGAGTGCAGGCTGTGAGGTAGTGGGGAAAGGAAAAGGGGGGAAAGGGGGGGGGGGCTTGGACAACAATCGGAATCATGACATCAGGGATAGCCCCATAAGTTGACACCCCACCCAAATTTAAATCTGGAAGGCGGCAGGCTGGATAGGGCATTGGGGGTTGGGGGTGGATACAAAACGTGGTAGAGAAAAAGGTAAAGGCCAATGTCAGGCTTGGACAAGTGTGTGTGTGGTTGCTGGTAGTGGATAGGAGTTTGTAAGGTAAAAATACACAGTAGAGTGGAGGCTATGAATTAAGAGGGCTTGGGTCAAGTGGGTCCAGGTGGCTTCTAGCTACTCCAGAAAATGAGGTGTAGAGGAAGGATGGAGAGAGAGAGAGAAAGAAAGAAAGAAAGAAAGAAAGAGAGAGAGAGGAGGGGCAGGGCTCAAAAAAGGAGGGAGAGAGTGGGGGATGCAGAGGAGGGGAGAAAGAGAGCCATAGGGAGACAAAGAGTGAATGATAGAGGAGCTAGAAATTATGAAGAATCACATCAAGCACTGTGCCCAAATCCCAAGTAGATGTGCCATGGGGTGATTAAGGTTAAATCCAAAATGGCACTTTCATGCAACCAGTCCATATTTCAAAGGACAGACGCCATCACCTGGCTGTTTGACTAAAATATCAAATGAATCCTAAGAAGGCGTTTGCAATCACAGAGGGGATGGCTGAAGCTTAAGGGGGTTGCAGTGTTTTCCGGGGTCATTTCAGCAGTGTATCATATATCTTGGTTGCCTGCTGCACGCATGTCAGTCTCATTCATTCATCCATCTCCATCCACACCCAGGCCAGGCCAGACCCTCCCCCGGCTTCAAGTGGCAAGGTCACTAAAGGAGGACTGGGCTCAAGTTTGGGAGGGTGGGGGGGAACTACCTTAGCCAAGAGAAGAATGGTTTCTCCTCAATAATATTTTATTTCCCTCTTTTTTCCTAAAGGTAAAAGATTAGAGATTGCTGATTGTGACATTGTTCTAGTGTTTTATTTTTTTGCCATTTTGTTTCAGAGACTAAATATATGTATTATTACGTCCTCCCCCTGTTAAAAGCCTAAATCTCTGACACAACCAAGGCAAGCCCCTGTCAAACTGAGAAGTGCTCACCTGACCCCAAAATACGCCTGCAGATTGTCAAAACTAATCTCGACATTACAGAGAACAAATCCAACCCCTGGGTTCAGAGGTGAGGGGTCATGGACATTCTGACAGCGATGGAAAGAGAGGGAGCGTGGAGGCAAGGACAAGGGACAAGGGGGAGGAAAAACAAACAAACACACACACACACACACACAAAAAAAAACGCACAAAGGGAGCAGTGCACTTCGGCCGGTTACCCGAGACTTAGTTGAGATGACCGATGAAAAATAGCACACTTACAGGGTTAGGATCAAATGTTTGGAAACATGTTTTTTAAAACATGAATGAATTGGTGAACAAAAAAAATGAGAGTGTCCGATAGTGCTATTCTCTGGGGGTGCAAGGGGGTGGGGGGCTGGTCTTCAGATTTGAGAAGGGTGAGGGGCTGATTTGCAAGCTGTCGACTGATTGCATCGGCCACGAGGAGCAGTGGGCCCCCTTCTCTTGTCCACTGCCCCTGACACACACACACACACACACACACACACACACACACACACACACACACACACCCCTGGCCCCTAGGGAGGGGGTCTGTTGCGCAGCAGCCCCCACTAAATCAACATTGTTATAATGATGTGTCACACTTGACCCCCCGTAGCTCTGGCCACTCACGTGGGGTGTCAGGACCTATGCTTGGGCCAGCACCCGCCTCCCACCTCTCCCACTGGCCGCCCGATGGCCAGAGCCCTTTGATTCATTGGCCAGCCAAGACCACGTCACGTGAAAATTACCCCAATCAAATGGCTGGCATCTTCACATTCATCAACTCAAGTCCAAAGACAAACACAAACATGCCAGGCGTCCAACCCCCTCTTCTCTTACACTGAGGGGCTTTGCAAAGAGGGCCTTCTACACAAACTCTAAGACCACAATCACTCCACACCTCCTTCCAACTAGCCTGCCCAGAGGGGCCAAAGGGTAAGTGGTCAGCGGTCAGCAAATGCATGGAATCTCATCCCATCTTGTCTGTTAAACAAGCTAAGTTGCTTCTCTAACACAAACGAAAATCCACAACTTTTTTTTTTTTATCTAGTGGACAAAGTTCATATTTCTCAAGGGGAGAACTCTTCAACATGCCTTGACAAACTCTGGTCAGAATAAAATGACACCAAAGAAGAATGTCAAAGAAGAGAACCGGGAATTCTGTGCTGCTTGAGAGATTCTTCTAAAGCTCTCTCACACTCAGGTTCTGTGTGCATCCATATCAACTTAAGACTGACTTGGAGGAATTGAGTGTTATGGTTCATCACCTCTTCCCATTCTGAACCTCTCCCCACCACCCCTTCAGTTCACTCTCCCTCTCTTTCTCTCGCGGTTCCTTTCTTTCTACCTCCTCCAATCTCCACAATCCCTTCTTCCTCTTTTGCACCAGCAGCTGCCAGAAGGGTTCTGTCTGCTGCCACTCTCTTAATGAGTAATTTGAACAATCACGTCAGGGCCAGCCCGGCTCCCCAGACGCTGTCAGGTCCACAGGAGGGTCAGATTGGTCCAACTCTGTTCCATCATGGGGGCCCCCTCATTAGACATCCGAACCTCCCACCCCACCCCACCCCATCCCGACCAAACGCAACCCAACCCAACCCACCCCCTACCTCTGGAAATATGCTCCTGCCCTCTCACTGTAAAGAACCCCATGAGGAAATGAGATTGGGGAAGTAAAGGGTGGTGGGATTAGGTGCCGGTTGATTTCACTATCCAACAATCCAGAATAAGCCAATACCACAAACACACCCCCACCCCCCCCTCCCCGACTTGGCTTCCGCCACTGTAATTACATAATATCTATAGAGCTCTTTGTGGATGACATGAGGTGGGTGTGGGTGAAGAGTGATAAATTGACAGGCTGTTGAGCAGAAAACGGGACGCTGGGAAAACTGTTGGTGTACATCAACCTCAACCTGTTTGGTCATTATTACTAGTCTTGGTGAGACTAGAGTCAGTTGAAACACCTTGAAACTCAAAGCAATGTTTCACAACACGAGTTTAAAACTCCAAAGCCATCACAGACGAAAATCTTTGGGCTACCGGTACCTCAGAATGCTTGCTTACTTTCAGAGGATCATGGTACCTCAGCAAAGGGCATGAGAGGCAGTTATCATATTTAGCAATATAATCAATATGAGAATATCAAGATCATGACAGGAGGGTAGATGAACTGCCAAAATATGGTCAATTAATTGGATCATGGATTAAATGTTGGTCAATTGTTTTTTTTTGGAAGTCTCCTTGTTCTAACCAAACTGAACAAGAAAACAGAAATGAAGTCCACAATTAGTGCAATCTAACAATGAGCAGGGTCCTTACCAACTTTAATAACATTTAAAAGCTTACATAACAAATTGGATGGAGGGAGAAAAAAGAACCAAAACAAAAGACCAAATAGAGTGCTAAGTCTTTTAGGGCAAGCTGCATTTCACTGGGTTCTCCAAAGTAGGTTAGTTGGCAGAAAGCTGAAACGATGACCTCATGCAACGAAGAAAGCGCAAGTGAACAGAGAATGCATAAGGGAGGGGAGGGGAGGGTGCATCTATGGTGGGGAATGACACAGGGCAAAGAGCAGGGGGTGCACGAGGGGGCTATTAAGTGGTGGCAAGTGGCGTTCATTTTGTGTAAAGCATTGGCCTCAACCTAAAACTGAACCTAGTGACCGAGCAGGGCCCTGTAAATTCCATGGCTTTTGGCTGGCCTCTCTCTCCTACTTCAGCTTGTTCAGCATCAGCACCAGGACTACAGCACAAAGCTAAAATTACACAAAAAGTGTTAAGAGGCATTGGACCTAAAACTGTTCAGCAGGCATAGTTAAGTACCTATGTTATAATGGCTCTTCAAAGACCCAATGGATGTCATTGAATTTCTTCCAAGATGCCTCAGACATGACAACTCAAATGACAAAATACAAAATGATAATCTTAGATGTGCAAGTCTATGATGAATCAGACACCACCTGTAGCTTACATGAATTTAAAATGGGGAAAGCTACTGAAACACAAGGTCATTGATTGCTATACAAGGTGTAGGTAAAACAAAACTCAATCAATTTAAGAAACTTGAGACATGATTGCATCGAGAGTCAAGTTAATGGGAGAAGGCAGATTGCTATTGGGAACTGGGGGTGTAAAAACAGAGTAAAAACAGTTAATCTGCCTGCCTGGTCACTCGGACAAGAACATTTTTTTTTGAGGGGGGGGGTGGTCTGGGCTAGGTCCTTGGCAGCTCTCTTTGTGTGTAGGGAGCTCTTGAGTTCGTTACACAGCTGAAACAAGAGCCTTTCACTCTCAAACAATAGTCTGCCATTCTTAAGGCCTTCGCTGGACAAGTGTGGAGCAAATTGTGTGAAAGCAGGAGTTTGATTGTGTGTGTGTGTGTGTGTGTGTGTGTGTGTGTGTGTGTGTGTGTGTGTGTGTGTGTGTGTGTGTGTGTGTGTGTGCGCACGTGTAAAAGCTACGTCAAACCCCTCCCGTTCTCAAATAAAACCTGTGTCAAAAGACAGGGGGAATCATCAACTGCTGACGTGCTTTACGAGGTTCACCATTTAACAGCGGGCTCCTTGGAAATCTTAACACATAAGGGGGCTCCTCTTTCTCTACCCAACCCACATACACCATCTCTCCTTTTCACACTCACACACTTGTGGTCTCAGTATTTGACCCTCTTCTTGTCAGGCATTTTCGCCCATTAATGGTAGGTTTTCCAAGGGGCCTACACTCTAAAGGAGGAGTCCACTGCAAAGCTGTTGCAGCAAGATGATGTTTTTATCCAATGAAACACTGTCACTTTTGAGATATGCTTTTGTAATCTTCAAATTAATTTTGATATGGGTACATGTCAATGCAGGACAAAGATGTGCAAAATTGTCACAAAGGCCATAGAGTCTGGCGATTAATTGAGCATTTTGGGTTGATTGCAATTAATGAAAAAAAAAAAAATTGTAGCAGGGGGTTATTTTTGACCTCATAGTTCACTGGCAAGGTTTACACTATATAGTATGGTCAAAATTTAGATTTTTCCTAATGAAAAGTACATATTTTGCACTTACCTGTGATTTTACAACAATTGAAACGAACACACAAAAGAGAGAGAAAAACAAAAAGACACTAATTGACAAAGCCAAGATTATGTCAATTGATGTTTCTAAATGTCAGCTTCGATTACTTTTCAATTAATTGCCCAGCCCTACCATGCAGTCCTGTTTTCTAATCTTAAGTGCATGTTGTACCAAACCGAAAGAAACTCACAGCACGACACTGCAGATTACACTATGCCAATTAACATCACTCTGGCTTTAAGATCCAAGGTTTGCATTTCCTTCAGGTACCACCATAGTTTGAAAGAACGGGTAACAGTTAACTGCAAAGGAGGGTTCCATGGTTATTGATCGCAATCATTCTTCAATAATTTAAGGACAACCGCACGCTCATCCATCACAATCCACTCTATGCAGCCTAGTAGGGTGAGCGCACCAATATCTTTGAGTTTAATACTGAAATAATCTGCATAGGACTGAGAAGGGCACTGTTATCTTTTATCATCTTGATATTTCCAAGATGACAAAAATTCACCACTGCATAGACCCCCCTCTTCCTCTAACAGAAATTGCGCACCATTATTTTCTATTTTATCGTTTGGCAGGATTAGTACAACTGCAGGTGCCTGCAAAAAGGAAAAGGAAAAAATAAAAAAAAGAAAAGAATCTACATCTTCTCTTCCCATATCCATCTTTAGGTAATTCCCCCCCAATTACGTCAGGAAACTCCCAACACCCTGATGTAGGATTTTCTCTAAATGAAACCTTTTCTTTCCACCACTGAGGCGTATGAGCTCATCTCTCCTGTCGGTGCCCTCTTCCTGGGTCCCCCCTCGAGGGGGTGGCCAGAGTGACCGGTCTGCTACAATTACCGTGCCTGACAGAGCCATTCTCTCTCCTGTCATCACCTATTATCTTCCATCACGACAATCCACAAGAGCACAGAGGAGCCAGGAGAGGGGTGCAAGAATGAGCGTGCATGTGTGTGAGCGTCTGTGTGTACATATGTGTATTTATTTGTGTTGGCACATTTGGAGTGTGAACAATGGATTAAGAATGATCAGGAGGTATCGGATCAAATGAAAATATGAGCTCAACTTCTTGTAGTTTTATACTAAGATCAAGGCTTTGAACGTAAGCATATTTTAAGTGGTGTCAAGGGGAGAATCACAGGACATTTTCACTGATTAGCTCATCTCATATCGTAACAAGCAGTGGTGTCAGCTAGCACTGCCACTGCACAGAGCAGCAGAAACATGCTGTAGATATGCATATTGGAGGTTAGTATTTGTGTGGATGAGTACGCAAATAGGATGTCACAGCCTTCGATGAATAACAGCTTTGAAAGATCAATGAATGCGTGCAATGCAAACTTTGACGTAATCTGCAAGGGACCTTGTCGGGGGTAATGGACTTTTTCCTCTTGCAAAGTGTCCACACCTTGACACCAAACTAGCGCAGATGCGCAACTGAACAGTGACACCCCATTGACGTAAAAGGGCACGGGAGCCGAGAGGATTTGACAGCTATTTCTTCACACTAGAACTGTGAAAAGAAATCCAAAGGGAGCTTTACGGCACTCAGAGATGCACTGGCTGTGACCGGCAGAAATGGGGTTGGGGGTGGTGGGAAGTGTGAGGCTTTCCGGTGAACCCATGATGGGTTTTCGGGTGTGATGGAGCACACACACAGACACACAAACACACACACACAAACCTAACAGCACTGCCTCCTTTACTTCCTTCAAGAGCCAGCAACATGCCAAGCAAAGGGGAAGAGGGCAAGGGTGGGTGGAAGGATAGATAGATGAAAAGGGATGGGAAAAATAGAGAAGGAATGGGACAAATTGAGAAAGAAAAGAGGGGGAGAGAGAGAGATATACAGAGAGAGAGCGCACGCAAGAGAGAGAGAGAGAGCGCTGGGAAGGAATGGAGGGAGGCAGGCAGGGAAAAGCGGACGGCTGACATTACACAACACAACAGGCATTGTTGCCTGCCCCCCTCAGAGTGGAGCGCAGGCCACTTCCGACAGCTCACAAAGGCTCTTCCAGTGAAAGGGGCTACCCCTCTCTTGCTGCACACTCGTAATGCCATTTACCCCCAACCAGGGGCTATTATATCTGCCCCCCACTGACCACAGTTTCCGTTGTGGAGGGAGAGAAGGAGGGGTGGGGGGGGTAGAAGAAAAAAAGAGAGAGAGAAAGAGAGAGAAAGAAAGAAAGAGAGGGGGACTGAAGAGAGGGAGGACAAAATAATCATAAACACATAGAAAGGCAGGTGAGGGGTATAGTATTCAGGGTGGAATGTACGGGGGTGGTCAGGCGATGGTTTATTAGTTGCAATATTGGATTGCACCCAAGCTCTCTGCATGAGCTGCCAAGATTTATTATGCACAAGCAAGCAATTTTAGAGCGCAGCAAAGTAACCATGTCAGAATATTTATGTGATTTAGGGAAATATGCCTCATGCCCTCATTTGTTGTGTATGAAATGCTTGAACACTAATACAAGTATTTGAACACTGGCTTGAGGGCCTTTTGTCAAACAGCCACTGAGTTCTAACTTAAAGTATACCAAGAAATTGTTGGCGCATGAGCACAACAACTCACTAACTAAATACCACACTTTGGAAGTGCACATCACAAACTGTAACACAACAAGTTTGTTCTTTAATTCCTTATATACCAAGAGAAACGAGGATGCTTTTATGTTTTGCTAACCAAGATGGAGGGAAGTTGGGAGAGAGAGAAAAAAAATACCTTCTTGGAGATGGAGGACACGTTCATTCCAAAACGTTCAGCTCTTTTCTTCAGCACTTCCACGCTGACCTGTAGGGGGGCGAGAGGAGAAAGAGAGCTTATACCCGGCCCGTGTCCAGCACCACACCCACATAAACACAATCCTTTACTGCACACCAACAATATAGTGTTGAAGCAAAGGATCGGAAAGTTGTCATAATTACAGAAACTTTAATTCCAACCAGTTAAGTTGCAAGCTTTAAGCCAAGCTCTTTCTTAGCATCATCTGTTGTCAATGGATAGTGTAATCAATGGATAGTGTAAAAACCAGGTACTGCTTTAATATCCTTGTAAAAGAAGTTTTTCATGTTCATGCACTAGTTCTGATTGACAATAATTTGTGTGTATGTGTGTGTGTGTATACACTTATACAGTCAGTTATTTGGGCCTGCACCATAAAATGCAGTTTAACCTATCCATATCTAACCCAGGATTAACTAGCAAACTCAGGATTCACAAAACCTTTGTTTGTCTACCCCAGAGTTGCCTGAACTGGAGTTTGTGCACAGTCTTGTAGGAGGCATGTTCGCAACGCAAACTAAGTCTTTAACCAATAACTTCTGCACCACATTGTAATTAAACAGTGGAATGTACACATAAGATCGTATCACAACAGTGATGCAAACGCTGCAAAGCCCATTAAAAATGCTTGCCACCAGACAAGTGGCTATACTTCTATGATGACTGAAATATAGCCTACATATAGTTGCCAGACCTACATTGCACATCAAACCCTTCACATCAAACACATCAAGCTCATTGTCCAGTGATCTCCACTTCTTGCGCCAATGTGTTTCAAGATAGAGGACAGAGGGGCGGGTCAGCCCAGAGTTGAGCAAGATCAGAATCTATTTGCAGTAGGTTTGAGATGCAACACAGAGATGGAAGTTGCCATGGTGGCAAACCTTGGTCAAAACATATCCAGCTTTTGTAGTATGGCTTAAGACTGTACAACTAACATTGTGTTTCTTCGGATATAACTGGGAATAGGCTAACTGTTGTACCAATGTAGTGCTTTTCTAAAAGGTTGGCCTGCGTGCAATATTAGACAACAAAAATAATAAAATCTGGAGAAAAAAAAAAAAATTGTAGAAAGATGCTGCAGAAGGTCACTGAAAAATGGCTCTGCAAAATGTGTTTTTCACTAACCAATCTCTCAACATACTGCATTCACAACTCTGCACTTACTAATAACACATAAGTTTGTATGGCAATATAGATACAACATAAAGTTCAAGTTAGACTCTGTTCTCATCAAACATCCTTTTTGAAGCATCAAATGTAGGTCCTGCCAACTTGAAACCTACATACAATCATTCCTCCATGCTCAATGCACTAAAACACGCCATCAGCAACATCTTTCATAAGACCAGCAAAAGCCGAAGAATGTTACACAACCAGAGGGAATGACACAAAGGCATTTTTGATTACACAGTCTTCCTCTGTTAGTGTTCGCGAGGTGGGGATTATTCCGCAGAGTCTGGGTATTGTTCTGGGAGTGGTTGGAGACTTCCTCTGGGGGCCGTTTTAAGGGTTTTGATAGCATTTTTGCAAAGCATTAATAACAGGTAGGACTGCTGATACGGGCAAAAGCACACGTACAGTATTGCCTCCCAAGGGAAAGGGTCCTGAGAAACACTGTGTTCCACCAACAAGTCCGACACTTATCTAAATATTGAGCTCGCACTACATGATGCTAGGATTTTTTATTTTTTTTTACATTTTCTTTGTTTTGATAATAAAGAAATGAACATGGCTACATAAAACAATTCTTAAAAAGTTCAATTTCCCAAAGATCCTGAAAAAAAGAGAGTCTGCAATCCTTTCTGCAGTTTCATTACATTTTGGCCATGACTACGAAAATCGCACACGCGATCCTGGTTTCATCAGCACTTAACAATTATTGTTAATGTTTACATAAACTGAGATTAAAATACTCTCACCTAGTCATACACCACTCAAACAAATGAAAATTGAATAATTAGCAGGCAGATAACCTAACCTTACAGCGAGCGAACTAAACGAGTTTCCTTTTGTTAGGCAAATTCTACCTCCAGCACTTTTACAAGCTTTGCTTCATAATTATCTGCACCCCTACTGTGATACACATCTACACTTAAAGTTAATAACTCATGCCAGTGACAAAACTTAAAACTGATTTAGGGGTTGTGTATATTAAAAAGTGTCTAATTAGCAAACAAAACAGACAAGAGGCTACTTACGGGAGTTTTGGCACTGATTGAGGCACCTTTAAAAGAAAAAAAGACAAATATCAGTATATAACTCATTTGTTGACCATTTTAAAAGAGAATACAGAAAATAAAAAATAATGACAAATTCTGACCCACCTTGAGAAGATGATGATCCTGTAGCTGGCATCCCAAACCTACCAAAACCCAATAATTTGGACAAAAAATAATCATTAAGTTAGAATAAGTACTAGACAAACATAAAGGAAACATAAAGGAATCCCAGGCCCAATCCCATTTCTATTCCCTAACACTAGCACTCGTTTTCGAGTTCCCTCCAAGATGAGACACCCCTCGATTGTGTAGTGAGAAGTGCGATCTTCCCCTAATAAATGGGACAGCACTTCGCATAAAAACGTCTTCACCGGTTTCATGCGTCTATCGTTAACACTGAACGGATATAAGGCTCTTAACCGGGGTAAACTGTTCAAAAAGCCGTCATCGACAATTATCATCACCCACATGAGAGGCTCTGGTAATTCTGAGTGAAAGATTTGCGCACTTTGAAAAATATCGATCTTTCTTAATAGTCATGTTTTAACACACCAGTGCAGAATTCAACTGAATTTACATCAAACTAAGATATCCCATCATTAAAATATATATATACATGCTTAATTGCAATAGTAGCAATATTTTTTAAGTTCTTATCCAGAGCTGAGAGAACGGGACACAGCTCGGGCAGTGGGACACAGATCGGGTACCGATACGCAGTTCGCAAAGAATTGTGGGTAATTTCATCTTCACTTCAACTTCACTTCGTTCGAAGTCTGCACCCGACCTCCCTCCGTTTGAAGGGGCGATTTGAAGGGCTGAAAGCTACTATCCCTCGGTCCCGAAAGTATTGGGACACCCTACACTTACACATGAACGCGCAAACCGAGTGTTAGGGCCAAAATCGAGGGGAAGTGATAGTGAAGTGATAGAAATGGGACTGGGCCCCAGTGTCTCCCATAAATAGTATTACCTACCAAAGTAGAATATTCAGACAGTATACTAGTGGGGTTATACATATTCTACTTTGGTAAGTACCACTACTTAGTAAGTAGAGATCAATGCTTATTAGGGCATTATTAATATTATATTAAGAATAAAGGCCTAATTAGTCATGAACAAGAAAATTTGTGAATACACACCTAACGAATGATTAATGTTGCCTAACACATGCCTTACAAATCACTAATACATGCATTAATTAAGTATGTATTAGTGGCTAATATGTGAACCTTAAAATAAAGTGTAACCCCTCAAAGACTTAGCTGGGATGTATTCACTTTATGACATTGGTGGATGCATGTGCAGTAAATATTTAATAGCTCAAGGCTAGAAGGGACATTGGGATTCAGCCAGAGAAATAATAAAGTTTGAGAAATGGGCGGGTCTTCTGTTTGTTTGGACGCCATACTTTGGTTCACTCGTACACCCTTGCCATTGAGAATACATAGAAAACAGTAGTTTATCATTACCCTAAAATGGGGTAATGTTAATGACAAAAAACAATGTCTGTGGCGAAGTTAAGCCAGTGAGAAAGACTGCTACTTCCAGCATTTTGTATGGGATTCCTATGTACAGCCAGCAGCATGAACTTAAAAATGCCTGAGAATCCAACTGCAAACCCGCCCCCCTCCTGAGCTACATAGGGTCTCTGGCAAATGTATGTGTGTGCAACGTCTCAAAGGTAAGGACACACAATTACTCTTTTATTGAGACTTAATGGGGACTCACCTGGCAGCACGGGCAGCCTTCTTATTTTCTGCTGATGGGGGCATGTTGAACCGCTCTGCCCTCTTCAGCATTTTCTGCGTGGATAAGAGTAACATGGACTTAAAAACTTGATCACCATCATTTTTGCAGTAACATTAAAGTAACAATAAGTGAAGGCACTTATCACCATTATATTAAGTCAATCAAATCAACACATTGTCTTGAGCATAAAAGAAAAACCTGCCAACGACAGAGCTAAACAATTCCCCAATTCCAACAATTCCAATAACAACACATGCACAAATTCCAGACATCATAAACACCACAATACAGCACAACAAAATAACATAATGAATAGAAAACTTTAAACATCATCTCAACCAAGAACTCTTGTCTTCATTCACTCAGACAAGAGTTCTTTCACCATCATCTAAAGTGAGAGGCACTTCTGTGTGAGAATGTACAAGATAATTTCTTAATGAACAAAGCAAACAAATCATACCTCATCACCGGACTCTGCTGGGGTTATTTTGACCACCTTCTTTTCAGCAGCACTAAAGGAGGGGAGAAGAGGCAAAACATCAGATTTGGGCTCAGAGAAGCCAAATTATATTTTTGGACACACAAGGTCTGCCACCTAGTGTTAAAAGAGTTGCACTACAACATAAAAAGTGGGGTTATGCACAGGATGCACATTTTGCCCAGATATTAGGTCTAAATAATGTATTCAAAGTAAAACCCCAGTACACCCATACATGCAAGATACATACACACACACATACATATACAATATATACATTATATATGATTAGGCGTAATTTCCTGAATATCAACAGTAGAACATCTATCGAGTAATGGCACACTCATTATGATGACAGCACACTGCTTCTGGTAACGGTCTTCTTCAATGTGTTTATAGGCATCACAACAAGCTTTTATATTGTTACGCTGCATCCATACTAAGTGCTACAACAGAGGGGTGTAAAACACATGGGTCTTGGATCTGTTCCTGTGGAGGACTCTCTGCAGGCTACTCTTGACAGTACAGGCCCATTTGTGCGGGTGAAATAGTAGTTTACCTCAGCATATTTCTAAATATAAATGTTAAGATTTCTATCAAAATCAATTCTAAGGATCTGCGCTTTTGAAGGTGTTTTTTGCCCTCAACGGTGCCTTCCAGGCAGTGCTACATTCAAGGCACTACTCCCCTTGGTTTAGGGTTAGGATGAGGGTTGAGGGGGTTAGGGTTAGGAATAGGGTAAAGGTAGTGCCTTTTAGGCTGTGCTGCCTGGAAGGTGTCGTTAGGGGGAAAAAAACACCATTGAGCCCTTTTGAAGTAATACACTGCTCACCTAAATTGTCAATATATAAGGAAGGAAAGAGAAAAGATGTTTTATACTCACTCTGACTCTGGTTCTCCAGCTGTTTTTACAGGTTTAGGGGGAGATGTGCTCTCCTACAACAAACAAATAACCAAATCAGTAAGTAAATAAGCAAAATAAACAAAAAAATAAATGTAGGAACTAATTTTGACTTTAGGATGCATATTACTGACATGGCTAGTAGACAGAAATGCATACCTCTTCCAAATCTCCCAAGACTTCTTCTTCATTAACCTCCTCATCTGCAATGAAAATATTCCTTACACTGCTTAGTTACAGTTTGTTATTAATTAGCCTATTAGTTCATTCATCAAGTGAAATCTGGTGCATCACGGCTACAGGTACACCATGCAATCTGGCTTATGGTCAAACAACCACTACATATTTGTAAGTGCATTATGCATTTACAAGACTTGACATATGGGGCATGCAAAACAGTAAAATTAGTTAAGTTACAGGAAAAAGAGTAAAATAGATGTCAGTCAAGTTTCCCAACATGAAGTGGACTATGTGTATACGGTTACAAAAGTAGGAAAGATGTGGTACTGATCGCGACTGCATTCACAGAAATAGGACCATGCAACAGTAACTCAGCATCCATACCATGCTCTTCAAGGTACGCTTGCAACCGGGCAATCAGGTCACCTTTGTTACCCTTCGTTTCAAGTCCTCGGGCAGCGCATTCTTGCTTGAGTTCAGCCAACTACACAACGCAACAGGAACAACAGTGAATTTAGCGGCATGAACCACTGACTGGTCGAACCACAAAGAAGAATTTGGCATTCGGTATGAAAGCTGACTTCGGTATTTCAATGTTAAAGAATCCGATGGTAACAAGTTTGGGTGATGACAGAAAGACTAACATAAACGTCACTGACGGAATACCATAGCTTCAACGTAACAAACTATACAGTTTAACAAGTTATTGCAGCATAAGGTTCCTAGTATCTACAACTACATTACCAACGAGCTAAATTGATCCTTTCAGACATGCATGCCAACATTGGGTAGCTAGCTTGACTGCTAACTTAAGAGTAACAAGATAGGTCGATGTTGTTAACGATCCCGAATGTGCTTAAAATAAATAATTCCCTTGTGTAACATCGTGAATGTACCCTTTCAATTAATCTATGTAAATGCAACAACACTCAATTTATTAGCAACTGATGTTGGCAGCGGCCTTGCTAACATTGACTTGCTAATTGTACCTAGCATACACGAATGGCACACGGGCAAAAAATAAATAAATAACGAAAGGGAAAATGGCAACACAGTTTCTAATATCGTCACTGCTTTCAGAACTAACTCACATAAACACAGACAAGCATAAAAGGACAGCTATAAGGGTCTGGTATCGTATTTTAAATAAATTACTCACCTTCAGCTTCTGGAGCTCTACAACTTCGGCCATTTTGTATATTACCAGAACAGATGAATTTTGGACCAATCATGTACGGCCTTACTAAGAAGATTCCTCGAACCGCAAGACAATAAAAAGGGGTATGTCGTGTATGGGGCCCCCTATTGTCATGGGGTGTAATTTCAAGCATCGTGAACCAGTGGGGTTTGGCATTGTAGAGACATTTTTGGGAAGAATCTGCTCTGCTGCAACAAGCTCAGCCAAATGTAAGATAAAAACGGGTGGGACTGTGCACAGTAAAAGAGTCGGTGTCCCTACAACAAATGACGCCATAGGGCCCTGGTCCCCAAATGGCGGCCCGTGGGCCAGATCCGGCCCGCAGGAACCAAATGAGTGGCCCGCAGCTCCATCTGACTTATCAGTTTTCTCAATAAACATGCTTACAGACCTCATAAGCAGTAGGCCTATACAGGAAATCATACTATATATGAGGTTTATTGAGGTGCATTAAAGAAAGCAGAAGACTAAAAGAAGACTACTTTGTGATGTTATAACTAGAATCCTTTCAACGTGTGGTTTTGAGTGTTTGCGGGGTTGGCCCTTGGCTTGGTATGCTTGATAAAATTCGGCCCACAAGGAAAAATATTTGGGGACCACTGACATAGGGACTTGATTCCTTAGGGTGACCCATAGGGGACCAGACGACCAATTTCTTCTACCCATGAGTCATGACAATTGCCCAGCAAATATCACACAGGGTCCATGCAGGTTTTCTTCTGGTTATGTGGGCAAGGCTGAGTCAACCAACCCCAAACAGGGCCAGCATGGGCTTGCCCAGATCAGGCCCAAGAATCTAGGCTCTCTATGGACAGACAATTCCCCCCCATAAAAAACCATGCAGGACACGTGTGGGCTTAAAGAGGGCTAAGTGAGGGACGTGTGGGGCCAGTACTGCAGGGCCAGCGACTTGCCGATGAGCAAATCATGGGCCCACTGCAGAGCCTTTATGCTGTTCTACAGTGAGCCATAAAACGGCCTACCTGGGCTTGCTTGCTGGGTGGTTGTTATCTGGATTTTGGGGCACCATAACACTTCTTAGTTTCAGTGTAGTGTACAGCATTGGTGTACCCTATGTTGAAGATCGTTTGAGAGGAGAGGACCCATGGTGTCAGCCAGGCAGACCAAACTTTTAATAGTTAGAATTTTACCATTGCCTTATATTTGTGATGCATTTAGATTTTTTAAGCTTGCCTTACATTTGTGATGCATTTTGATAAAAAAAGGGTAAAGCTCACGTGAAAGAAATAATGTATATCTACTGTATGCAGCTAACAAGAGGCGCAACCCATAAGCCAGTATGGCTTTTTAAAATCAATCTTTCATTTTCAAAAAGGTTCTCCACTGTACAATATGTCACCAGTCACAGAGTCCAAGTTGTCACAAGGGGATTTCCTACAGAACTGACTAGGAGCTGGATCTAGGTCAGTGTATCAAGTAGTGTAAAACCCCCCTTCTGGCAGTGTTCTTCACTGTTGTATTTAGGCTAACAATGTAACACATCTATTTTTTGAATGCCAGAATATGCTTTAGAAGTCCATTGAGTTAGACTTATTGAAAACGAATAAGTGCATAAAACACAGTGAGTGAACTGTGTCTTGTTCAAGACCGAGCCCCTATCAGTGGGCCCTAGGTCTCAGTCACACACACACACACTTTAAGGCTTTTAAGTATACACAGGAACAGATGTTATCCAATAAGATGAAATAGAAAATATGATTGTATGTATATATACATTACATATATACACACACACACACACACACACAAAACACTATTATCAGTTTTGGATTGACAGAGAAAACACAACACAGAGCAGCTTTGTAACAATTTTATGAATAATTATCAAATGGATAAAATTGGTCAAACTTTAAAATCTACAATTTGGAAAAATATTATGAACTAGAAAGACAACTTACAAAAGATCCCAGTTTGACAAGACCCATCCTAAAATAAATACTATTTATCTTCTTTCACATGTACTGGTATGGGAATGAGTGGGGTGAGGTCTTGTTTGGGCAGTTTAATTGTATCCTCACCAGACAGGATAACGATACAGTAACACTAACCAGGAGGATAAAAAACCCACAAATAGTGTTGTCTAATCAGGCCACACAATTATGGAATGAAGATTTCACACAGATATTGACGTACCCCTTCCACAAAACAATATACACATACTGAAAATAGGAGTCCCCTCATAACATCAGATGGAATGTTGAAGTAATGCTGGCATCACGGTTTAAAAATGAGGAAATCACAGATTCTAAGGCACCTGCGTTGAACGGAAGGAAAAGCTCCTCGCACTGTTCAATCCCTTTAAAAAAAAAAAAAAAGGCAGGGATGACCCACACTGTGTATGAAATGATGGAGAAACAACAGGGTCTCCCCAGGGGAACACCAAGAAGCTCCGTACGGTTTGGTTAGTCCTTTTCCTGCCTTTTTTTCTCACACCCTCAAGGGAGGGATAGGTTTGGACACATCACGGAAGAATCGATGCAGGAGTGCGTTTTTGGCGGATATTCTCTTGTTTGGATCATAGATTAACATTTGCTGGAAGAAAATAGAAAACATTGACATCAGTGAGGCAAAGGGAATGGTCACTAGAAACAACTACAGTATACTAATGCCAAAACGTATCTCTTTAAATCTACACACTAAGTGTTGGACTACATTATGTCTGAGACGCATCTACAGTATATCAGGTTGTCAAACTGAATACAGACAAGAACTCAGCTGCTGAAACTGCCTGCAACTAAACACTACTTCAACTGGTCATCGCATGCAGGCAATATGGGCCACAGAAACCAAGATGCACTTACATTATGCTTGATCGACATTGCACAGCATCCTCAATCTTTCATATTCATTCAGGCACAAGAACGCATGCACACACACACACACAAATATTACAGTCAAGAAATGTTCTCTTACCCCCAATAGGTCTCTCCCATCTTCATCCAAAGGGGGTACTACTTTAGCCAGGTCCTGTCTGGCCCACTTTGGAAAGGACGGTTTATAGTCAGGCATGGAGGTCACCCCCGGCCACACATTCTCGTCAGGGGTGCCTAGTGTGCGGAAGATCCGGAATAGCTGATCAATCTCTGAGTCTCCTGGAAAGAGCGCCCTCCGGGTAATCTAGGGAAACAGGTTACATACAACCATTTAAGCGGAAATACTCCAGTTCTAGTTGCATCATCATTAAGGTCATAGTCCAAAATATATATAGGCCGCAAGTCATAGGCCACCTCCCATCTCCTTAGAAAACACACTTTTTTACCCCCAACAAAGCTTTGGCCATGCTGAATGTGAATATGAATGTTAGCACTGAACATTTTGGGATGGAATACCCATTTCAACCCTGTGAATGTCATTGAGAGAACACTGGCTTTCAGAAAAGATGCAGTTTATGCTGTTAAATCTGTTTACCTAAGTGTATGTACCTGTAGTCTGTTCATTCGTGATTTACAAATCTATGGACCACTGGCACTAATGGCAATTATCAGTTTTCTGACTGACTGACAGGTTGTCTGTCACTCCCCGATAATGGGACACTTAGGATGTAGATCTCATACAAAAGTTCATAATAGAATAGAATGAACAACAAGCAGCCTTGTAGTGGATCTACTTTCTCACAAAAATAACACAGCAACAAAACACGTTAGCTTCCTTAAAAGCTGAACTGCATGTTTCTTTTATGTTTTTAAACCGTTGCTTATTATCTATATGCATGATCTGCAACCAGGTGGTGAGCGGATCACAGTTTTCAAGGTGGCCCGATATAGGATAATAATGGACTTGGCAGAAAGTGAAACAGCTTTGGTGTCATGCCATTGTTCTCCTCTGTTCCGTCCATCAATCCCCTATATGAGGACACACTGAAGGCAGTTATCCCCAACTTAAATCTTTGAAGAATACGGAGGACATTTAGCCTGGCAAGCACTCCTATAATATTAAAATATATAGTCTGGAATCAATAGATAGACCGAACTCAATTGTGGGCGGAACAAAGCAGTTATCTTTCAAACTACTTCTGCACGCAATAGGATAGCCTATGACCAATCAGAGGAACAAACAAGATGTAAACACCAATTCAAAAGGAGTTGTTTTCAGCAAAGCCTGCCCTAAACACATCGAGCGTTGTGATTAGATGACACCAACTGTGTCATCCAATCAAATTCCCTATGGCTTACTGCTAGATGTACTGGCTGAGCAAATCTATTTGCCGCCGCTAGAGTACGTCTAGATTTCTAGGCTAGAGGACATTCGGCTGTTTATGAAGAACATGTGTGTAAATGATGAACACAAGGGCTTACCATTTCAGCAAAAATGCAGCCAAGACTCCAAATGTCCACTGCAGTAGAATAGTACTTGCAACCAAGGAGAATCTCAGGAGCTCGGTACCACAAGGTTACAACCTGAGGACAAATAAAACACAGCATATAAGTTCCATCAAAATTTTGTTTTTACTTGGCACCATCCTACCATTCTGGATACACGTTTTTGCCTGAATTCAACTAGTAGTCATCTAAACTGAACCTCAGTAGCCTTCCACAATGTTAAATTAGAGTAGAAATCCTAGTATGCGTCTCAACAGCATCTCAGATTACAACTGAGATTAAAGTGAAGCTTGCCATGCGCTATCAATGTGAGGGAGATTTGAACAAAATTGGATCACATAGCGAACACACAGCTTAGGCACACACAGCTTATGGTATCATAAGCTAACTTTAACTTTTGTTATAATCGTACCAATCAGGTAGCTTTTCTGTCAGTCCATGAGTACCATTATCTGTATGAGCTCATCTCCTCATGTATGTATGTAGATACATACAGCACAAGCTCATCTTGTACTGTATGTGTATGTGTGTTTGTATGGGAGATGTATGGTGAGCTCACCTCATGTGTGTAGGTACGGACAGGCACACCAAAAGCTCTCGCCAGTCCAAAGTCTGCCAGCTTAATCTCTCCCTGTGCGTTGATGAGCAGGTTCTGAGGCTTTAGGTCTCGATGGAGCACGCGGTGGGAGTGGCAAAATGCCAGACCCTGAAGAAGCTGGAACAGGTAGCTCTGCAGAGACAATCCAAATATAAGCATTGACACAGGCACACATACAAGTCAGAAATCCATCAAGAACAAGAACATCAGCACATGAACCTCAAAAAGTTTCTTGCATGTGAGATACAGGTGCACATGCATGCACACACACACACACACACACACACACACACGTCTTTCTGTATGTCAAATTTCTGTAGTGTCCAATGCTAGTTCAAAAAAGCAACTATCACCTGAAAGCTATGAAAGTTAGTCAGTAATAATTATAGCTGTAATATCACTGAAGTGTAGCACTGGAGTAGCTGTTCTCTGGTGCACGCACCTTGACAAGAGCGAGGGAGATGCCTGTGACAGTGGAGGAATCCATGAACTTCTTGAGGTCCTGATTAAGGAACTCAAAAACCAGGTAGAGCTTATTTTCGGTGTGGATGACATCTCGTAGCCTGGGAGGGTAAAATGAAAGGGTAAAATTAAATCAATTTGCCTATTCAAACATATTGCAGAAATTACAGATTTCAGAGGTGGAAAGGAAACAAATATTACAATGCTAGTGCTGTTTTGCTTCTAAAATATATGACTATTCCCCCTTAGTGATTGTGGAAACACAGATCACCTTTACCAGCATCAGCATTTTGTTTTCTTTTTGTCCAGCAGGCATGTAGCTGCATCTAATGTAGGGTCTTGAAATATAATGTTCACCCCAAATAATTTCTTACAAAAAGTATCCCAGTTCTTGAAAAGTTTTCCATAAAAGTTTTCAATGAAAACCTGCAAGCGAAAGCAGGCAAGAAAATCGGCCATGGTCACCATGCTGCTTTGCAGATTGAAAAGAAATTGAGCGCGCAAAGGAGCATGGGAACTCCCAGGCTAACATTTTTCTGTCAGGCTAACTTATCTGTCAGACTCATCATCGGCTCCCAATTTCAACTTGCCAAGTTAATGTTCACTAAGGGCTGAAATATACTTTTCCCAACTGTATCACTACATACAAACACAGCTTCATTGACAATCGTTTTCATAGTTCTCTCTCATGTGTCCGTGTACATAGCACCATCTCTCACTGTTTTTTTTTTTAATATTTTGGCTTTTGGCTATTGGTAGCCAATAGAAACAGCTGCTATTAATTACTTCGTTAGTATAGAAAAAACAAACAAACAAAAAAACAATTACAGCCAAGTTTTTCATGAGGTTTCTACCCAATGTATGTTCTATACGCAGAGTACAATTATGAGATCGTTCATGCATTCAAAACAACGTCCAAGATTATTTACGTGGGTTAAACTGTGTGAACCATCATGTTGCTAAAAGTAGGTCTTTGGTGTTTTTTGCCCTCAACGGTGCTTTCCAGGTAACACTGTCTTCAAGGCACCACTTCAATCAGTTTAGGGTTAGGATGAGGGTTAAGGGGGTTAGGGTTAGGAATAGGGTAAGGGTAGTGCCTTTTAGGCTGTGCTGCCTGGAAGGTGTCGTTGGGGGCAAAAAACACCATTGAGCCTAAAAGTACAGTAGGCCCACATGGACTGATGAAAACAAAGTGGTAGATGAAGTCAAGCAATCACCGCTCTCTCTACTAGGCATTGACAGATACTGTAAATATTGGAGTACAGAATGTGTCCGACAACAAAGAAGGCTAATGGCGTCTACACAAGGCACTTTACGCAGAAGTAAAGATTTAACTTTGAATTCTACAGTGCTAGTGTGTATAAACTTTTAAAGACTTTCTCCATATGGGGCAGCCAGACAATTGGTGCCCCTTCTTCCCAAAGAAGGAAATCACACTATCATTGAGCTCCTTGAGTAGATAACTGCAGATAACTAGGCCTTATCTGTTAATAAATGACGGCATATTAGTGGGAATAGGCAAAAAGCAAAAAGACAAAAATCAGGAGATTGAAGTCAGTCAAAGAAGGAAAACACCTCACACATACTTGACAATGTTTGTGTGGTTCAGTTCTTTTAGGAGGGATATTTCACGGATAGCTGTGCTGGGAACTCCTTCAGTTTCTCTGTAACACAGGGAAGAAAGTCAGCACTTTTTCTGAGAATCTTCATCACAAATACATAGCAAAAGCATGTTACATCAATAAACAATCTACACCATTGTCAGCAAAATCATATGAAGTAACTAACGTTATGTTATGTGCAATAAAACACCTTGTCAGTTACACTAAAGTCAAGTGTCTCTGGTTACACTTGGTACCAATAGGTTACAATCTAATTACTTTCATTATTATATATTTACATGATCTAACATAAAAATCAAATCTCTACATCAAGGGGTCACCGGAAGACAAAGGGATTAGTGCTGCTTTTCAGTCTGCTTGAAGAGCTAAACACCAAGGGAGGACACGTAGGATTGCTATCCCGTAATCTCCAAACAACTTGAAGTTATTGAATGTTTACCTCAATGGCACTTTTAAAAAGGATTCCTGGGAAATGAATGCACGTGCATTCAAAAAAAACGAAAGTATTTTGGGCTCGTGAACAATGTAGGTCAACGGAGCAGGTCACTTGACAGTTGGCTAACTGGCTAGCTTCAAAGAGACCCCACAAGCTTTGAGCCTTATCAGACCATGCTAACAACATCTGTTGTTCTTGAACACTTTGCTAGCTAGCAACAGCTTAATCAAAAAGCAGGCATCAGCAATCTTAACAATCTTTTGACAGGACTCCATCACTTACGTGTCCAGTCTGATTTTCTTGAGGGCAACTGTCTCTCCTGTGATTTTGTTTTTTGCCTTGTACACCACACCGTATGTTCCTTCCCCAATTTTTTCCACTTTCTGAAACGACTCCATGTCACTCTTAAGTTAGACCGTGCTCTTTTCCGGGCCAGCACCCTTCCGCCCGCTGTTTGATCGGCAACAAAAACTTGCAATTGCCAGGCTAAAGCAAACTATCGTTAGCCTTACAACTGCCGAAAACAACTTGGTTGAGTTTCCCGTATATGTTCTATACTGCCAGCACAGAGTCCCGCCAGAAGCGATTTGGAGCGGGAACACATGAGTACAAACGTGAAGCCACAACAAATGCAATGTAGCCTGCTGGCTAACAGATAATTTTAACTTGGTCACTCCTGGTACATGTTCCACAAGCGTAGATCTGAACCCGCCAATTCCCGCGTTTCACTGACCACGCCCCTTGAATAAAATCTCAACCCTGCACGCCCACAAGTGATTCTTTGTTGTTTCATTGGCCAGCAGTGTGAGGACCCTCCCCGTCCCGCCACAACACGAGCAAGTGACAGACATAAGATTAAAATTTTCCAACCTGCAAAAGAAGGCGCCAGAGACTGCCCGCCGGCGCCTTCCAATTCAAATTCAAATCCCATGGAGTGAGGCCAGTGAGTAGGTTTCTTCTTGGAGTGTCAGAGCTTTTTCTCTAGTTTCTGAGAGACCGAAAACAAGGGCTGTTTGAAAAAAAAGCGTGTCAAACAAGCTTGTAGGTTAGAGGAATAGTTCACCTCTTTATGAAAATCGGTTATTCACCCCCCTGGAGTTACATACTGTATGTGGGTAAGAGCATTTTGGTCTCAGTGCATGCGTTGTCCTAGTCTGCCAATCCCAATTTTACCTTTAGCTTAGCATAGGCGCTGGAAAGTAAAGTTGCCAAAGAGTTGCTACCTGGCAACATTACATTCCAGCGCCTATGCTAACTTAAAGCTAAAAAATGGGGGAAATTAGGGATGCCATAGGCTACTAGGAAAACGCAAGCACCGAGACCAAAATGCTTTTACCCACATATGTAACTCCAGGTAAGGGGGTGAATAACCAATTTTCATAAAGAGGTGAACTATTCCTTTAAAGCATACGTGTCTCTGGTTGGTTAAAGTCTATTTTTTCATTCTGAAGAATAGTTAGGCTATATTTTAGGCTATAATTTTGCAAGACCAATGGTTAATGTAAAGTAGCCTAACTGACAGCCTTAAGTAGCCAGCATAAAAAACTATATTGGGAAAACATGTTACCAGCATAAAAACTATAGGCTATGGTGAAACAATACAACCCAGTTGCTACTACATTTTTTGTTTGTGAGATATAGCCTATAACAATATAGCAAGTTGTCAGTGGTGCATGGGGTAGGCTAGGCTACTCAGACACTGTCTCAGGGGTTGGCCTACAGAACTGCTAAAAGTTTGGGATCCACTGGGATAGACCAACAATCTGTGGCACAGAAGAATGATGACTAGGCCTAACTGTATCATATCATCCAGCTTTATAATACTTAACATACTGACTTGGTGCAACAGTGTGTGTGTGTGTGTGTGTGTGTGTGTGTGTGTGTGTGTGTGAGAGAGAGAGAGAGAGAGAGAGAGAGAGAGAGAGGGAGAGAGAAAGAGGGTATGAGTGTATCTGTCCTCTGGCCTGGAGGCCAAGCAAAATAAAAAATGTGGATGTTATGTGATAGGCTAGGCTATGTTCCCATAACCAGTCTGGTGTAGGTTCAGGTATGGTCCTGTCATTGCCTCATAGCCTTTGTAACAATTGCATAAATACCACAGCGGTCACAATTCCCCCTAATCAGTGATAAACAACATTAGATATCCTCATTACAACATTAGGACTATATTTATATCAGGAAGATGTTACAGTATATCATGGGTTGGCCAGATTTTGGGAAAAGGTGATCATGCCTGCCTAAAGTCTTGTAGGCAATTAAGACAACTTCGATTCAATAGGGATGGATGACTTCCACTCATCCATGTGAGCTGAACTTAGTTCCAGCGAGAGCTACAAAAGTAATTCCTGTTGATCCTGATTAGGTTCACATTCTTAGAATTTCTGTGCGTTCAGGATGCCATTTTTTCCTTTGCATTTTGGTCTTTGTTTTTTAAGTGAACAGTCTTAGTGAACGTGATCCAAAACAATCCTTTGTGTACACAGCTGTAACAATTTTCACATAGTGAACACCATTGTATTGTTGTGCAGCATTACTGAATATATGCCATGTTTCATCTGTGCCAAATTCATAAAAGAAACATACATACCACAGCGTATTTTAGATACAGACAAATACAATTCTTATAAACTTATCAACCTCCCAACATCTCGTTAACATAAATTAGGCATAATATGAGTGCTTGCATTTTTATATAGGCTAGACAAAATCATTTTCTTCCGATAAGACCATTCCACGAGAAACAGGTTATTACTTTGAATAATAACTTATTACTTTGAATAATAACAATACTATGCCATTGCCTTGATTGTAGTGTAGTCAGGCGCTCATTGGAATGTTGTACGGGCTGTGGAGCACGGCCGTAAGCACATGAGATATCACATGCAGGCCAGCTTTACAAACCTCCTCACTGTAAGTCAACTGGATGGGTAGGCCCCCCACTTCCTTCTGACCACCCGACCATCTTTAGCGCTGTGCTGTTTTGAAAAGCTCACAGTGGAGACTCACAATACATCTCTTTTTTTCTCCTCAGGGCACTTGGACGACTGCTCCTGCACTGGATTTCCTTTTGAAACAAATTGTTTCACTGATATCATCACAGCAGTCATCAACCGCAATTTGTCTGTTGAGGAAAGAAAGGCAAGTGTGTATTAACGTTACAAAAAAGTTCTCTCACAGTAAATGTAACCGACAGGAGTTTTGTATAGGTTTAAAATGCCACTCTCTCAGTTCAGACTAATGAGCTCACATGCTGAAGGAACAATCACATGAGGTTACCACCGTTCGGGTATCAACACAGAGATACATGGTAAAGCCCTCAGGGGGAAGAGGGTTCAAAAAAGAGAGCTAACGGGAGGGAATGGTAGTATAAAGGCCAGGCTAATGAGTGCAGACAGTAGGGTATAATAAAAGGACGCCATTGATGTGCTTCCTCACTCTCTTGTCTTGTGATGCCATGCATACAGCTCCAAGGCCTTTCACAGGAAGTCAAAGCATACGTCACCATACTGGCATGACTTGGCTGCTCAGTTTCACATACCTTACTCCCAACAATCATTCCTTTTTGTACACTGGTGATATGCTTGAAGCAAGTGCTCGTATTCAATCACAGGTTTGAGAATATGGCATGACAGTGCCAACTGACGAGGACTAATCTGCATACATTATTTAACTGGACAGTGGTAAACTTGATGACTTGATCAAAACTATCTTAAAAAAAATTCTTTGCATATTTATAACAAGATCAACAAAAATTCAGGCCAGAACTAAGAAGAGTCAAATGCAGGTATACAGACATTATTTTCATTACTGACCATACATACAGTTTACCCATGTAGTGGGAAAATATGGGTTAGAAATTAAATCATTTAAAATAATATAGAAAAGAGTTAATCTAGAGTAATAACATCTTTATGTGTTTGTATATTACTTTTATCAATGTTACATCCATTTTATCAATGTTACATCCATCCTGTTTTGAAATGTGTTGATTCACGGAGAAATATGTCAATTTATCCAGAATAATGTGTCTTTTTTCGTGCACTGAAACCATTTAAGACACATAACAGCATTGTCCACCTTTGAAATTAGGGTTTATTAACTTAAATGACTACACCCCCCAGCCCCACTCCCCGCTAATATTTAAGCTGCCATTACAGAGGTATCCATCTAAGCGCTTAAGTATTTCAATTGTAATTAGGAGGGTATCCATCTCCATAAAGAACCTCTGTCTGAGATTGATGGCTGGTGTGCATGCAGTGTGTGTGTGTGTGTGTGTGTGTGTGTGTGTGTGTGTGTGTGTGTGTGTGTGTGTGTGTGTGTGATGTCAGAGTCTAGAGGCCTGGTTAGGGTAATTAAGAGAGTCCAGCTCATTTAAAGAGGGGCCAGCCTTGGCTAATAGTCTCACAGTGGAGCTGGGCTGGATTTCTGGGATACTCAGGGGGAAAATTTCTGACAACAAGGGGGAACCAAAAAAAGAAACACACAAACAAGGACAATGAGAACTGCACCGGTGATCCTGGCACTAACTTTATTGGTGTTAACATTTGCAGGTGAGTGTTTGAGTTTATATTAGAAATGTAATGAATCTGCCTTTTTCTAATATACTTTGGTTGGTCAATGTATAGCCTAATTGAGACATATCTGAAGTGTAATAACCCTAATGCAGAGAATAACGCTCCTAATGAGATTCCTCCAGAATGCAGTTATTTACTGTACATGCTTTAATTAAACTAAGTAATAAATAATGAGATTTGCCATGGGCATTTGCCATTAAATTAGTCGTTCTAATGTGTGGTTCAGATCGTGATACAGTAGACAGACAAAGGTCAATTCATGGGATGGATTACAAAAAAATTAATTCATGGCTTTTCATCAACCATGTAAAAATAAATCTGTGCTTATATAATGATTATTTGGTGGTAATTGCAATTTTCTCAATACCAATATAATTTCCATGCCTTTCTGTTGTTAGGAACTTATATTGGTAAAGACTTGTTGCTTGTTTTTTTATATTCATGTTAACAGAAATTACAGTTCTGTTACAAAATTATGCTTGCCTTAAGAATTGGAAGGCCACAGTGCCGAAACGTTAGTGAAAATAAATTAAGAAAGAGACTCGAGTGTGCACTACATTTTTCATATAGAGTTCATTGCGCCTAGCAGCACCTCCAACAGTATGCACTCTTCTATATTTCGTTATTTGCCTCAAGAATTGGGAAATTCTTTCCACTTCTACACATTGTCTCCCTGTGTGTAGGTCTTATGTGTATTGTAACTTATTGCATTGTAGGGATCTTTACACTCAATTAAAATAACCTATTTAATTAGTTTATAATTAATGTGACAAGGTTGCATGGTAGACATATTTCATTGTTGTATTAAGTGTTAATTAGCCTAAGTGTTAATTACGACAACTCTTTAGATATTTAAATTACCATAGCAATGAGACATTTTATGAAGTGCTCATTGATTCAGCCTCTATCTATATTTACTTTCCAGAGAGCATGAACTGAACTGAAAATTCTTTCAAAATCTTTGATATTCAATGTATGTCAATCACAAACAGTATTATAATTGTAGAATGAAGTACAATAACTTTTAGTAATCAACACTTTAGTATTTAACACTTTTCCTTTTTATTATTAGGAATAGCACTGTGTCATTGACTTTATACTGACTTTTGCCTTTCGATTTCACAAACTAGGATGCTTGAGCTCTCTTAGGCCTTTGTGATTGTTTGGGTAGAGAGTGCAGAGGGATGGCGCGTATGAGAGAGAGAGAGGCACAAGATGAAAAGGGAAGGGGGTGTGAGAAAAAAAAGAGAGAGAGGGATGGAGCCTGCTGTCTGAGCCTTTTCTCATTCCTGACTGTGGGATTACGGCTGCGTGTGCTCAGCTGAGAGTCACATGAAAGGGATTGCGAGGGATTGCCAGGGCCGTGTGACTCTCACTGCCTGGAACCTCACCAACCATGCAGTCCCTCCTTCTCCACCTTGCCTTTCCCCCCTCCCCAACTTTCCCCCCTCCGGTAATGCCGTTTCACAGCATGCGCAGCCCCTCAACCTCTCCACAACCCCACACTTCAAGCTCCAACTCTCTGATCCTTTAGGGAAAGCCAGTAAGGCACCTGCCCTCTGATGACACACCCTTGCCCTGCCCTTAAAATCCACAAAGACCCTTTGAGAAATTTGGTCATATATCTATAGTATGGACCCCCACCCCCCTCCAACATACTCACACCCTAAATCCCTTAACCAAAGTAGTCACTATTACCTTTGATCTTGACCTTTGGAGAAAGTTAGAAACATATCCCCAAGTCTATACCTTGACCTTTGGAGAAAGTTAGAAACATGTCCCCAAGTCTATACCCTAACCACCCACCCCCCCTTCACTGATCTATCCCACACTGGTAGCCATCCAACAATACAAACCCTAATCATTTTGCTAATTGCTAAGTACCAAGCAACCCCATTACACAGTGGAAGCATCACCATCTCCTTAAATTACAACTTTCTGAGTTTTAGTCTGAAGCTAACAAAGTTAATGCAAAAAAGTAAAAATCTTAAAGCGCTACTAGTACCTGGCACTGTCAAAAGCTTGATAGCTATAGTAGTCCTACTTGGCCACTTTTGGTCATTTTTTGAAATGCTTTTTGCTTTTCTATCATTTTTACACCGAAACAGTAGCCAGGGAATTCCCATGCTCCTTTGCACGCTTATTTCAATTTTAGTTTGGCATTCGCCAGGCTACCGAAACAGTGGAGTTGCACAACAAAAGAGTTTTCTTTTCCTTTAGTGATGAGGGCTTATGGTTACACGCTTGTCTGTCTGTCAATGACCAAACCAGCACCTAATTTATTTGTACTTTGACTTGGCCATGCTGACTCTGCTGTACTCATTCAGATGTAGTGTAACTCTGGATTAATGTACACATATGTGACCTACTTGTTACAAAGCTTTGGCTTGGAAATAGCTTACCTGACTTGTGATCTCAACCTTTTGTCCTATGTGACAACATTATCTGCAATATCATCAATATATTTTTTTAGATGCAGTGCTGTTTAATATTTTATAAAGAGGGGATTTCTCCTGGCTTTATTTTGGCATGTAATTTCACTTCAACATGTCAGCAAGTGTTATGTCTTGGGTAAGGATAAGATGAATGATTTGAAACGTAACTGAGTGTGGACAAATGGATGGGATATGGTCTTCTAATCTTTCTAACATGATAAACAATTCTCTCTTTGTGAGCACTTCAACAAGTTGTGTGTATACAGTGAGGAGTACTCTCAAAGTTTTCTTAAAGTACTGCTTTTTTGAGGCAATCACACCTCCTGATTATCAAATAATCAAGTTAATAGGATAAAGTGTTCCTGGCTGCCAATTGCCTTCCTAATGCCTATAAAAAAGAAAGGAGAATGTGCCAGCTTATTGTCACATGATGTCTGTGTGTTGAATAACGATGGCATGGTGTAAACAATATAGTTCCTATCGAATGATTATTTTACCTCTTGAGTATCAGTAAGCACTTGTTAAAAACGAATCATGTCAGAGGTGCTGTTCAATTAAGAAATTTACTATGACCTTTCTGTTTTAGTTCCTTAGTCTAGTTTGGTTTGGAGAACAATTTGAGTGATAACATGATTCAAAGACTATAAAAGCAGATAAACCTCTGGTCTTGCCTTTATTTATTAGCCTACTTCCCTGATAAATAATTGTGATCAAAAAGTGATTTATGAAGGAGATTGTGAAATAGTCACAAGTGTCTGTAAGGCGTTTAGGCATAGATATTCATTTATAGATACTGTAGGTATTCATTTTCCCTTACCATATATGTCTCTCTGAATTATCCTTTCACAGAGGCCAAGACTCGTTTCTCACGCTACCGATCATGGAACTCACGGATGTATCCTGTGTGGAGAGATGGAGATCCTAGATACAGGAACTGCTGGAAAGGTGCTCTTTTAAACTTAACTTACTTGTAGAGCACTGCAGTCAAGGGAAGTCCATGACATAACCTTCTCTTCAGGCTTTTATTGTATCAAAATCTTTCACACTTGTCATGTCATTATGAGTAGAACTTAGTTTAGTGCAAAGCAACACTTAATTTAAGGCACGAAAGTAAGTGTAATGAATAAGAAACCTTGTTTAAAAGACTGCCTAAACAACACAGAATAATTTCGATTTAGCGAATGTAGCAGTATCAATATGTCCCATGTTTGTTTTTATCTCTTCAAGGTGGCGAAGTGACATTTGAAGTAAGAAATGATGCCCCAACATTGACTGGCGCCAAAGCAACCTTCAACATTGATGTGCGCTTTCCCCCAAACCAAACGCAGCTCGATGATGGACAAGTGGTGTGGTCCAGAAACTGCACTGTTGATGGTAACAACACAGGAAACCATTGCATTTTTAACTCTTATGTAAATTTTAAAACATTGCATTTTTAACCCTAATGTAAATTTGTAATTGTGTTCACCAAATTTGTACAATGTACAGTATGATGAATGCAGGCCACCAGCCAAATGCTAGTAAAATTTTAAGGTGGCTGAAAGAGAAAGTACTCATTTATTATTGAATGTAGTAATATTCACATGACAAGATGTTAATGACCTCTGGATGTATGTATACTGTACATACAGTATACTATGTTTTCCATGTGGCTCAGCTGTTTGTGTATAACCCCTACTGATTGACTGTCATACAGTGTAACTTTATTTGAAGTTGTATCCATACAATATGACTGTAAACAGCAGAAAAGTCACATAATACTGTGTAATCAGTCTTTTGCTTGAAGTTGATGAGCTATAGAGATGAGAGTTGAATAAAAGCTCAACTTGTTTCCTCACAGGAATTCAGTACCAGGAGGGTCAGCCAGTGTATCCTGAGCGGAACACACCGGACGAGTGGAATGGCGTCTTCCCTGATGGAACCCCTTTCAGAGGACACTCTGGCAAAAAGCCACGCTACATCTACGTGTGGAAGACATGGGGTATTCATATCATGACTTACTAAAACACTCTTAGAGGGAAAACTTGGCAAGGATTTTTTTTGTCCTTTGTGACATATAACCTTTATTTACTTTCCCATAAAGTTTATTATGTGAAGTGAATAAGCAGAATTATGAGCATATAGTGGTAGCCGCCAAAGTTAAAATAAATGTTATAGGCAGTTAATATTAGGAATAGAATGTGGCTAAAGAGGAGTCTGGAAATGATGTTTATATCCATTTGATAAGCTCTTGACATGTTCAGCAACTAATCAATTCATCTGTTTTCTCCCTAGGACGTTTCTGGCAGGTGGCAGATGGTCCTTCCTCCTTCCTGACCATTGGCACCGATAACGTTCCTCTGGGCTCCTACAACATGGAGGTGGTGATCTATCACTGCCGTGGCAAAGACAGGTTCATCCCCCTGGGTTATGCCTCCACACAGTTTGCCGTCACAGGTAAGCAGGAGGGGACTGCAGAGAGTGATGGGAGGGCACGGGAGGTCAATGGGTAGTAGATGTGCAGGAATTTCAAGGAACCCACATTTTCAAATGTGAATGGAAGGAGTAATGTGTTTGTAACGGTAGTATGATTTGACTTTTAGTGAGTACTAAATATAAGCTGTGAAACTTAATTGTGTATTTAGGTCTAAATGCTCTTAGCTGTCTAAATTAAAATAGGCAGATGTGTTTACTGTTAGTAACTGATAACTACAAGATAGATGATGATCTTGTAACAAACATTTCATATTTCTCTCTCTCTCAGACCAAATTCCCTTTAGAGTTACCCTTACCCAGGTCAATGACCTCAACCAAGCTGACCAGAGTTTTGTCCAGAACCGTGCCGTGTCCTTCAACATCAACCTCCATGACCCCAGCCAGTACCTCAGCAGCTCAGACGTCGCCTACACTTGGGACTTCGGCGACAACAGCGGCACTCTCATCACCCGAGAAAACACTGTCACCCACACCTATGTCGCTGCCGGGTCTTTCAGGCCTCAGGTGGTTCTGATGGCCTCCATCCCCAACACCTGTGAGCCCAACCCAACCATTGGAGGGGCAACGGCACAGCCCACTCTTCCCCCTGCAGATGCTGACACCACAGGTGGGAAACAACAAACCAGTGGTCTGTTTCACAAAAGCATAGTTGCTAACTAGGCTTGGTTATTTGGTTTGGTTTGGTTATATTGCAACTTTGGTGGTTGCTATATAATTTCCCACTGACAACCAACTAAGTTGGTAGCAAAGTTGCTAACTGGTTAGCAACGATGCTTTTGGGAAACGGACACCAGCTGGTGTCTATCTGGTGATTATCGCAGATAAAATATTTGTAAACCTCTAAATGTAGCCACTGCTAATCAGTAAGAGTGCATCTCAAAGTACCATCTTGTACTTTAACTCGAAACTGTGCAATTTATAGTTGACAGAGTTATTGTCTACAACTGGAAGCAAATTGCTTTTTTAACTGAAATTAGTTATCAATCTTTGAAAAATGACGCATATATTCTTATTCATTTCTCTCCACAGGAGATGCTGCTGATACTCCAGTGGAGGTGGTCTCTGCAGCGGCAGCACCAGCTGCTGACGTCCCCGTTCCCACAGCAGCCGGAGACATCGCCCTGGCAGCCTCTGAGGCTGCTCCAGCAGCTGAGGGAGCTGTGGTAGATGCTGATGCTGCGGCTACTGATGCTGCTGCTGCTGCTGCTGCTGGCACCACTGATGCTGCTGCTGATGCTGATGCTGCAACCGTTGATGCTGCTACTGTGGACACAGCTGCTGATGCTGCAACAGTTGATGCTGCTACTGCCGCCGATGCCACCACTGTTGACGCTGCTGCTGCTGATGCCGCTACTGTTGACGCTGCTGCTGCTGCTGATGCTGCTACTGTTGATGCTGCTGCTGCCGATGCTGCTGCCGTGGATGCCACTGCAGCCGATGCCACCGCTACTGATGCTGCAGCTGCCGACGCTACTACTGTGGATGCCGCAGCTGCTGATGCAGCTACTGTGGATGCCGCTGCTGCTGATGCAGCTACTGTGGATGCCGCTGCTGCTGCTGATGCCACCGAGGCTGCTGCAGACACAGAAGCTGCTGCTGAGGCTGCAGCTGAAGACCCAGCCGTCCCTGTGGCGGACGCTACCGTTGTTGCTCCAGTTGCAGAAACAGCAGCTGATGCCGATGCTGTTGCCGTAGACACCGCAGCTGCCGTTGCCGAGGCTGATGTTGAGGCTGAGGCTGCCGCTGGAGAGGAAGCCACTGTCGACCTGGCGGCCACTGTCCTTCCAGAAGTCCCCGCTGCAGAGGATGCTAATGTCGTTGCCGCTGATGCAGCTGCAGTAACAGAGGCCGCTGTCCAGGCGGAGGAAGCTGCTGCAGATGCTGAGGTCGTTGCAGTCCCCACAGTGGCTGCCGTGCCTGTGGCTGATGAAGAGGAAGTCATAGTGACCGTAGACAATGCTGTAGCCACAGAGGCGGCTGTTGTCGCTGCGGCCACTCCTGGGGCAAATGAGGTCGTGGTGAATGTTGTGACTGCAGGTGAGTTTAGAAAGATATTAGTCATATTTCAACAATTTATTTATTATGGATCATTTATTTAGAATATTCATGAACAATTTGCAGTTGAGAAGCAGGTATTTACTAACTCAAAGGAACTACATGATATGATATCAATACAAATGTTTTTTAAAAAAATTACTCCAAGACATAAAATATAAAAATATGCAATCTATCTATTTCAATGCTGAAAAACCTCAATACACTCAACATTGTTGGATGAACACACGTCTTTGGCCCAGCTTCATCCAAATCTTATCAAATCAAAGCCGGTAGCCTCTAGTCTAGTTTTGGTTCTGACCTCTGTGTGTTTTGACTCTGCTTGCAGCTCCAGTGCCCCCCACAGTGGCAGCGGCAGCAGTGAATGAGATTGGTGCAGAGGTGGAGGTAGAGGCAGGCACAGAGGCTGCCCAGGTGGCTCTGGTCATCGCCAAGAGACAGGCTCCCGAGATCGCACCGGCTGACAATGGCTGCAACATCTTCCGCTACGGCTCCTTCTCAACTGACCTTCAGATTGTCCGTAAGTCATGTCAAGTCATTGATTATTTCATTTAAAAGTATAAAGCTGAAGGAAACATGGACTGAGCATAAACAAAGCTTCCCCAGCAATACTCACAACAGGGATAACGCACAAAACAATCTAGTTCACAACAGCCACCTTCACACAAACACTTCCTTTTCTCTTGTGCTCTGTCAGTCTGTCCTCAGACGTGAAAAGTGACAGGGCCAGAATTAATCAAATTATACTGCAGTGTATACCTTTATCAACATTAGATAAAGTCATAGTTCTAAATGAAAAAATAGATCATTGTCTGGTAGTAAAAGTAAAAATAAAGTAAAGTAAACATTTTATTTAGAGTTATTTAAGAGTTATTTATTCCTCTTGTTATCCTCAGAGGGGATCGAGAATGTGGAGATTGTGGAGGTGAATAATGTGGTGACGCTGGCTACAGAGGTGGAGCAGAATGCTGTCGATCTCACTGTTACCTGCCAGGGCAGGTAAGTCCAGTATCACTCTCATATGATGTATAAAACTGAACAGTGTCACAATCTCACATTTCTCTGACTCCTTTCCCTTGATCACAAAGAGCAGTGAGCATGCCTACAATCTTCCATGTCATATTATCCATAGGCACTATACCAGTCACAATCACATACTGTAGATATCCGTGTTTCACAGACAGTGGTTCATGCTCCACTCTCTCTTCTCCACAGCCTACCCAGTGAGGTGTGTACGGTGGTGTCGGACGCCGACTGCATCACGCCAGTCGAGACCGTCTGCAACACAGTAGCACCCGCTCCTGAGTGCCAGCTGATCCTCCGTCAGTTCTTCAATGACACCGGTGTCTTCTGCATCAACGTGTCCCTCACTAATGATGTCAGCCTGGCCGTCGCCAGTGCCAGAGTCAGTGTGACAGTAGGTGAGTCAGTCAGAGACCCTCATAGGTGCCATTCTTTCCATCATAGGTGCCATTTTTTCCCTCGTAGGTGCCTTTCTTTCCAGATGTGTTGTTTATTTTTGTTATACAGTGGCATGGATATTTCCATTCAGTTTCATTGTTGTTATTGTTTCAGTACATTATAATACTGTTCTGACATACTTTATGACATGACTAATGGACATGACAGATTTTCCAGACACATAATGATAAACATGTACTTAAGAATAGTATGTGTGGTGGATGCATGAATCTAAAGTCACACAAAGTACTTTTCCACCTACCTTTGACATTTTATATATTGTAACATGTTATTGCTATTATATTATTATAACAATATATCTTTACATCATATTCAAATATATGAACTTCATATTAGGTATTGCTGAGGATTATGTACTGTAAGTCATGGTGGGTCATTTTGCTTGCAGGACCAAATGCATCAACAGGTGGCGCCATTGGAGCAGTGATGGGAATTCTGGTACTTGCCTGTATAGTTGGAGCCATGGCCTTGGCCTACCGGTAAGTGAAATGAAATACTGTCTCTTGGATCCTGCAGACTGGCCTTCTTTAAATTTGATTGAAAATAAGATTGTGAAACACTCAAGTTATTTTGAATCCAGTGGATCCGATCCACTATAGTCATGTCATCATACTTAATGACAAGAATTGCTATCGGGGAATGTGTAAATAGAAAACACAGAGAGGTGTGTTAATCCTTTGCAACCCAGCCAGACAACTTTAATGTCTATAAAAGGGTTAGAAAGCCTGTTGATCATATTATGGACATGACCACGTGAGCAGAGCACTGGTTTTATTTAGTAAAGTGAACTATTACACATTCTGGCTGATGGTGTTAGAAGCAATATGGGAAAAAATAGACAATTTTCAATATAATAACAGCACAAAATCTGTAGTTTTTGATATTGACTCCTTTTTCTGTGTTGTTTTCCTCCAGGCGCTTTAAGCAGTACAGGCCTCTGACGGAGGACTCTTCAGACAGCGCCCTGGGCGGCTCAGGAAGGACCTCAGTGCCCCTGCTGCTCTGGAACCTTCTCAGTCGCCACTCAGCAGGGGAGAGCCGTCCTCTGCTACAGGGACGTGTGGTGTAAAATGTCTTCATTTGTGTCTGAGCGGGTGTATGTGTGTGTGTGAGAGAGAGAGTGTGTGTGTGTATGTGTGTGTCTCTGTGTGTGAAAGAAACAGAGCAAGAGGAAACAGAACACACATGCTCTCTTTCTCTCTACCACTTACACACACACACATACAGTACAACACATACAGCACACACACACACACACACACACACACACACGCACACACACACGCACACACACACACGCACACACATACACACACACAGACACACAGGTACATACACTAACACAACACACAATCCACAGCTGTGTTGGTCCCTGTTGATGCACTGCTGATAATAAAATAAATATGTGGAATAAAATGTATACATTTTGTAAACATGAGAGGAGAAAAGAGGTCATTGCAAGATTTTTTTTTACTTTGCATTGCGCACACAAGTGTATATAAATATATACCATATTATTTCAACCCATAATATATACCTATATTTCATTTAATAATCTCGTGAACGTGTTTAAAAATGGGCAGTTTTTATGCTTCCCTTTATTTTCTGCTTCAGTTCATTTTGTCTCAACAAACTAAAACCCTTTGAATCTAACCTGGCATCACTGTGGCCTTGCTAACACTAAATTATGTGTCTTTCTGCTGTTACTTCATAGCTGCCTCTTTGATGGTCTAGTTCCATATAGCCAACCAGCAGTAGGAAAGAGTTTATAAATATATTAACTTTTGCATGGAAACAAATCTTTTTATTTTCATTATTTATACCATTAACTGTATAGTGACTTGCCATGACTAACTGTTGTTGCATGGTTGATTGTTTTGTCATCAAATTGTAAAAAGAAACTCCAACATGCTGTCATTTTCAACACGTTTTCAAAAATCATGTTTTAACTTGAATCTTTTGCTTTTTATCACATAAAAATTATCCAATAATACACATGCTAATCATTCACTAACAAAGAAGAGACACACTTTTAAGCAAATTCGTATAGCAAATTAACACTGGATTATATCATTTTCATAGAAAAGTATAAATGAAATTTGCATTAAATACATGAAATATACATGTATCTCTACCTATATTTATGTTTATGAGGGGCAAGGTTGCCAGTACACAGGAGTTGTACCACCATACTGCAAATTGCGCAGTATCTTTCTGTTGGGGTGACATTTGTCATTTCTCTGATGAACCGAATCACATGTGACTTTTTTATGCTTTTATGTTGTTGTTGTTTATTTTGTCACATTGTTTATATTGATGAATATAGGCACGGATGATAGCTACAGTACCATCTTATACTGACAACCTCAGGAATGCACATACTGTATTTGAGTGCAAGCTACAGTAGATATGTAGATTTTTTTTCCAAATTCAGGAATATTTTTTTTTTCTTTTGCTGTAACTCACAGGGTCTTCTGAAATGTATGTACAGATATATTAAACTGTAACATATTTTTCAACTATCTGTAAAATCAAGTTTTTCTCTTAATGTGGTGCTATTGTACAAGACAGATATGTGATGACAGGTATGATGCTCAAGGGCATGTATCTACAAGGACAGGTATGTGATGATGTGAATATATTCATATATATTCAGTCATGTAGCTACATGAATGTTTTTTTTTCTACTGCTAGGGAAACTGTTTAATTTCAGTTAAAACTGGAGACTTCAGTTAGAAATCCTGTGAAACAACTCTCATAAACGATCAGATTCAGTGTAGCTACATGTCACTTCAGCCCAAAGACATAAACAACACTGGACATCATTCAAAACAATATCCAACTTCTTTTCAAAACCATCTCCAAAGTCGTTCTCGAGATGATTTTATGATACACAAAATCTCAACAAAATCATCAGTATCTTTGAGGTTCTGCTTCAGCTGACTTCAGCTCAGACTAAACAAGCTAAGGCTTTGTCTAAGCAGCTCCAGACAAAATATGCATCATGTGGGATACACAACTTCAGTGATGAGAATGTTCCTTGCTAAATGTAGGTCACTTTGCAACCACCCCACCTCCACCCCCCCAACTGAGCTCCAAGGAGGAAACCGGCGATGTGAAGCATGACTAATGGGAAATAACACAGCACTATAAACACTGACATCCTGAGAGGCTGTGATGACCACTACGACTGCTCAACTAGTGTCAAGGATTGCATTGCAGTTTTCATTTCTCTATTTTACTAATCTTTCCATTTTTGGTATACAATACAATGGTCTGATGGTGAGGGAGTTGTTCTAATCTTGTCGTATATGGACAATATGACTTTTTTCCATAGTGCATATGCAGTATAACTCCACACTACAGTCAGTCTTCTATACACCAGTACATTATTGTGCATACTGAAATATTGCACAGCAAGATTCAGGAAACTTTTTGGCTGAGAGAGCCATGAACGCCACATGCAATATAGAGGCATGCCTTTTATTTGTTTGTTTATCTTAAGCTAGCCGTATTCCAGTCACCTTGGACTGAAATAGATAGATCAATGGATTGAAAAAGCCCTACATGAGAATGTTTTATATTTTTAACGTTATCATTCTTTTTATTAAAGACTTGTCTGCGAGCCAGATGCAACCATCAAAAGAGCCACATCTGGCTCGCGAGCCATAGGTTCCCTACCCCTGTTGTACAGAATAATTACGACTTCAAACTTTGTCTTACTCACAACTGACCCCTACATGTCATGTAAGTAGTTGCCAAGTTGAGTAAGTGAGGAGGACTGAAAACTCCCTCTAATGACGTACAACAACAAGACATCAAAAAACTGCACATTTCCAAGAAACTATTATTCTTTTTTCTTTAGAAACTGATTCTGTCATGATGGACGTGTGCCCGAGTGTGTTTGCAGGCAAAACACAAGACGCGAAATATGCTGAGACAGCATCCTTGCAACATTATACTTGTTCCAATTGGCAAACAAGAGAAAGAGGGAGGGGGAATAGGTAGAGGGGAAAAGAGAAAGAGGGGGGGGGGGGGGAGGAGAGAGGAAGATGAGGAGACAAAATGAAACAAGAAGGGAATGGGGCAGGAGCAGAGAGAGACAGAGGGGTAAGGGAAGGTGAAAAGGGTAAAAGATCTTTGAGAAAGGACAGAAACAGTGAACAGATATTACAAGGAACATGGGCTCTCTGTTTATGTGCTGTAACCATGTGTAGCCTATGCCATAAAGCCCGTCTGTGCATTCTGACATTACAAACCACCTCTCAAATATTCAGACCGATGCAGGTATTTTCTTTCATTAAGGATTTGTGTAACTTGTGTTTGCACAGCTGTTTTATTATCAAACAGAATACTGCATATCTAGTTATTCCACAATCCACAACAATGTGTGGGTGGCTGTCATAAGGCCTGTCTGTAAATAAGGCTGATGGATGTGATGAAAATTCGTAGGAGGGCTTTGAACTGGGGATGTGCACAGACCCAGCCACAGAAAGAGTTGAGATCCACATGATGAAACACAAGATCAGTCTCCCTGCAGCGCAGCACATTCTTTTACCTTGCAGCATTTGGGGGAAACAAGCAAGGTGTGTGTGTGTGTGTGTGTGTGTGTGTGTGTGTGTGTGTGTGTGTGTGTGTGTTTGAGAGAAATTGCTATATTAGTGTGGTGTGTGTACATTCAAGTATATGCGTGAGAGGTACATGTTGGAAAATCATTCATCCACAGAAGTCCCATTCTAGCCAAGACTAAAACAACAGAACAAGCTTGAACTTCTCAAGCTTCTCAAATGTTTTACTGTTCATCCAAATACTGCTTGGGGTGTAGATGAAGAGTCAAGTCAGTGCTGTGTTGTATCTGTCCTGTGTACTTGAGTGGATGTGAAATGTAATAATAATCAATGTAATTACATAATATTCAGCAGATGGTGAGATTATCAATGCACCAACTCTTGAAGTAGCATAGCCAACCAGCAACTGTAAAAAAAAAAAAAAAAATTGGAACAGTGGAGCCTACTTCTTCAGTGGCAACAGATAAGGGATTTGGTTATGAACACAAAGCTAAATACATTATTTTATTAAAATGAATCCAAAGTATAAATAACAGCCTTCTTAAAACTTCAAACTTGACAGAAGGGGAAACAGTCCCATTGTTTGTTTGCCCCAAAACAAAAGCACTCACTATGGCTGATGTCACATTTAAACTGATTGTCATGAAGTGAAACAGGCAAATCATTATGAGTATGTTTTAGTTTGTCTGTGACAATCACATTGCCCTCTGTAAAGGATATGAGGTAAGATGTGCTTATCATGTGTCATGCATTTTGATCATGGGTATTATAATGTATGGCATTCATCCCATTGATGTGACATCATATTCAGCAGTAGCTTGGCAACTCAACAGAAACAAACAGCTGCCAACCAAAAACATGGCAACTGAGACAATAACTAAAAACATTTACTTTAAAATTTATTTCTCATCAGGTTGTCCTGAAATGTAGCAGTATACCCTAATGCCTCTTATTTGCCCAAAACATGTTAGTCCTTCTCTTTCTGAAGTCTACAGGAAATACATTAGCAATTAAGGAGTGCCCTGAAAAAAAAACAATAAAAATTTGTTGTGGTTATGTTTTTACGTCAGTAGGCTAGTTTAAATGTAACCATATGCTCCATTCACAGGCTCACCATGAATCACATTTTTGACCCCATTAAAAAAAAACGTGGACAACAATTGCCTCTGATTTTAAGGTAGACTTAATTGTAGTTTTCACAAGTCTGGGCCATATAATAACAAACATGTTTCAACCAGGCTGTGGACTAACACTTCAGGTGCTATACAAGACTGCGCAATAACAAGATCATGCCTACCAAATGAATGCACTAACTAGTGATTGTGCGGTGTAGTTTCTGGGGAAAAAAGGGGGAAATGTGGGACTCGAAGTGACAGCTGAAATATCCAGAATATCCAACAATCCAGGTTAGTAACATTACAGAAAATGTAATGTCAATGGCAACCAATAGAAATTCCATAAACCAAACTGACATGCACAAGATAGATTTGATAGATTTAATAAAGCTTATTGTACATTATCGGTTGAATCCAAGCCATTTGCTGTATTAAAAAAAAGAGAAAAAAAAAGAAACCTCTTTATACCATGGGAAAGGAAAATCTTAGGGTCATCACTTCCACATCTTCAAAGAAATGGTTAGTGACACATTTGTCTCTTCACACAATACCAGATTGTACTGTGGTGTGTGCCCAGAAATGGGCATAGCTAAGAAATGAGTTTGATTATGACAAACAACTTGCATTTAATAAGCTATTGTTACAAGCAAATGAACCAGAAAAATGGGTATGGTGATGTGCGTATTCACACGTGTGCATTCTGATGTGTCTTTGCGAGTGTGTTCTTGTATGGAGTGGAAACAAGAATTAAACCTGAGGGAGCTCCTACTTCTATGTAGCCTGGAGTTTACAGCAGGTTTCTGATACTAAACAACTGTGTGGGCACTGGCAGTGGGATTCTCCATTTAAAGTGCAAAGTGAAGGGGGCAAGTTCATGCTTGCTTTGAGTAGAGGAGACATATTCGTATGTTAAAATGCTCTATAAATAACATTTATTCGAGCTGAAATTGATGAGTTACACATAACCTCTTACAGTAGACTGCCATTTAACATACAAACCGATACAGACATTCTGAACATATGTTATTTTTCTACAGTCACTCCACAGGACAGACACTGTTTTACTTTCCATGCCCATAAAATAACAAGCAAAGCTTGTACTAACATGACTGCCTGACCCACTGACCTAAACAGGACCACACCCTACACCATCCTACACTGAGTGACTGACGGACAGACTGACACACTCATTACTGCATCTCGCCTCAGACCAGTTCCTCGTAGAGTACGCTATATGATCTCACCCCCCCCCCCCCCATCCCCCACTTGCCCCTCTTCAGTCCCACACTTCTTGATCCAAGCCACAAGGAGAGTGGAACGTGTTGTAACCACACAGTCTCTGCTGCTTCCCCCGTGGGCCCTGCACAGCTGTGTGGGAAAAGGCAGCCCTGGGCTGTGGGCTTTCCCCCTCTGTCTTTCTTTCTTTCTCTCTCTCTCTCTCTCTCTCTCTCTCTCTCTCTCTCTCTCTCTCTCTCTCTCTCTTTTTTCCTCAGAACCAAGCGACGGGAAAGCCTTAGGGTGCCAAAAAACTCTGGTTTCCCCTCCAGGCATCGCTGTGTATATCTGTATCTAATAATTACTCTGACAGACAGTCCAGCAAACCCCCTCATTCCAACGGTTCACCTCTTTTGCCCTGCCAAGCACCATTCAAGCAGTTGGCGTTGGGTGTCTAAGCATGGGCGAGTCAAATAAACTCTGATCTACTGGTCACACGGCAAAGGGAAGAGCTGTTGTCGCCACAGAGGTAATCACAGGTTCTGTTATTCTTCTGGCTGAGAGAATATGTGCTGCACAGACATGTCTCTCCTGCAGCCTAGTCTTTATTTGGCACCCTACTGTAGTCCCTGCCAACGGCAATCTCTAGTCAGGAATATTTCGGAAGTTGTTCGAATGGCTAAAGTGCCTAAAAGATACATTTCCATGTGGTATGAGCTCAGGATGAAATTTTGAGGACCTGAACTTGTCATCATGAATAAAAATTACACTGCAAAGAATCTTAAGCTAACCTAACCTACGATGGTCTCTTTTAAGGAATAGTCCAGACGTGAGACAACGGAAGAATAACCACAAACTCCTTCGCACTAATAAAATGCGTCACAACCATCAAGGATGTGGAACCAAACACAGACTCCAAAATAATCCAACATTCTAGTAGCACGTGCAACCATTTTCTTCAATTCTGTATTTTAAAGGCACATTAGCAGCAAAGTCTTGGTAGCCTTGGCTACATAGTACATTATCATCAAACCTCTTGTCTTGTTTAGGACAAATAACTATTATTATCTTCTGTGGCCTGTTCCAAACTCAGAGGAATATGACTGACTATGACCAATGAGCATTGTGGCACACAGCACAAAGGAGTATTGATGCAACATCTGAAATATCAGAAAAATGGTCATAATCATAAGCTGTTCCTGGTAAGATGTAATGTTCTCAGAAATCTTGTCAGTTACATGACTGTGAGCTGTTCAGTGACCAGGATCACTGTTTACAGCTCCTGTTCTCTAGTCATCATTACAGGACCTGACTCCATTAACCTTGAATCCCATGAATCAGGAGGCAGAAGTTCCCATAAATTGGCATAAAACCCAACAAAGTGTGTTTCAGGCCAGAACTACTCTAAAAGGAAATACGATATGGTTGATGTAATAGAGGAACTGGTTTCTTTCATTATTGTTTTTTGCTATTTGTTTTTCCTGTCAAATGACTCCCACAGTGGATGTGTTAAAAAAAATAAAAAAAAAAAACCTTGAAATGGAACATGCAACTGTCTTCCTTTTGCTGTGCAATAAAATGCTGGCCAATGGAAATATCATAAAACCAAAAAAGTATAGAATTAGCTGGTTTAGTTGCCACAAATAGATTGAGGCGCTGGATGCTGACATCTCATCCTGCTTTCATTTTGAATTATAAAGGAGACTTTGACTTGGTCTTATCACCTTTTGCTAGTTCCCAAGTCTGCTTGGCCCCACACACCCTGAAAAAAAGATGTCTTGCTGTTTTTTGTAGCGATAGAGCATACACAACATTCCACATGCAGATTCCAACCAAGAGTCAGAGGCTGTGAGAAGAAGACCATTTTTCTCCGTTTTGTTTCCGACTCGTGGTTGAGATCAGCTTCTATAACAAGCGAGCGGTGGTTTCAGGAATGCCAAACTGTGTGGTATTTTGACTCTTTGAGTGTAAGGTGTGAGGATGACGCACCATGATAATGTGTGGGGCTCAAAAAGGTCTCTGCAGAGAGACGTGATGGTAGAACATGGCCTCTTTCTGCAAGCTGTTGTGGGAATATCAATACAGACAGGGAGAGACAAAATCCTTTTTTCACTTGTTTGAGAGAAACATAGTGTAGTTTTTAAAACAAAAACAAAATTGAATTTTGCACTGGGGTTCTGTGCCCACAAAAATATTAACCAAGGCACTCCAAAAGTAGTTATTAACATAAACAATTCTAGTTATTATTATTCATAGAAACCTTTGAAAACGTCATGCACAACAAATTAGAAGATAATGGAGAATTTCCAGGCATTCATGCCATTTCTTCTACAAACTGTTTATTTTATGGTGGCCTACTGTAATCTGAGACTCTGAATAGTTTATAGACCTATCCACAGCTATGCAGGGCACTGATGGCAGATCTCTCTACATCACTTTCTCAACACTTGTCAGTGAATCTGGCGTCAAAGGAAGCTCAGCTCCGCTTCCTGTAGTGACCAAGAGCTCTGTCAGAGTGTCCCTGTGCCACGAGGTAAATATTAGCCAAATTGTGGCTTGGCCTGCCTGGAAACTGTTTGAAGTGCAGCCAAATTTCACATCTGGTGTTTGACATTTTTATAGACTTGTGTTCCTGTGTGTGTGTGTGTGGCGAATCTCCTTTTGCTGATTAAGTTTTAAGAAAGCAAAATCACCTCATCAAAGATGACTTCACTGTGATTTCAAAATACAATGCACAACAAAGGCTGAACTGTCATAAAGTCCAAAGGGATATCTTTCCCCATGTGCCTTGCACAGGCCTACGGATATGGTCCTGAATCACCTGTAGAATATTGCATGGTCTCCATGCAAATTCATTATCATTAATATATTGCCTGTGAATATTTGCCAAACTTCGTTGCTCAAATCACAGTAAACACAGTTTCCTGTTTCCCACAATAAACAACGATAATTTATTAGGCCTAAGCCTAGTCTAACGCACGGATGACTTCCGGAGGACTTGGTGTGCGCAAAAGGGGGTGAACAATATCCTTGAAGAAAGCGCTTTCTTATGCACTTTATGTTCTTGAGTCAGTCCTCTCTCAGTCCTTCACCCTGGCATATTTCGGGGATGCATCATCTCCCAGTTTCAAAACCAGCGCTGTGAGTCATCCTCCTCTGTACTTATAAACCAAGACATGAAGCCAGTGAGTGCTCACAGCTGTCCAAGAGGCCCAGCTCACAGAACAAAGCTGCAACCTCACACACAACCGAACCAACTTTCAGTCAGGCCACTTACCACGAATACTTACAGATAGAATAGTTTTGTGCTTTCTTCAAAATGGGCTGTTTGTTTCAGGCCTTTGTTATTTCAGCCGCAGTGCTCTGCACGACATCACTGACTGTAATGGAAAGACGGAATCAGTTTGTAGAAGCAACGGTAAGTGCCGATTCACATGCCAACTTCAGCTGCAGACTTCTTACAAGGTCTCTACAAGTTCTTGCAAGGAAATGTTTCAGCGCAAAAGTCTCCATGTCCTTATATGTAACAAAAGAATGTAGAGCATTTAGATGCGCGCAACTCTGGTGAAGATAATGCGTTCATTTCTCAGCACAAATGTTTAATGTCTTCTCCGATTTACACTAGCAGTTTGTGCACAACTGGATGTTTTTGAATGGCACAGCGTTACAGTCAGCTATCAGTACATTTTTTGGGGGGCTCATTAATATGCACTCAGGGTCTCTTCTAGATGTATGCCAAACATTAAAAGCTAATTAACTTGACATTTATTTATCTTGTTTATTTTTTCTGTCCATAGAAATATCTGTCAAAATATGGCTACTTGAGCGCTCCCCTGGACCCACATGCAGAGCCAGATTGGAGTTCAGAAACAGTTAAAGAAGCGCTCAGGTTGGAAATCCAATGTTTTTTTTTCTTTGTCTTTTTTTTTTTTTTTTTTTAATGATTTTTCCACACTGCCATTAGTTTTCCCTCCTGCTTAGGTTTTCTTACTGTGCGCAGATTGAATGGCTTGTATTTCTTTGTAGCTTTGGTTGAGGTTCAGTGATGGAGTTTGTGTGCTTGCTAAGAAGGCCCATTGCAATGTCTTTTCCACCAGAGTCTTCCAAAGGATATCAAACCTGCCCATAACAGGAAAAGTTGACAAAGCCACCATTGAGAAGATGAGAGGACCTAGATGTGGTGTTGAAGATCCTTTCAACCAGAAAGCACTGAGATACAGACGTTTTGGTGGTGAGTGTTTGACTTCATAGTCATAAGTTTAATTTAAAATGAAAATAAACGTTATAGTAATAAGTTTATTATCATGGAATAAATTAAATAAATTATAATAATGATAAGGAGGAGGGTGGGGGGTGGGAGACCCTGGACGTGTTGATTTGTTAGCACAGTTCAGTAGCCTGATGCACAAGATGCAGGTTAAACACAGCCCTTTGTGACACATTTACCTAAGTGCATCATGTTGGCTGCAGTTGACCTTGAGAAATAAAATGTAGGCTGCGGCCCAACTGCACCACCAATTGGACAAAGTTGGGGCTACAGCAGCTGGTAGGATAAGAGCCTGCCCAAACATGTCAGCTATGCAATAACCTATCTCAGTTAGTATCACTTGCTTCCTTCATTGCAGCCCTTGATACCCTGCTCCATCACAGCTATTTGTGATGTCTTTTGTGGTGAGCTCTTCTCTGGCAGACAATAATAAACAGCTTGGGTATTTTAGCACCAGATGGAAGTACATGATTATTTGAGTTTTAGCTGTTTATAAGGGAGACATTTCTGCCAAAGTGCTTATAATATTTGCACTGGCCAACTAAACATTGGTATGCCTGATAACTAGCTTAAAGGAGCAATTTCTTTGGTCTCTTTCTGACATGCACTGCACACTGCAACAAACCATTTTATGTGTGTTTTATGTATATTGAGTTACAATCCGGCACCTCAGATAAATTAACAATATCATCCCATTCTGTACTATTCTGTTCATTTTTGTTTGTGCCGACCCAAAATATGAGAGTTCCCCCTTCTGCCAAATCTCACTGGTTACAATAATAAACTTTTCTATGGATGCATCCTACTTAAGATGCCATACAGTTTTGAAACACTATAACTTCTACTCTGCAGTTTAAATGTTGAAATTATAAAATCTTGTCTTTGCATTTTGAACAAAGGCGCGCGCGCACACACACACACACACACACACACACACACACACACACACACATGCACACACAATGAATAAATCAGCTCTCGTTCATAGGCGCCTGGCGCAAGAGGAGCCTGACGTACCGCATCTTCAACTACACCCCTGACCTGGGCAAAGAGGGGACCCAGAGGGCCATCCGCTCAGCCTTCAAATACTGGAGCGATGTGACCCCGCTCAGCTTCAAAGAGGTGTCATACGGCCGTGCTGACCTCAGGATCTCCTTCCACGATCGAGGCAAAAGCCTGTGCAACTCCCCATTCGATGGGCCTGGTGAGCTTTACTTAAACTATAATTAAGTTTGTCAATTAGATGGTCCAGGTTGGGCTAACACTGTTTGTTTTACCTGGATGTGAGGTTAGGAACCTCATGGTTGGATCCTCTGTCTGTTATGATGGAGTTATGATGTGGTTTCATAGCCAGTCTGTCCCTTTTGTGCTTATTTGAAAAATTCCAAAGTGAAAGGTGGGTTCCCTTTGTAAGAAAAATATTTCTCTTATTGGCTTTTTAATTTTCAGAAAGATAAATATCCATTGCCAGTTCATGGGGAATTGTGCAGGGAAAATAACAGTACCACTGCAGTATAATTCCACCCTTGCAGTGTTGCAGAAATAAAAGCAAGTGCATGGACTTCTGCAGCAATTCTGTCTGTGGTCATACAGATGGTCTCTATGGTTCATTTTTGTGGCTACTTAGTTTTCCTAACCATCTCCACCTGCTTTCATTATGTCTTAACTCTACTAAAACTGTGAAAACAATCACAATTAAGGTGCCAGAATAATACTGTTTTAAATTCCCCTGCATAAACATAAATGTTTCCTCATTTTTTTTTCTGAATTCCCCTGCTCTTAGGTCGAGTTCTTGCCCATGCTGAAGCCCCACCCTCAGGTATCATCCACTTTGATCTGGATGAGACTTGGACGGAGGGCCAGTACACTGGCACCAACCTGAGAATAGTTGCAGCTCATGAGATTGGACACGCCCTGGGCTTGGGCCATTCCCAGTACAGCAGTGCACTCATGGCCCCTCACTACAGAGGCTACTCCTCCTATTTCAGACTGCATTATGATGACATCAGAGGCATACAGGCCATCTATGGTGAGATACATTTGTTGATGGAGTTTTCAGTAATGCAGGTGAAATATGTTATCATTGGGTGAGGGAAGTCTTGGACAGTAGCAATGATTATAGTCTCAAACAAGACAAAAATTATGATGATGATCTATCTGTCTGTCACCTAGAAAAGTGGGAATGTAAACATTTCCTATTTACCAGACAAGTATGTGTGTGGAAGATTAAGTAATTTACACTGTGTGTGTGTGTGTGTGTGTGTGTGTGTGTGTGTGTGTGTGTGTGTGTGTGTGTGTGTGTGTTTGAGAGAGGAGAGAGAGGACAGATAGTTCAGTAGAGATGTGAGTAACTAAATTTCCCTGTAATTTCCAATTGTGCTTAAGGTAAACGAGAAACAGACGACACCAACTCAGTAGACGCGTCACCAGCTACACCTTCTCCCACCCCATCACTATCTGAAGCACCAGATCCTTGCCATGCCAAACTCGATGCCATCATGCTGGGTAAGATTGTTACCGGATTTATAAATGGATTTGTGTGCATTTCTCTTCCTCATTTCATATCCAGAAAACCTAGAAGGTAGTAATCCATTCCCAAAGGACTTAAAATCGGTGTTGTCTGTTTGCAACATTGAATACTTTGATCATACATTGTTTAACTGTCATATTTCAGAGCTTCCAGCGAGATTAAATGAAATTAAAATAAATTGTATTAAATACTATAACATGTTAATAAATGTAATTAAATTGTACTGGTTTTGGTAGGTCCCTGGAGGAAGACCTTTGCCTTCAGTGGAGACTACTTCTGGACAGTGTCAGACGCTGGTTACAATGAGCCAATCAGAATCAGTCTGCTGTGGAAGGGTCTCCCTGGCAACATTAACGCAGCGGTCCACTCTCCAAGGACCAACAAGACCTACTTCCTCAAAGGTATGGATGGATGGCAGCAATACTTCAGTTCAGTTAAAAATGTTCTGCGATTGAATTCCATAATATTTCAGAACAAGAAATCATAACAGGACAGGAAAACAACATGAAGTGTGAGATCAACGCTGTACAGTATTTAACGGCAAACAAGAGCAGTATATAAATGGAGTGGCGATTTGATGAACTTGTAGAACTGTTATTTTGATGAGCTACTGTAGAAACGGCTGACACATTGCTGTTGATGTAAAAAATGGTTTGTTATCTTTATAAAAGGAAACAAAGTATGGAGGTACACAGGCCTGCGGCTGGACTATGGATACCCCAAGAAACTGACAAGACTCTCACCCAACATTGATGCCGCTCTGTATTTCGAGAAAAACAAGAAGATCATCTTCATCAAGGTAAGAATTTATGACAGTCAAAATTAGATAAATATACAACCGGTCTTTGGTATTTTTTGCCCTCAACAGTGCCTTCCAGGCAGCATTGCCTTCAAGGCAATATTCCCCTCAGTTTAGGGTTAGGATGAGGGTTGAGGGGGTTAGGGTTAGGGATAGGATAAAGGTAGTGCCTTTTAGTCTGTGCTGCCTGGAAGGTGCCGTTAGGGGCAAAAAACACCATTGAGCTATACAACCACTGAATATTTTCAAACAGAAATGTTCATTCTTTTCTCCGTAGGGTTCACTTTACTGGCAATGGGATGAGATCTCCTACAGTGACCTCAGCATCTACCCCAAGGGTATCTCCAATCTTTTCACTGGTGTACCACACAACCCTGATGCAGCTTTCACCTGGAGAAATGGCAAGATTTACTTCTTCAAGGGTGACAAATACTGGCGTTTAAATAGTCATCTCAAGGTTGAGAGTGGATACCCACTTAGCATCAAAGAGCGATGGATGCAGTGCAACTACTAATCCACAAGTGGGCACCAGAGTCCATTTTTTTTGCAGCTGGAGATACCAGCTGATTCAGGAAACTACAGTTCCCATAATTCAAGTTATGAAAAGCAAGAACTGTTAGCTGAGAGCAGGGTTTTTAAAATCAATGTTTCAGTGGTGAGAACGCCCAAATTGTTGAGGATGGTTTTCACTGTGATTCTTTTTCTGCTGTTTGAAGTTGCAGAGCTGATCTCTTTTTCACATTTTTCACATTTAAGAGCCATATGTAGAATAAGGCTGGTTTTTGAGAGGGGAAGTGAAAAAATAGAGCTAATGAAAATATCTATTATTGGAAGTGATCATGAGGATTTTAATTTTGTGGAGATTTTTGCTGGTAAACTATTCACAATGTATTTTTCTGTGCTGAAGATTGTTCTGCCTCAAATGACAAAGTTAAGGTGGGGTTGTAGATGTATTATGTAGTATAAAGTAGTCTAATTCCTTACAAGCAGGACTTGTTAAAGCCAAGAACCTAGAACTTTCTTCTTACCTATTGTAGCGTATGTCTTTGTGTGTCTGTCTGTGTGTGTGTGTGTGTGTGTGTGTGTGTGTGTGTGTACATGTTCTGTATGTGTGTGTGTTTGTGTGTGCTTTCTAGCTCTTGAGCACATTGTTTCTTTTTCATTAAGGGCTGATATGTTTTGACCAGTGGAGGTCATGAGGCCATATTCCTCCACAATACAAAGGTTCATTGTTGTCTGATGATACACCATTTTTATGACCCTCCATATTGTTTTTTGGTGTCTACTGCATATTTGTCTCTGATACAACCCTATGGATACAACCCAATAGCTCATGTTACCATATGGAAGTAGTCTCTGTAACAAAATATGAAAACAGTATTTCTAGACTTTGTTTTTACTTTGTATGCTCTCATTTGATATGGCTTGAAATGTCGTTGAGAACTCAATGTTTGTGAAAAGTGAGTTCCGATGAACAGTAGTGCTACTATAGAGCCAGTTACACTATATGCCTGTTACACACTTGACCTTCTATGCTTAGTTGTTACAGGACAAAAGCGTTTACTTAATGTACAGGTCAGGATGAGCTTAATAGATCAAAAGCAAATTTCAAGTTCATATATTTTCATGTACATGATTAAATACAGGGTAAACCCATCAGTTTTTTTTACTCCTTCTCTGGCAATCAGATTTTTTGCAATTATTGAGATAAGCGTTATATACAGAAATTTTTGGAGGAAGATTTAGTAATTTAGCGATGAGTCATGTTCTAGCTCTTTCCATCCCAGACGAGAGGAGGCTTAATGGTGTTCATATGAGAGGGGTGTTCTGTACAGGGAGCATTACAGCCTACTACATTTACTGTTTTTTTTATCAGCATCATGAGCTTTGTTGTTTTGTTTATTGATCACAAATCCCTATTTGGTTGTATAATGTATGTTCACTAATTTTCTAGAAATCAAGTCTCTAGAGTGCATTGCAAGAGGACTGTTATCAATCAAAAGTTATTCATTTCTGTACAACTAAACTGTATTGTGTTACTGTTGTGCCTGCCAGAGAAAAACAGTCTATTTCAAATGTACCTCAATAAATTTTACAACCACATCTGTTCCTGAGTCGAGTGTGATGTCATTGTGCAGCGAACCCATGAACAGATAATGAAGCAAAATAAAATTGAGGCAAGCCATGTGTTTCCATGCAGAAAATAAACATAAAGCTGTCAGAGATCTAATTGTCATTGGGGTTTGTCCAGTGTCACCTTTTTTGGCCTATAAGAGATCAGCATTACAGCCACCCTCACCCACCAGACACACACACACACACACACATCTTGTGTAGTTGCTTTTGAGACCCTCTCTATTTGCTTGCAGCTTGCAGCAGTTGTTGCTAGGTAACCAGCTGAGAAAAGTAGCAACACTTGGCTCAGTTTAAAAAAAATGACAAAAGGCGGCAGTCTTGTTTTATCAAAGGTTTTTCTTTTACATTTCCTATGAACATTTCTGTACAGATTTGGGATAGTTATGGGAGCAAAGTCCATGTATTTTCATACAAATTAAAATAGAATAAAGTAAAATAAAATAAAATTAAAAAACACACACAACATGCTTTAGTATTCTACAATGTTCAGACCCATGCTGTAGTTCTTTTTCACTGAAAAGATTTCCCAACACTATTGCTGGCATAAATTACAAAATACCTTTAACTTTATTTCTATAATGAAAACTTCAGCAACAACATAACATAAAAAAGAGTGACGCAAAATAACTAGTGTAGTTCCACGAATAGAATTTGTTCAGTCTTAATGCTACAGCTGTTAAACCTTTTAAACCTACTTTACATGCTAGCTAAAGCTGTGTACGCTAGCTGTAGCTATAATGTTCCTGTCATTAAAATGTCCAGACTTAAACTATGTTACCAATGATCCAGCATTTACAAAATGGCTGCTAACACTCAGCCCTGAGGTTTTGTATTATTGAGGAACGCGTGGTAACGTAACGGCTTTGCTCATGTAGACCATATTGTGAAGTGTTTCACTGAGTTTAACGGACACACAAATGACTGGACAGAACCAGAAAATCAAATCCACACTTTAGCTCAAATGTGTACATACAGACTACCACCATCACACGTTAGTGAGGATGCCTTCATCAGTTTGGCGGTGCTCATTTCTCCATTACTGATACAAGTGTCAGCAGCACAAGCTTTTAAGAATCCAAAATCTGGATATGGAAAAAAAAGAGAAGAAAAGAGCAAACACTCAAGCGGACAGATGTCTAAGACATCTTTTCCTTCATGAAAAGTTCCAAAAAAACAACTATCCAAGTTGTTTGTCAAGGAAGGCCAACACATGTAGAGGGAGAAAAACATCACTTTGTGCCATTTTGGCAATTCAGCGTAAGGGGTTGTGATACTTAAACTGCATTTCCAATGCATTTCAGATGTGGCTTATGAATATGAATATCCCATTCTCTCATGAACAGACACAATCATTTCAAAATAATTCCCTCAAGCAGATACACAACCAGTCACACACACAGACAGAAACACCTCTTTTCACACAGGCTTGCTGCAGCTTGTGGCCTATAAAAACATAGGCCGGGTTTGTTCACAGAGTGGTTCGAACTGACATACTGTATCCCCAAGTCAGCCGCTGACAGCCAGGGGAAGCTCCTCCTGCAAACAACAGTCCTGATGTTTGCCTTCAGTCTACTGTTCTACGGCTCTCGAAGAAAATCTACAGTCCCATTGCCTCAGTTCAGGGCACCACAAAAAGAGTTCTTCCATTCGGTTCTTGATCAAACAGCACAACGAACAGAGGTGGTGTGACAGAGTTACTGATAAGTAACAACCAAGTCATTTTTTTTTTTTTTTCCAAGTCTACAATGCTATGGAGAGCATTAGGGACAAAATGCTGCTATGTTTTCCTTTTGTAAAAGGGTGTTTCCAGGACATATCAAGTAGGGACATGAAGTAAAGAGAGGAAAAGGGGGGAAGCCTTAAGTTGGATGTCCAACCCCCTCCAATCAAACACGGATAATGGGCGTAGTGGCAGTGAGGGGCACGGTAGAACCCGTCTCATAATCAAAGTCGATCATGGTATGGTTGCCAGTGCCCAGGCTGCTTAGAGAGTTCCCAGTGCCCATCTGACGATCCCTCAGACTTTGTAAGTAACTCTGAGAGGGAGAGAGAGAAGACAGAGAGAGAGAGAGAAAGAGAGAGAGAGAGAGAGGGAGAGAATGAAAAAATGAGTTAACTCATGTAACAGCCACTCTTACAGCATCAGTTTTATCCATTACAATCTCCACCTGGTCTACAAGGAAACATAACAGATAGCAATAACTTTTTTAAGTCCACTTCACTTGATGTCCCATTGAACAAATTCCATGAAAACCTTTTTTTTTTCTCCAAGAGATAGTCTTTGTACAACTGGGACTTAAACTTGGATAACATTAGCAGCATACGCTTCTTATAAACACATTTGTCAAAGAATTCACTAAATTACAAAGTTTTCATCTAACTACACATCATTTCCTGAGTGCTGCTTGATTCATGCTGCTGGAAATTTTTTTAGCACAAGGTAGGGGCTTGACTAACCGGAGCGAGGAGGTCTCCGGCGTAGCGTTTAACGGGGGTGGGCTTGCGTCGATACGTCCCCTCCTGACCGCCGCTCTGCTGCCGCTTCTTGGCGTCCTTCTGCCTGATGCGCATCAGCTGCACCCTCTTCTGTCTCCTGCTGATGATGACTAGGGGGTAGAAAAGGTGGCCAGTTAAACTCAGTTCAAGACATACAGTACCACCCAGATGCACACATCTTTATTTATACTTTAGCTTTATGAAAAATGTCTTTTCACTCTGCATGGTGACCATGGCCGATTTTCTCGCCTGCTTTCGGTATCCAATCACAGAACAAAAAGGGACTAGCACGGCCCTCGATTGCATTTTATGTCACATGGTGGCTCCGGTATTGACCCTGAGCTATGTACAGATGCTATGATAGACATTCATAGTGCCCAATAATCGGCTCTGGACAATCGTAAACAACGCTTCCGCTACGAGAAAAGCAATAGGTGGGTCTCCAGACTAAATATCACTTGTGATTTTAGTTTGCTGACCGCCAGGCTAGTCAGAGGTTGTTAGGGAATTAAATATTGTTTGTTTTTTTCACTATTGTTTTTGCTAAGTAAAAGTGTAGCACTAGAACTAGTTGAGTAGCTGAACCAATACCAAATGTTTCTCTCACCTTCTGTATGGGAGAATCCCTCAGCCGTGAGCTTCCACTGCACCAGCACTCCCATGAAGCTTAGCACGGGCCAGATGCCCAGGATGACCCAGCTATACCAGCAGAGGGGCGCCGGCGCCGGCTCCAGCCGCAGGCAGTCGTACACGTGCGTGGCCAACGCCAGCATCTCCACAAAGTAATCGGCGCAGACGGTCATGATGGCCGCTCCGAACACGGCTGTGGACAAGATGGTGAAGAGCCGCTGCCACTGGAGGGTCAGCACGGCACACAGCATGCCCGTGCCCAGCAGAGCACCTAGGGGCACCTGAAACAGCACAGCAACACACAAGGGTAAGACGGAATACAAGTGCTGTCTATGAACTGTACTGTACATAGTAAAGATATTAGTCAGCAACAAATTCAGTGCATCCGCAGAAACATTATAATACAAAAGAAAGACACAAGAGTATAAAAGAGTATTTATGCAGTATAAAAGACTATTTATGCAATAAGCATTAGAATGTTACAGAAACTACTGTTGTGTTTTCATTCCACAGCAAGGACAGTAGTACATGCATTTAAAAGGGACAATAACTGTCCCTAAAAAAGGATTTTTCAAAGGACTTTTTTTTCACCTTGAGTCCCTGAACACACACACACACACACACAAACACACACACACACACACACACACACACACACACACACACACAGCCTCCTGAGCAATCAGATCAAGGGTCAAGTTAGCATAGGGGCTTCTCCTACCCAGACGGTAGTGGGCGTGTAGAACTGGTGCATCACCAGCAGGGCGGCGAGAGCGAGCAGCAAGCCCAGCAGCAGGCCGGTCATGAAGAGTCCGACGCTGCGCACCAGCATGGTGACCAAGCCACAGAGCAGGCCGATGCCCAGGCCAATGCCTGCACTAGCCTCCACGCTCAGCTGGGTGTCCAGCACCCGCTCCTTGTGGCACAGCAGGAAGATGATGACGGAACCGAACATGAGGCCCGACAAGAACATGACCGCCTTGAAGCAGCGGTAGCCTGAGGAGAAGAGGGGGGAGACCAGTGGTGATGAGGAGGAGGAGGCCAATTCACAGAATTAAGAACACAGATGACATCACTACCAGACCTTGGGGGATGTAAAAAGAGGAGTGGTCCTATGTATACTCGGCTAAGTGTTAACTACTCTTACGTAAGCCAAGAAACTGAAAATGAGACCGAAAAAGGAGACGCAAGAGAAAGCAGTTTATGTGTGTGCGTGGTGTGTTTGTGTGTGTGTTTGTCTCCTCTATGTGTGCACTTGTATGTTGTTTGTGCCACAGAAAGAAACAGAGGGAGAAAGGAGTGATTTGTTGTCATGGAGAGAGAAAAGAGACAGCAGAAAAGAAGGGCTTTGGACCCCCTCAACATCCAACATTCCTTCCATTCAGAGGGCTAGGGGGCCAGAAGCATTCAATCTTCTGGCTGGTCAGTGAGCATGTGGGTGGGGGTTGTGAGTGAGTATGGGGGAGCAAGTGTGGTCATGTGGCTGTTAGTGGGAGGGGTGTTGGGAGTGAGGGTAATTAAGGGGCAATAATACTTCATTTGCGGAACTCCCAAACCTAGGTGTGAATGCCTTGAGGAGGGGGCTCACCCTCCTCTTAAAAAAAACCCATCAGTCATCCAGCTACTGATAAGAGTGATGGGTCTCTTCATTATGATGTTTAAGTAAAGTGAGAGTGGAAAAGCCAGGTCAAGTTACGACCCCCCACAGCGAATGGGTGAGCTCTATGCCTCAGTTGCTGTTAGTTTATTGGGCAGCTGATCTACATTATGATATCACCGAGACGCAAAGCAGAAACACATTGAGTGTTACAAATGAGCGTGGAGGAAAGAGTGAGTAAGAGAGAGTGTGAGTGAGAAAATCTGAGTGGGACAGCTTTTTTAGTGGGGAAAAAAGTGAACGTGGATATCATAACACATAAAACATGTACAGATAACCTTCAGAAATAATGAAAAGTATAATGAAAATTAAAACCTAAAGAATTCCAAGGGGAAAAAAAAGAGATTCAGTAACTTTAGACATACAGCACAGTACAACGGACAGAAAAAGAAAATAACAGAGAAGAGGAACTGAAGAGCGTGCAACTACAATTTGCTTGGGCACTCACTCAGGATTTCCTCCCACATCTGTTCAGGGAGGGCAGATTGCTTACCTCACACAAACAAAGCGCTAATCAACTTTTATTGAATTAAGATGTGGTAATGACTTAATCTCATTGTAACAAACGGTCTGTATCTACTCACTAAACGACTCCCTATTGCTTTGGATCGACACCACCTACACTATTACCTAATGGCGCTAAAAAATCTCATTTGGCCATGCATCGCCTACATTGTCTGACATGGCACTTGCCGTGCTGTGGTTTGGCTGGACATGCATGTGGCGCCATTATCTATACACCCACTGCGTGTTACGTAACTCCAGAGGGGTGATGGTCGAGTAGTACAGGTTCTGTCTGGTTTAGATTATGGATGAGTCATAATAGCTGGCAATTAGCCATTGTGGTTCATGGGAGGAGTCAGATGCAGATGGCCCTTTGAATTGCACTTGGGCTTAAGTAGGGTGTTCATGGAAGGTCGTGTGATGCGAGGACGTAATATGATTCTCCTCTGGTGTTGTGAATGTCACTTGGGAAACTAATCAAGTTTTGCTCATGTTTGCTTTACATGTTAGTGCTTGAAGTTTTACAGATGGCATTAAATATTTCCTAGTACAAGTGAAGTTCCATCAGGTGCCATCTAGAAACTCCATCAGGTGTCAAGATTAGGTTTTTTCTTTAAAAAAAAGGTTTACTTTTTAACCAATATTTACTAAAATGTCATGACACATTGACATAGGTGCAGAGAGCAGTCTTTTGCAAACAACATGTCAAAGCTCTGACCTATGACGAGGCTGTCAGCTTCGAGTAGATAGTATCTTTGGATCCTGCAGATGGCCTATGACCTGCAAAGACGGAGTCTTACCGAAGAAGCAGTAGATGATGCCGAACAGGCAGCACATGGAGCAAATGACAGCAGGGATGACCTCGTACTTCCTCTCAATCTCCAGGAGACAGGGGTTACCCGGCAACTCATCAGGCACTGCCCCGTCTGCCACAAAATCCGAGGGGTCGGCCATTTTGGATGATGAGTTTGATGGGAAGACTGGGGTGGGGGAGGAGGGTTTAAAAGGGACGGGGTGGTGAGAGCTGGAGTGTTATCTGGGAGTCATCACAAGGGCTTCGGCACCTATGAAAGAGAGAGAGAGAGAGAGAGAGAGAGAGAGAGAGAGAGAGAGAGAGAGAGAGAGAGAGAGGAGAAAAAGTGATGAAGAGAAAGAGGGATTAATCACAGGAAATACTGTAGCATTTCACCGTGAGCCATTTCTATAAACAACTATGGGTGAATCACAAGCTGACTAAAATACAATGCTAACTGCCATGTTTGGTGGTGTGAAGCCTAGAGCAAGAGACTGAGACTGAGACTGAAGATCAGGTTCATCTCAAAAACAGATGATCAGACATGCTGTAAAGTACATAGACTGGTTAGGTATTGAAATGTGGCTATTTCATATTAACATGGTGAGACTTTAGACTTTTGACTGAAAGTGGTATTCCTCTAGCATTTCTCAGACGGGGAAATGCTGTAATGCACATAGCACATAGAATTCAAGCAGAATCTAAAGAACATTTTTACATAAAGACCTAAAGAAGCAATGACGGAATAAAGAAGATGTAAACGTGACACCATGCAATTTTCAACCGTTCCTCAGAACCTTCTTTGAAATAGTCACAATAGAAGGAAGCTTTCTTTGCCCTGAATAAAACACCAACCACCCAAGTAAAGAACCCTGGCTTGTTTCAGGGCTGCACCATCATCTTGAGACCAAAGATCCAGTTCCAGGAAAACAAAAGAACCAGTAATTACTTCTGTGGGTGTAGAGTTATAGAGGAACATATAGAAGCAGACCAGAAAAAAAAAAAAAAAACCTTTTTACCCGATTCACGCACAGTGCCACACAACCTAATGAGATTCTCCAGATGGCACCCAGCCATGCCCGCCTGTTCTTACCACCCACGGTGATGAGATGAGATGCCCGTTCCCCCACCACCAGCGCAGCGCAGCGCTTCATAGATGTGCCAGCAGCGACACTTCAAAGCGTCACAGGCAGCATGTGGTCTACTGTGACCCCTGCCACCTTCACTTTACTTCACTTCAAACATGGTGTGAAACCTGCCAGCCAACCGCGACTTTTCCCCCTGGGCTTTTTTAGAGGTGTCTGTGCCTGTTTGCCCATCTTACTTTAAAACACACGGCACACAGCAGTCTGTACATCACATGTTGGTGTCCAACACACACACACAATACACTCCACTGTGTGAGCACTGCATGAAGTGCTGGAAAAATGTAACTGCCACATGACCAGGAGTTCGGCCCACTGAGAGAATGTGGACCTGCTAAAGGAAACATATTTTCAGGAAGAAGTGTTTTTCAAAACACACGTACAAATGTCCACACACACACACACACACACACACACACACACACACACACACACACACACACACACACACACACACACACACACACACACACACACACACACACACACACACACACACGGGTGCCATGGCAACCGCTAGGAAAACATACAGTGTACTATGGTTTCCTAAGGTGACCCAGAATAACTGGAACATACCAGATGTATGGCCCATAGGTCCACAGGAAAAATAACATTTAAATAGATATTTAAACCTGTCAAGGTTTGGCGCTGAAGTCACATGTTCATTTGCAAAGAGTGATTTCTTTCCAAATATTTACATAGAAAACAAGAATCGTGAGCGTATTCAAATCTTCATGGAGCATTACTTAAAGAGGTAACCATCCCCAAATTTTTAGCATTGGCTCAACGGACATGCCTACAGTTTCAGACAAGCTCCACAAACATTATGTCAACAGCACGTTATCGCCCAAATATTCTATTCTCCATCAGTCACTGGCAGTTTACACTTCAAAGTGCATAGCCAGGTGGTGCTCTGTTTATCTCCAAACCTCAGGACCTTTCCTGGTGTTCATTTTCATGGTGCTGTGTCTGAAAGTACCTATTTTCATTCATTCTTCTAAATGCAAACACCTCTTTTCCCCCCAAAACAATGGGGCAAGCTGACGCTTCAGAAACCTATCATTACCTCCACCTAGCTGAAACTGGCTGCATAGAAAAACCCAACCAAAGAGGGCTAAACTAAGCGGTCAAGTTCTCTGTTGAGCAATGGAGAGCTGTTGTGGATTAGGGGGTTGAATGAAGGGTTAAATCTGCTCCCTGTGTGTGTGTGTGTGTGTGTGTGTGTGTGTTGCTGGGAAGGGAGGTACGAGCTGGGGATAAGGGTGGCCTCCTCTCTCTCACTCACTCACTCACTCACTCTTTCTTTCTTTCCCTCCCTCTCTCTCTCCAGTTCTGCTGGAAAGCCTCACTAATGATCTCACCCCCTTCACGATCCGATTACAACAAACTCACGTTTTCAGGACAGGAGAAAAACAGTCAGGCCCTGGCCTCACTCCACCTATTTTCCCTCTCGGTTTCTGTCTCCCCTTCTCTCTCTCTCTCTCTCTCTCTCTCTCTCTCTCTCTTTTCACCACTCTCTGTCCCACTTTCAATGTATCGCTATGCAAAACATCTTGCTTCTCTTTACAGTAAAAATATTTTACAAATCTTTATCTCTCCTTATATCTATCCCACTATCAATCTATAGCCTATATCTGTCGGCTAAAACAAGGTCTGTCGATTGTAAGTGGCAGACTACAGCTCTTCCTTGTCGTGAGTCTACGTGGAAGGAATGAGAGGCTGATTGGAAAGTCGTTTATGTTCCTTCACCCCCCCCCCCTTCTGCAGACAGAGGGAGAGAGTGTGGCCCAGTCAGTCCTGACTCAGTTCCTCTGGTTCCTGTCAGCTGGCTTCAGTTCTCTTCTGTCCCTCTCCTCTCCTCTCCTCTCCTCTCCTCTCCTCTATTATATTCTGCTCTGCTCTAAAGGTTTGCCCAGCCCACACAGATCCAATGGTAATGACCTGGCCATATGAAAGCTCTGAAGTCTCCAGTGTGTGTCAGCATCTGTGTGTATGTATGTGTGTGTGTGTGTGTGTGTGTGTGTGTGTGTGTGTGTGTGTCAGCCTTCCCAATGTATCTGAGAGAAAGACCAATGGACAATAGTGGCATTAAATCAGACTGAAATGTGATACATCACACACACACACACACACACAAACACACACACACACACACACAAAGACTGACCAAGACTTGGACAAAGACAGAGAAATGAATAGTATCGTGTCGTGTCCACCCAAAGCAAAGACAGACACAGCCTATGAATTGCATATGAAGCTCACTAGCTGAAGACACGCTCAGATATGCAAAATAATTCATGTGTGCACACAAGGCCAATCCTCACACAGAAACTTTCATCCCGCTCTCATCCATGTGTCTGTCATCTCTTTGTCCCAGCCTCTCACACAAAGGCCAGCTGTGTGTGTGTGTGTGTGTGCGTTATGAATCCACCAACGGTTGTGTGAAAATGTGAGAGCTTGTGCAAGTCTGAGTAGCCTAAGTGTGTCATATGTGAGTGTGAGAGTTTGTATGCATGCGTGCATGTGGTGAATGTGTGTGTGTGTGTGTGTGTGTGTGTGTGTAAGATTATGTGCTGTGAGAGTGTGTGTGCATGACTCAGAGAATAGAGCCTTTATGGGCCAGCACAAAGACTCAGAGCCCCTACCTCGACCCCCCCCTGCATCAGAACAGCAGCCTTGCTGGGAGAGAAAGAGGATCAAGCATAAATTGCAATGTGTGTGTGTGTGTGTGTGTGTGTGGCAACACACTTGTAGGAGTGCATTTGTGCATGTTTTGTGTGTGTTGTGCGAGGGGTCTGCATAAAATTTTAAATGACACACTGGCAGGCATAAGTGTCTTCTATTAGTGTGAACTGGTTTACATAGTTTCCTTGCAGAGTGCATGCTGTTTGGTTTCCAAGTATGTCTAAGTGTCTATGTACTGTATGAGTGTGTGTGTGTGTGTGTGTGTGTGTGCATAGCCTATTTTTTTGCTGTGTGTGTCTGTAATGTGTGTGTGTGTGTGTGTGTGTGTGTGTGTGTGCATGTTTTTGGAAACTAGCACAATGCCAGAACGGCCATCTCTCCCTCTCGGTCTCAAGCTAGATAGGACACAATGGCATTTTTTCCATGTCTTGCCTCTGAGATATTTGGCATGGTCCAGTAGGCCATGGCTCGGATAGAACCAGGCCCAGAGGAGAGGAGGCTCTGGCAGAATAAACTCCGGTTGCTTCAGAGCGGAGCTTCTCCCAGTGGAGGTCTGTTTGTTTGCCGCCTGAAGGAGCGGCATGTATTATTAGGGGCCTGGCTTTGTGTCTGTGCTGCGCTGGGCTCTACTCAGATGACAGCGTGATAAGACTTAACAGCAGCCCAGTGCTCAGGGCCCTCTTATCAGTCACGGAGTATGATCATCATCATCATACAGGAAACTGTGTCTTGTGTGTGGCCAGACAACATTGTGATTTGTTTAAAAAGCACAATGGCGTAGGCCTAAGTTGTTGCTTGTTGCTAATTTTGTTGAAGATTATGGTCACTAACAACAGGCAAAATGACTACCATATACTGTAATTGCAACAGAGTACCATCATAAGAGCCATGGTAATGCAGAGAGATAGAGATATTTCACCACAAACCTCAAATTTGCTCAGCTCTAATGAGGCACATTGGGTAGTGATCATGAAATTCTTCCGTTAATTAGCCTAGGGTTTAGGAGAACACTTTACGATCTTATTTCCAAACTTCATGCACAAATAAATTAATAATACAACAATAGACAGCAGGAAATGTCTCCATTCATTATTGATGAAAATAATGGACATACTGATGAATAAATAAAAAATTAATGGCAATAATCTTCCAATCATTCATTATTAATATCTGGTAACAATATCAATAATTATTCGTCTTGTGTCTCTTCCCTTGCGTCTGCCTCCGTGACACTTGCTTCAGATCTCATTTCCACAGCACAAAGGACATGGGGCTGAGCTCTAGGTCAAGAGACTACGGTCCAGGTTTTCAACATAGCTGAACCAGAGCCACCTCATTCCCTGGCCAACAGGCCGTGACAAACAGATGACAGCTGGGTTCAGGTCTCACCCCAGTCACCAGAACTGATGCCTACTCTGGACCAGATTTGGCCCCGATCCCATCCAAACTCTGTCTCTGACTTGGCCACTCGGCTGTGACCTGGAGTGTGAATCTCTGGCTTGACCAACATGTGGGGAGGAAGACTCGCATCTCCATCTGAACTTTTGTTCAGCTGTTACTTCACGGTAACATTAACACTTCATGAAACAACAAACATTTCCAACCAATACACACTGGGCCTTTCAGAGCTATTTAATGCGTTTTAACCAGCATCTGCTGATATCTTCCACACAGAAATTATCAGAAATCAAGTGTGTCTGTGTCATGAGCATGAAGTGCAGGAGGTTAGCCTATCTCCTAGAAAACGTGTAAAAATGATTAGCCTAGCGCTCAAACAGCAGGCGAGTTTCCACAATGGAAGAAGATGGCCATCTGTGAGCCTGGACACTGTTTGCACAAGATCAGGCAGGTCCCCACACGTGGAGCTACACGTGGTGGTGGCTGTGTCGGAAATGCACCCCATCATGACCGATGCGTGGTACAGGAGGACAGCTGAGGGTGAGAGGTTAGGTCAGGCTTTGGTTATCCACCGTGGCTGAACTTGTCTCCCACCGTGACCTCCCCTAAGCCTCATACCAGAGGGAAGACAGCTGGACGAGGCAGGGCCTGGCTGGGCTGGGATGGGATGGGCCCAGAGTTTTCGCCATTGCTAATAGCAGTGTTTCTCAAACTTTTTCTGTCATTCCCCACTTTGGAAGGCAGAGAATTTTCACGCCCCCACCTGGAAGGCTCAATTTGCGCAATACTCTGTGAGGAATACTTTGGGATTTTTGTCAATGTTAGAATTTTTAATGTTACTAATTCAAAGCCAAATTTCTCTCAAACCCCTTATCACAGCAACAATTTACTGTCATATGTGCATCTCTGACGATAGCTATGAATTCGGGGGGCATGGTTGGGCCACTGGCCAATTGCAATGAGATGTCTCGCGCCCCACCTGTCATGTATCTGCGCCCCACGAGTGGGGCCCGCCCCACAGTTTGAGAAACACTGGCTAATAGGAACGTACTGGGGTCTCAAGGTTGGGTGGGGTAGGGTGGGGTGTGTGGAATTCCACTGGCATGGGGAACCATAGGAACCACAAGGCAGCTGGGCATCTCCACTGCCCAATATCACACCTTCCAGCTGTTCCTCCCTCACAAACCAGCTGCTACTCTGCGAAGGGCATAAAAGTGTTTGCCAGAACACTGTTGGTGTGTGTGTGTGTGTGTGTGTGTGTGTGTGTGTGTGTGTGTGTGTGTGTGTGTGTGTGTGAAAGAGAGAGAGTTTATATGTGTGTATTTGTGTATTCCTAACCACAAACACCCATGGCATCTCTGAATCAAAGATTAGTTGCATCTGTACCACTTGCTTGTTCAGACAAGCAGCATAAAGAATTCACATGACCTTTTGAAAACATATGGTGACAAGATATGAACACAAAACCTGACACTCGTGCACAGCATATTAAAGCTAAAGAACCAAATCCTAATTTCTGCTTTACTTTTCATGACCCCTTTTTGGAAATATAGCCTACTCCAGGCTGGAGGCTATAGGATTTGTCACACGATCACAACAAATCCTTATTCCCACACATGTGTAATGCCCTAGCCTCTCTAAACATACAGTACTCTCAAGTGCTTTAGACAGACAATATCCAGACTCAAGAAAGCTTCAGATTGAGGACCATACATGTACTGTAGTCTAATCAACATTTTTGAAGCGGCTCTTCATATGTCCAAGGCATTAAACTACACTGAGCCCACAAGAAAATCTCTCAGGGTTATCAAGCTTAACTGGACTTCATACTAAGTGCAGAGTATAGGCTAAATTTCATTATTGTGAAATCCAATCCAAATGAGATGTTGACAGATGAATGTCAAAATACCATAAGCCAACAAATGCAAAATAAACAGAACCATTAAGCCTGCCATTGAACAGCTTCAGGTTTAAGATTTTTTCATTTTTTCTCTGTTAAGGTTCATAATATGGTCACTCGAATCTCAAACTCTATAGACATTTCAAACAGATCTACAACTTATTCCAGTAAGTACCCTGTACCCAGGTATAACAGCAGCCAATAAAATTCATTATTTTCTTCAAATGGCATCTTTGACTGGTTTTAATTCCTTGACCCTGCGTGGCCCTATGCAAGGCGGGAGAATATGACCTTTGACCTGTTGTCTGGTAAACCACACCCCAATCCAGTGTCTCCTCTCCATGGGAAGCCCAGTTGGGAGAACAGGAAGTAGGGATCAATGGCAACAGGCCGCCGCGCTGTGACCTTTTCCCTCAAGGCCAGGAAGCAGGAAGTGAAGCCACAGAACAGGAAATGAAAGAAGAGAGCCTACATCACAAACATGTTTCTGGCCTACGCTTTATTGTCTAGCCTATTACTAATTCCAAACCACATGATGACTCTCGGTTTCAGGAGAGCTACTCTGCTTGAATACTAGCATTTTTGAATGTGCGACTAGACTAGTATTTCCAAATGTATGTTCTGAAATGACACAACCTGTGTATGGGGTGTGCCAATCATAAGGCATTTTACAATGAAATAGAAGTCACACTGGGTTGGACTGGACCCCAATCCAGCAAAACACCACACTGACAAGCAAATCGCAACACTGTGCATACCCTGAAAAAGAGCAGTACTTCAGACCCTCTTAGAGATATTACAGCACTCATTTCAAGTGACAGAGGCCTACACGTTAACACAAACAACACTCCATATGTAAGATGCATGGGCATATTCCAGAGAGTTCTCTTTCCCCTCGGGCGTGACAACCTCTCCATCGCAAACATTAACACTGCATCGACTGTAATAACAAACGAACCGGAGCCATGTGTTAGCACAGGGATTATTCGTCTGCTAACATGCTCCTGAAAGCACTAAGGGGCAGAGCAGTGGACGGGACAAACAGACCTGCTGGGGCCGCGACTAACAAGGCCAGACTGTACGATTTGATTTGAGGTGGCCAGCCGTCTGGGTCAGTACCATGGTGGCTCTGGTGGCCAAAGTGCCGTTCGGACCGGGCTGGACCATGCCGTGACATGTGGAGCGGAGGCACTGCTGGGAGTTTTGTTTGTGATGAAGCCTCTGGATTTGATCAATAGGGCTCTCTGTTTCTGCTCATCGGCAGTGTGGCTGAGGGGGAGGGACGTGTGAATACACACACACACACACACACACACACAAACTTTCTCATCCAGATCCAAAAAATTCTAGCACAATGAGATGAAGGGCTCTTGCAGAATGACACACAATCAGTTTGTGTCTGTCAGTGTGTGTTCTTTACATTCGGCTTAAACATACTTATACTGTACACCGGCTACTTGCTAGCTCTGTTATGCTGTTATACATTTTGTATAACAATATACAATGATGACAATATTGGTGGCCTCTCATTTGGTCTCTCTTAAACAAAATCCTTTTCAGAGAATCCTTTTCACAGTACAGTAAGTCCTTGAACCTCAATCTTGTGATGACAATGAGCTTCCACAACATCTTTCAATGTCCTTCTTTTTTCTTTTAACTGTGCTCTCTTTCCTTCTCCCTCTGCCTCTCTCTCTCTCTCCCGGCCTCTCAAAAAACACTTTGTTCCTCCGAGAGCGAATGAGGGAAAAACCTGCAGCGTTTTTGGCAAGCCCACTCATCCACTCTGTTCTAAAACCCCCCCTTCTCCTCCAACGACACAACCAACCCCCATCCTAACAATTCAAGGGCTCTGCCTGGGTCCAAAAGAGAGAAGCGCCCTCCATCAAAGTCCTGACTGTTTACTGGCCTTCCTGCCTTCAAATGAGAACCACTTGCACTGGGTAAGACAAAAAAGAGAAAAAAAGAGTAAGAGAAAGCGCAAGAGAGAGAGTGACGGAGGTATAAAAGGAACGCCAAGAAAAGAGAGAAGAGAGTGAGACTGGAGCAAAGGGACAACCACAAAACAATATATCAGTGAAATCTCGGTTATAATGGCTCATAAGTCAGTTGACTAGAGAGGCTACCAAAAGCATTATTCTTCCTAAAAGGAAGAACATCCCCCGAGTCTATGGCAGCAAAAATGCAGCTTGGTGAGATACTTTACACCATTGTACCTTATCCTCTTACAGTGGGCATAGTGGGATGATTATAAAATTTCATGTTATCCATGAACATACTGTATGCCTTCTTAGAAGGCTTTAAAGGATTTGTAAGAACTCTGGCACATTTAGCCTAACAATCACCAGCCACACAGGCTTCAGCATATTGCTTCAGGAACAGCTTATGTAATGTCCAAACGTGTGACACATATGTTACATGCTACAGTGGTTGGCAGATGCCATTAAGACAGGCAATAATGTATGAGTCCATGAGTTGTATGGAACATATTTGTAATCGAGCGTATTTCTGCGCTGGGTTGGGAGTGTACAGATGGGAGAGGGATGTGTCATTCGGGGAGTCATAGCGCTTGTGTTCTTCCCAAACTAAGCCACAGAGGCTCTTTGCTCTCTCCAAGCCAGCCTCTGTGCAAGCGCCACACAATGGGGCTCTTTCTGTTTGGAGATTGCATGGAGAGCTCCTTACTGAGATTGAGAGAGAGAAAGAGAGAGAGAGAGAGAGAGAAAGAGAGAGAACAAAGAATGAGCACTTTACATAAAGTTAAGTATTCATACAAGGCTAGCCTTTGCTGTATAGCCACCCTCATCCAACAAGAACCCCTCAATATTCACACTACTGGCCTAGAGAACACAAGATAAGCGGGCGGACATCTTTAAATATCAGTCTATTGCATGTGTGCCAATGCCCACCCACAAACTCACCAATACAGAGTAACCTTGACTTCCACAGAGGTTGGGTCTCTGGGTCTAAGCCACTTCCAGGTCAAGTCTGTCATTTAAGGCAATTTATAGCCAGGAGTTCCATGAAGGGAATCCCAGCCTCAAATAAATGCCTCAAATATCGCCCAGACCATAATACAACTCTACCACTCCGCCCCATCCCTACAGTCCCTGTCATTCCCTGGTTCGACAACTCCTAAGGGAGCTTCAGCTTTCCTTAGCCCAGCTAACACCTCCTCATGCTCCAGAAAGGCTATTTCAAGGAGCTTAAATGAGGGGGTATATTTAAGGAGTGGCGCTCGTCAAAAAATATACAGTAAAACTCAGTGATTTACTTTGCCTGAGTGAGTCTATCTAGACAGTCTTTTCTCATGCATTCCAACGTTTGAGTACAGTCAATGTTCTCTTTGCACACACACACATACACACACACAATTTATGAGAAAAACGTTTGGTTGGTTATTGAAATAAACAGTGTTCAACTCAGATGTGTGAGCACATCCCTGTTTTTCACTGTAATAAGAGACATGGAAAACATAAGGGTGTGAATGGAGGTAACTTATCGGACAATGAACACAGTTTCAACTTAGCCAAGGAGTAGAATTCATGCCAAATACAGTACATGGTCTTTTCTGTATAGCTCTTATCACAACTAGTTTAAGAGATATCTCATCAGTAACAAACCTCTAACAAAATGTTTCTTCAGACCAAAATCCAGTTTGACGATCAAGAATTTAACCTTATGGTGACCCTGATTATCCTTGAAAAAAAAAAGAAAAATAGAAAATGCGTCTGCATTTGCTTACCAGTATCATTACAATTACATAGCAAGCATGGTTTCATACTTACGCATCTTTTTCAAGACTTTAAAGAAATTAGGCTATCTGGATTAAATCACCTCGTAGCCCTGTAGTTTCATGTTGCTGAGTGTTGTTAGCAGGTATGAGAATGGCAGAATTTGGTACATAGTAGACAAAATTGCGAACTGCTAGCCAGTGCTCGGCAAGCTGATAAGGGCAGGGAAGTTTCGCTTTCCTGTGCTCCCCATCAGTTAGTGTTGACAAATGGTTCGCAAATTTGGTCCACAGTGTACCAAATGCTGTGTGACAGCAGTCAGAAAGCAAAGAACTGGGATATGGACTGATTGCCTATTAATATTGACCTATTTATTCTATATTACCTAAGGTGTAGGTGTAAGAGACGTCTCAGTTAACCTAATTTATCATCTATGTCTGCCCTAGAGAGTTGCTCCTTGCGTATGTGGCATCTGGCCGACATGTAAGATAATCTATTATTAGCACCTGTCTGGTATATCATGGAGCCTACATCATGCGTAATATAATGTAACATGACCTGCAAACGTCCTTCCAAATATGACTCGTTACTTAACTCTGTCTACAAGATATTTTCTACATCACAATTTTTTTCCACTGATGACAATGTCTTGATATAGGCATAATGAAAAGCCTACTGTATATTTCCTGTCGAGGTCTATATCTTACTTCCCAAAATCTTGAGGCTAAACATTGAGGAGCTGTTCAAACGTGGGTGTCAGGTAGGCCTATCTGTTCAGATCTGGGAATTAGGGTTAATCCCAGTCATTCGACAGGGACTCAGTGGAGGGATTGGGAAAAGTGTGGCTGAGAGGGTGTGGGGCAGCAGCATACCGTCAAGACATGGAATGATAATCTGGCTTTATGGAAAAGGCCTGAACCCAAGAGCTGGGCGACAGGGATCAGGATGAAAGGGCCAGGGTGGGCAGAAACAGGATACAGAGGACTACGGAGAGCTGGGCTGCTGCCGGAGCGCATTGTACAGACCAGCACTTTTACACAGAGCGCTCCTTGTTTCTCTGTTAGAGGCTCTGGTCTCTGCCAAGGAGGGAATACCACACTGAACTGCTTTCTGATCAGTCTCACGGTTGGTCTACACAAGCATGGCTATGCTTAATAATTTTAGCCTTGAACTGATGACACTCAAGATGGTACTCAGCAATGTGCTGTAAAATACTCAGCAATGTTCAGTGTATAGTCCGTACATAACTGACTTTTCTGACATGTGCACTACATGATGGTGGAAAGACAAAATACTAGGAGGGGGGTAATTCAGTTGGTGGGTTACAGGAAGTCAGAGGACATTTTATGCTGATAAAAATCAACTCCACACAAAGGCTCTATAGTCACTTTTGATGAAAAGGAGAGACAGTCATATGCCACACAAAGGTCAAGGAGATGCCAACTGGAGTAAAAATAAATAAATAAATAAAAGGGTGTGGGATTGGGACTTAGGGGGTCTATTGCATTGAGACGTTGAGTCTGCAATGAACAACTCAACAATTCACGGAATGTTCTTAAAACAAATATCCAGAGCTTTAAGGAGATGACAATGATGACAGGGAGCAGAAGACAACCAGGCCATGCCCTTACAGAGCGAACAAGCCTCGTCCTCACCCCAAAGAGTATATGCAGCTGTTTTCAGCATACAACTTCAGAGACTCCTTTCTTAAGGGCCTGCCCATCCCCCAGAGCTTGCCTAAAAATTCTAGGTAGGGGAAGACAATCCTGTCCCCCAAACCTGTCTTGCTTTTGAAGTGCCGAAGTTTGAATGGTTGTAATTTGGTGAAATGACAAGTTTACCTAGTCTGAATTTTGAGCAAATTACACATAGACTATTAATAGTAGTGAAGTTTTAATATAGTGAATCACCATATTATGACAGGTTTACCTAGTCTGAATTTTGAATTACAAATAGGCTATTAATGGTAACTGACGCAAGGTGATTATCTTTGTTAATATTTTGCTGGGGATAGCCTACCGCCTCCTAAACTGTTATCAACAGTAACTTATCAGCATCAGAGAGCTCGTAAAACTGACCTCAGGCGGGGGTTTCCATAACAAAGACAGACTCGACAATCTTTTAAATGTCCCGCCCCCAATGCAAACATTTTTATAAACCAATAGCCTACTAGATACTAGAGTCTAATCTGTTGTTCAACTTTGGACTACACAAGGCTTCATAGTAACACACACACACACACAAAAAAATATCAGGCAAGCAGGAGAATGACTTCATCCCTCAGACACACTGATCTTGCCCAGCTCGACTCACTGAAGCCAAGCTTGGCAGGCTTTAGGCCACATGCAACCTGTGTATCTAATGGATTTGGTTTCTAGAGGCCAGATAAAGCTATGGACTATAGCCCAGAGCGGGAGACAGCGTTTTGTTGTGTATTTCAGCATCCAAACGTGGCCCTCTCCACGGATTTGGAAAGGAAGAGCAAAGAGAAACAGCTGGATCTCATAGCTTCTAAACTGATTTGACTCAGGCTGTTGACAAGTTGAGGCTTCCCTCACCTGGTTTCCCAGGGATTTAAATAACAAGGCAGCTGCTGAAGGACAAGGTCAAGGATGAAAAAAATACATTCCAATTCCACAGGGCTAATGAGCAAAGGATGACTGATTTGATATTGTTAGGAGAATAGTATCAAGTCTTGAATAAACCATTTGAGCAACTCATCCCTCACCCAAACACTGACCAAGACATGATATGATAACCATGGGGCAAGTTACAGGTTCATGATGGATCTTTGAGCTGGCCATAAGACTCTTGGTCAGCCAAGAAGACGACCTATTAACTCTCAGACTGAATGACTGCTTTTGGCCTTTTTCACATAGCCTACCTCTTTGCAATCTTGGCAATGGGTAGGGCCTAGCTGTCTGAAAGTTCCCAGGGTGCACTAGATCAGCACCATCTGGCCCAAGCCAACTGGGGGGTTGACACAGATGAGATGAGGGACTACTGAGTGTTGCTGGGGGTGTGTAACTGGAAACTCAGTGTGACTTTGCCACAGAGGGGACCCAAGCTATCATTACACCCCCAAACCAGGGCACCCTCCCACCACTAAACATACATCCACAACAAGTCCTTTCAAGTCATCCCCTGCCAAAGCTGGGAATCAAAGAAACAGGGCAGAGTTAACCAATTTACTACATGAAAGTATTGAAATATGCCAGCCCCAAAAGCTGACTTTACCAGGACTTTACCACCAAATGTAGAAACCCATGCTAAGACAATGCTAAGCACAGTCATGTCAACTGACAGTCCTCATCCTGTAGTCATAAAGTTATGCTCTTTTTTATACCAAATGTAAGCAACGTTACTGCAGAGTACTCAATAAGTTATTTTCAGGCAGATTTCGATGGTTTAAAAATTATAAATGCTAGAACAGCAATGTTACGACAATGTTAAAGAAAAAGGTTTAACATTAGCCTATTATGAACTTATAACGTTAACAGGCTACTGCTAACTTCCTACTGTTGTCTACCGTAGCCTACTCTGCAGGAAAAAGCTGAAAACTGTTCCAAGCATCTGAAGGCATGCCCAAGTTTAAGCAAAAACTAGGTCAGAAACTTTTTTCCTGTATCAAGTGAAAAACTACGTGTTATTCTAGTAATACACTTTGAATGCAAAGAGAGTGGTTATTGTTATTGTTATTAAGTTATTGTTAATGTTGACTTACCGACTTGCGTCAGTTTCGTGGGTCTTCTGTTTTCCGTGGGAACGCACAGGCATGTAACAGCGAATAAAGCAGGACAACAGTTAAACAACTGCAATAAGCATGCCAAAAGATGATTGCTGAATTATGTCCATTCAAAAAAATTTGTCGACTCAGCCGTTACCACGAAACGTGTTACAGTACGGTACAACAGTTGGCTAGCTTATGTCCTTTCAAAAAATAACAAAAAGGAGAGACAGGCTATTGTGTTAGCGCGTCCAGAGTCGCGCAGAGTTTTAATGTTTATTCATAGGTGTCCCTAAATCTAACTAGCACAAGTAGAGTAGCCAGTTGGCTAGCTGGTCTCGTCTGGAAAAAGTTAACTGGCCCTCAAGTCTGTCTCTCTCACTCTCCCTGTTTCTCTCACTCACTCGTTCGCTCTCTCTCTCTCTCTCTCTCTCTCTCTCTCTTTCTCTCTCTCTCCCCCTCTCTCACTCACACACACACACACACACACGTAAGTTACGCACACTTCTGGTACCCATGGGTTCTTTTGGTTCTTCCTCTCTTGCTGTGTTGGAGGGTTTCTCCGCCCTTCCCTCCCCTACGAACAGCAACCAGCCAACAGCTGAAAACGTTTTGACATCATAGCCAAGACCATCTGTTATTGTCGGTTGCAAGAAACTCAGAAAAAGGATTAAGAAAAGAAACTCCAAAACTATAGTCGAGTAGCCTAGACAAGCGCAAGAAAATGTATTATTTATTGCAATCACTGTCATGATTTGGAAAATGGCATTGGGCCAAATGCCATTAAATATTGAAATGACTGTATTGAATGTTGAAGATGAGGTCTTTGGAGGCAGTATAGGCTACTGTCCGTTAATGCCGATCGGTTATTTGAACACAGACAAAGCAAATAGCCTTAATAAGAACTGACTGAAAAGCTGTAGCCATTAGGAGAGACTGAATGAGCATTGGTGTGAGTGTCAGTTAGTTTACATCTCAATTGAGCAAAGGAATCAATAGCCAACACTATTAGATGTTTATTCCTCTTAAAACAAGAGTCTAGACTGAATCCCAAATCGAAATAAATTAACAACAATGTGCTCAATTTGCATAATCAGACACCAGTCTTTCCTATTTCTATAGTCTTTAAATGTTATGCCTTAAAAAATCTGTTAAAAGTGGATTTTCTTGTATTATAGCCTACTGCAGACAGACCACCACCGGAAACTGGGGTCATCTGTGATCACCCATGTGATAGGCCTATACCAAAAACAGAAGCTGAGATAGGCCTACAAACACATTTCCTTTTACTCAGGGGTTCTCAAACTTTTTTTGAGCTGGGGACCCCCCATGGAGCAATTATTTATATATATTTTTTTTTATCAAGGACCTCTTTGGATCACAACAAAATTGTATAGCCATTTGTTCTTTCAGATGCTTTTGCACTCTTATTGTAAAAACATATTTTTCTTATATCACAACAGGTTTAAATCAGCGTGCCACTGCATTTGGCAATGTTGACAGTGTAGAAGCAGTTTTTTGTAGGCCTTTGGTTTTAAAAATGCCAAGGAAAGTGTTTTGCTACTGTAGTATTTGTTAGACAAGTTTATATTTTGTAGAAAACTTTTTCACGGACCCCCTGGCAACATGCTGCAGACCCCTGTGAGGTCCCTGACTGACACAACAGACGTGAATTACAAGTTAGACCACTGTTGTCATTATCAGTTCAAGGCTTTAGATGACAGATCAGTCTGCTATCTTCTTTTCTTCTTCTTTGATTTATTGTTTTTCTGACATTGCACAAGCATTTGGGAAACATTGGCTATTATGTTTGTTTAATCTGTGTCACATTGAGAAAAAAAACTGTTGATCTGCAATGCCTACCCTTTTTTGTAACTGTCAATACATTAATTAATTTAGGAAACACACACACACACACACACACACACACACACACACACACACACACACACACACACACACACACACACACACACACACACACACACACACACACACACACACACACACAGAGGGGCGTCGTAGTGGGGGGAAAGGGGGACTGAGTTACCAAGGTCCTAAGTGGGGGGAGGGCCTTTGAATTTTAGGTACCACTTTATAATAACCGTCTTCTATAAATGGTTATTAAATTGCTTATTAACATTAGTAAGAAGTTAATTGGAAAGTTTGTGGTTTCAACCAGTTAGATGATTTAATTCCATCAGATTTTTTCCATTTTATCATTCAACCACAACAAACTGTAAACTAACTGTTAACTTACTAACTAAATAATGCTGTAAAATTTCTGTTAATTACTGTTACCTATCTGTTAACTGTTATCTATTAACAGCTAAATAATTATTTACTGACGTTAATAAGCAATTTAATAACCGTTTATAGAGGACGGTTATTATAAAGTGCTACCTTTGGTGCTACACCCCTGCACACACACACACACACACACCACTCTTTCTCCCACTATACCACAGAGACAACACTTTCCTTATCTGACCAAAACTGGACTTTGTAGGACTTCCTAACTGAAACATTGTACAAGCATTGCAATGAATTAGCTTACATTATGAAGAAGTTGTACTGTGATTAATTATAAGGTTTGATGAAAACATTTGCTAAATGAATAATACGTTATCTCACTCTGTACTGCTTGTGGTCTTTAAGTTGATGACGTAATTTCAACAGTGCCGTTGAAAAATGGGGTTCTGAGTAGACAGTTGTTTTTGAGGGACAACATGAAGGGGGTTATGTATGTAAGCACATGGCTCACACATGTGTGCACACACACACACAGGCAAGGGTCTGCTTAATTGCAAGGCTTTGTGTAAGTCTGCATTCACAAAGCCTTTGAACTGACTATAAAACCTGGCAGTATATCCCCTGTGCTTGTGTATGTCGGCTGCCTGTATTGTGTGAGGGGGAAAGACAACTTCCACAGACTTGTTACAGAAGTAAATCATCTAGCTGGCCTTCATACTGTAGGCTAAATTATTAAAGTTTGTATATGCAGGGATGTGATTGGCCAAGGGCAAAAAAGCAGGAAAATATACAGCCCATAGTGAGAATCAGCAAATCGCCAAAAAGTGTCCCAAATTACCATACTTCACCCTACTGACCCATTACCTGTAGATATGGGCCTAAATACAAAATAGTTTAACCTGCCTTTCCCCTCTGTTTAATTAATCTGCACGATTTATGAGGGTCATGTTTTTAGGTCTGAAAATCAGGAAATCCTGATTTTTCAGGAAGAATCACATCTATGATATGTAAAGCTTATAAGTATCCTGTATTTTTGTCCTGAGACTGTCATAGCTCTGAATACAGTGTCTTAGAAAATAAACTTTTTTTGGCCCATTGTCAGAGGCAAATCAATGCTATCTATAGTGCAGTGCCTCTATCCATTGTTACTCAACTGGGTCAAGTATAGTCATGCAAGAATCCTATTCACATGTACAAAACATAATCACACACACACACACACACTTGGTGTTATCTTTGTTTATGTTTTCACAGCCCCTGACCACTCATGCGCTTCCCCACTTAGGCACACCCCTTGCAGGAGTGGAATTGTGGGATATGCGGCTCACCGGACATCGGCGACAGGAAGTGGTTAACTTGGTCCAGATGTAGAGGCTCTGGACAGACCACCCCACCACAGCTGGGGAAGGAGGTGGGAGTGCCAGTCGTAATTGTAAACAGAGAAAAGACCTCTATCAGTCGCAACTCTGCTTTTCTCTCTGTCAGTTTTTCTCACTTTATCCCCTCTTCTTCCCACATCACTTCCTTTCCCATTTTGATGACTCACAGAATGAGGCTGAAGGTTGAGGCTTTCTGGACACTGACCAAGCCTCAACTCAATCTTTATAAGAGATAATACACGTCCACAAGCATTTTGCGCACTGTCACACCCATACTTTGGTATTTCTTGTAGCCGTTAGCATCCTCTACAACAGTAATGTAGTTCAGTTATTTTTACTAAACACTATTGGAAATATTGAAAATAATTACTCCAAATTATTATGAGTGTAATAGTTTTATCTGTTCACAGGTGTGAACGCTTTATGCTTGCAGTAATAAATGTGCGCAACAAATGTTACTATGGCACAGTTCTGGTCACACGTTTATGCGCAGGCTGTAACTGTACACAGGCAACTTTTAAAGGTAAAGTCAGTGATTTTACTTGTAAACACAAGACCTTTTGTAACAAACAGTGGAGGGAGCCTGCTCCCAAACAATAAAACAGAACGCATACACACCCTCATCACATTCTCTGAATGTAACCTTGCTGCAGCTGTAAACCAAAGATTCTGTCAATGTCTTCTGTGCCCAACAAATAATTGCTATGCCCCATGTCCCCCAAACAATAACACAAAATCATTGGCTGTACCTTGAAAGGATGGGTACCTCAAAGAGAAAATGGTTGAAAACCTCATTTAGACCAGGAACTGACATGACTTATGGCCGGTGACCAAGGATACAGTAAGTTATCATTTCTTTAGCCTAGCTAGTAAGTCTAGCACCCAGTATTTATTGAAGTCAGACAGTCAAGGTTTTTCTTTGTATATCTCCAGACATGACAATATATTCAAGGGACAAGTTTTCGCCACTCTTTGAAGTATCCTTTTTATTAGACTATTTGTTTTGGTACCATCTCCAAAATAATTTGGATGACATATATATGAACGATGGGTTTTATTCCCACCAGTTATCCAGGATATGCACTGGGTAGTTCTGGGGTTGCATAATGTACTTTTAAAATAGGCTGAACATGATTTATGCAGAGCTAAACTTTGAGAGATTTTAGCCTTTGAATATATGTATTCATTCACGTCATGGTTTGTAATTGATTCTCTTAATGTCAATTTCTAAAAATATATTAATATGTATAGGCATAAACATTTGAAAGTCACCTTTTAGATTGTCAACCTAAAGCGATCTCAACCAGAAAAACAAATTCATTCATTGGCTTATTTAGGTTCCGCACACCCTCTTAGCTAGCAGCTGAGAATTCAATTACAGGCCCTCCGACTAGTCAAAACATTCATCTGAAGCCTCCTGAACAAACTCAGGAAACTGAGGAGGATGTTGCTGCAACATGCCTCGGAATCAGATATCCAACTGCCACCTACAGGCCATGTTCCTACACACAGCAAAAAGTTCCACCCAAAAGGAGGATTTGTAAATCAAAATTCAGAGCTAATGGTACAGAAAAAGGCGTAAACATTTGGGTTACACTTTATTTGAAGGTGCCATCATAAGACTGACATGACACGGTCATTAAATATGACATGACATAGTCATGAATCTGTCATAAACTTTATACACCCGTCATGACTTCGGTCATTAAGTGTCACCCGGTATTTGTCATGGTTAGGGTTAGGGTATGTCAGAAGTTATGACGGGTTTATAAAGTTTATGACAGATTCTTGACAACGTCATGTCATAGTTAATAACAGTGTCATGTCAGTCTTATGACGCCATTTGTTCTGTATTGTCGTAAAGGAATTTATATTATTCATAAACCCCAAACCACCTACCATTGTATTACTTTATTTCTTTTATTAATATAATATCATGCATAGGTTCAAACACTGAACCAACACTTAACCTGAAAGAGAAGCTTTAGGTCTATAGCTTTCTTAAAAATAAAAGCCAAATACACAAAGAGCTCCTTAAAGTTGGATCACAACTTGTTTCCTGCCAATGACTTCAATTGTTCAAGCAAACAAACATGAAACAAGCCGAACTTGTAACACAAACACTTGATAAACCATCCTTTAGACTGATCCCTAGCTGAATGAACAAACATAAAAATAATTCACACAAATTACATGAAGTGAACATGTAACTGGAGGAAATGTTACATTTGTAATGAACAATGACTAAAAACACCAGTCGACATTTTAACCAACATTCCTGCCCAGAGAACACCTCATTAGAAACAATGTTGGTCCCACAGAATCCACTTCTATCTATATCTGTGTATATGCAAGGAGATGAGGTATAATCTTACTTGTTCTGTGTTTCTATAATGTCATCCATGATCATTTTCCAACCAGTAGACAAAAAACTGTAAATGCAAACAAACAAGCAAGCAAAAAAACAAACAAAGAAACAAACAAAAAAAAAAACCAAATATGCCAACTCAACACTACAATACAGGCCAATCTCTGCAAGCCCCCACTGTCATTGGTTACACCAGGCACTAGAGGGCGGGAAGAGTTGGTCTGTTCCTGGTCAAGTTTTGATCCTGGAGGGGGTCTCCCAGAACTTGGAGCCACATCATACAAAGACTTCATATGATTTGGTAAACAGTGGAGAGGCGGCTCCAACGTCACAGCCACTCCATCCCCTGCCGTCCGAGGTTTTGAGGTCGTCTTCCTGCATTGCAAGCTATACTATAGTTTTCAGTCGTCGTCGTCATCACTCAGCACCCGTTGCCGTTTGCGCTTGGCAGGAGCGGAATGTTCCTCATCGTCTGAATGCCCAGCCACTCGCTCATCTCCCACCTCCATCTTGGAAGAAGTGTCCTCATCTGGAAACAAGAGTGGGAGAGAGGGAAAAAAAAAAAAAAAAAAAAGTCACCACCACAGCAAGAAGCACATAAAATGTTGCGCTGGGGAGATCAAAGGGTGCCATAAACAAGGACTATAATAACACTATAATAGCCAGCGAATGTGCAGTCCTGTACCTCTCTCTTCATCGCTGTCCAACACACGACTCCTCTTTCCACCAGGTCGGGCCTCCCCTGCTCCCCTGTACAGAACAGAACAGAACAGAACAGATGACTCTTAGTCACAAGGTCACAAACGAATGTGAAGTAACCTGGAAGTAACTGACTGTACAAGTGCTGCAAATTCTTTTACATATAGTGTGAAAAGAGAAGGCTCTTACCGCTGTTCTTCACTGACAGAAACAGGGCCATCTTTGGGGGATTCTGATGAGAACAGAGGAAAGAAAGATCAACATGACTCTTGTTTGCGCTTCTCTAACATGGCTAATGTAGCCCTAGCCACAAGTAGCCATGCACAGTTAGAAGATGGGAGATGGAAGGAATGTGTTTGCGTGTGTGTGTGTCTGTCTGTCTGTGTCTGTGTGTGTGTGTGTGTGTGTGTGAGAGAGAGGTATTGTGTGTGTGTGTGTGTGAGTGATGAGTGAGAGTGAGTGAGTAAGAGAGAGAGGGAGTGTCAGCATGCGAGTCTTAGTGAGTGAGTGAGTGAGTGAGTTGAGTGAGCTAGCCCCTGTCTCTGCTAACCTGTGGTGCCAGTGGATGGTTGTTTCCTCTGGCGGGCTAGCAGCAGTGCTCTCAGGGCCTGTGCTCTCTGCTCGTGCGATGTGGTCTCGTCCTCGGGTTCTGGAGACTCTGGCCTCTCTGCTGGCTCCTCCACTGCTGCCGCTGCTTCCACTGCTGGCTCTGCTGAGGGGCACAGGGATGTGGCTGCTCCCCTTAGCTGGTACACGCTCATGGTGGCTGGGATTCTCCAGAAAGATTCCTGATAATTAACAGAACAGTTAACAGTTAACAGTACATACAATGTTCACAGTACATACAATGTTTGTATTGTTGTTTTAGTAAGATTTGTTACATATTATCTAAGCCAATGACTGTTACTGATCTACACAATGGGACTCATTCATCATTATTCTCAAATTTGTTCTTAAGGTCCCATTTAGAAACCTATATTGGTGAATACAAATCTTCTTAAAAACTGTGTAAATAGAATTTAAGAACACATTTCTGTTTGTTCTGTGAATGGTTGGTGAATAATAGAGATCTGCTTTTTCAGTGATGTGTATAAGGAAAACAAGAGAACAAATCTAGGATAATTGTTCAGTCTGATCATCCCGGTAATGGACATTTCGTAAGATCTGCAGACCCACCTGCTCATTTGCGGGTGCGCGGATGCCCACTTTCTTTAGAAGCTTCTGGAAACTTCTGTTTTCCATGGCATCTTCATTCTCCTCTGTCAGTGGCACTAGAGGTACAGCATGTGAAGCTCCTAAGACGCCAAAGAGGAAAAGACGTAATTAGACTTGACCAGATTAATGTCAATGTAAAGAAGTACTATAGGCAATTATTATCTGTAGATGGGGGCTCAAGCAATCAGTACAAAAGCAATTTGTACTGACAGCGTTGATTACACTAATAACAAGGAATAGATTTTCCTTGCTTAATTTCAGTGGGTTTTTTTTATATTAAAGTTGCATACCTTCTTCCTCTCGGTCATCGGCAGTTCTGTTCAGACAGTTCTGGAGCCACAATAGCGGTCCCGAAAGGCCTTGGAAGACAAATCATGGTTGAATTACATTAAAGAAGAAATAAAACTAACCAGTGGTGTCATGCTGTTATAAACTGCATGCTAAAAAGTGGTTGTATGAATGTGTAATTTGATCTTCGATTAAAGACGAGATGAGATCGGTGCCCTTTAACTCACCATCCTGCCGCAAACTTCTGACCATGGTCTCCACGTTGATATTTCTCTCCCCTGAGCTCCCTTTACTTCTGCCTTTCTTCTTCTGGTCCGACGACACCCTGCTCACCACCTCTTCGTCTTTCTCACTCTCCTCCTCCGCCTCTTCTTCCTCCTCCTCCTCAGAGAACTCTTCCTCTTCGTCTCTTTCAAAGCCATCCTCCCTTGGGGCTCCACTCAAATCAGCAAAGAAGTCCTCCTCAGTCTAAAGGTAATCACAAGTCAAATAGGACCATCAATCCACTGGCAGTTTTTATTGCACTTCATAGTGGAGTAGAAAGGATGATTATACGCAGTACTTAAAAAAATGATTATGTTCAAATAAAAATGTACAAAATGACTGTGTGGCCAAAGAGCTGACATATACAGTATCTAGGCCTGCATTCTTAAAGTTCGCTGACTGACTCGGGCTTGGTGCAGCAGATGCTAAGGTCAATGGAATCCTGGAATCCCAGACAGAGTTGTGGAGGGCTAAACTCCAACTCTACAAGCTAAATACTCTCTGAGCGGATAACAAGACTCGCGTCGTACCATTCCAGTGCTCTTCCCAGGCGCCTGGCGTCGTCTCTTCTTGTAGAGCTCCTTCCGGTCGTTAACAAGGCCTAGGCTGAGCAGCTTGTCCACCACGCGAGCTCGGGAGCGCTTCGCCGTCAACCGCTTCAGAATGTTGCCCAGTATATCTGAGAGAAGAATGGATGTATGAGATTTGGGCTGTAAAACCATGATAATGATTACAATACCTTGCACAAGCCTGAGAAAGATAGAAAGAAAGTTCCTTTGGAAATACATTCACTTGCACCATATAATTTGTCAAGTTACAAAGTATAATGACTCAATAGGTTTGGCACTCTTATGGTGAATAGAAGTTGAATGTGGGCAACAGTAAGTTGAGCAGGTCAAATGTCATATTATGCTTACCATCAGAGTTTCTGTGCTCCTCAAACAACATTTGCAACTCCTCCTCCTGGTCCTCAGTCCACAGCACAATACGTGTGCCTTTCCTGAGAGAGAGAGAGAGAGAGAGAGAGAGAGAGAGAGAGAGAGAGAGAGAGAGAGAGAGAGAGAGAGAGAGAGAGAGAGAGAGAGAGAGAGAGAGAGAGAGAGAGAGAGAGAGAGAGAGAGAGAGAGAGAGAGGGTCAAATGCAGTTGTCTCATCTGGTTTGTGTCTGCAATTCTGACATGTACTTTTAACAACACACAAGGCTTATGCCATCAGTGTACGTATAAACAACAGAAGACGGGTGATGTACACAAAGAACTTCATAAGGCAGACAGTACAACAATGACGACATGACCTGCTTTCTTAAAAAAACAAAACAAAACAAAACAAAAAAAACATACAGACATACAGTAAATACTAAAAAGTAATTGTTGAGACTAACAATGAAAAAATGACACTTACTTTTCTTTTTTCAGGTCCTTGACACTGTCCACAAGACCCATAGCAACCATTTGGGCCACGACTTGGCGACGATGCCGGTTGGGGTTGCTAAGCAATGGCAGGAGAGTCTCCACAATGTCAGGAACTTAAAAAAAAAAATGCATGAAAGAAAGACATTTAAGTATCTTAGTAATCAATCATCGTAAAGGCAATACCTATTGGATTCCTTGTTCATGCTCTGAAGTACAATAATGTAAATTAATTACTCTCCCCATCATGCAATTCTGCAGGCTAAGTAGATGTCACAGACCACTGGCCACACAGTGGAAAAGAAAGTATATCCACACATCGTTCAAGCTCCCACAATATTCTTTTTTTGACCACAAAGATCGACATCCGACATGCGCGCAATTCAAAAACATCACATTGTGGGAGCTTAATGGGTGTGTGTGCAGATATACTTTCGTTGTGTGGTATACATTCATTTCTATCCAGCACCCGTGACAAATATTTGGATATCTGCGAGGACACTGGCCATGCTGTACCTCCAGAGTCCTTGTGCTCTTCATAGAGTTGGCGAAGCTCCTCTTCCTCTTCAGGAGTCCATTTGGCCTTCTTCTTGCCTGCCTCCCTGCAGATGGACACACAAACAGCTCACAAATCAATGGGGACTGCCACAGATCTAAGTGTTGGCCAACAGCTCAGAGTAACCATAGGGCTATGGCTACACAGGATATGCTATGGAAGTTTTAAGTTAAGTTCAATGAAATATTCATTGAAATGAATGATGAATTTTCATTAGAATGTTGGCTGTGCTGCCATGTCTGGTTTAGCTAGTTTCATTGCTTATCCCGTTAAGACCTGGAGCAGCGTCTATGTCATTTCAATCATTTTGTCCATTTTAAGCCCTGTAACCGATGACTTTTAAGGAGTACATTTGAATGTTAGGGCCGAGCAAGTAAGTCCAAATACAAGACCAAGTTGTAGGCTCTCAAATGCGTTTTATTCCATGCCTCTATCTGCTACAGAGCCTGAGATATAAAGCATTTAATACGCACTGATAATAATTTTCTGAAACTTCCAGGTTTTAGGGGGTGTTTTTACCAGGCGTTTTAGGTCCAAATTGGTTAAAGTGGAGGCTAAGCATTTGTCTGTCTGTCTGTTGGTATGTATGAATGGATGTTTGTGATGTACAGTATGTTTGCTTTGAGGTCCCATCGAAAACGAGATGTCCCATCTCAATGGGTTTTTCCTCTCAATAAATTCTAAGTGGAAGCTAATTGCTATGACAGATTAAGTCTTTGACTTAAAGCACCCAGTGTAGCCTCCCTGTCAGTTAATGAGTAAGTGTACCAATAAGATGAATGAATGCCAACAAAAAACGTTTTAACGTCATTCGAACAAGAGGACTAGATGGTTGTGTACATTTTTGTTTGTGTTCTCAGACAAACCACAAAACCAGACACAGACACAGACACAGACACAGACACAGACACAGACACTAACCCATCTTTGGTGTATCCTTCTGTCATCTCTCGGACAGCACCCACATTCTTCCAGAAGAGCAGCTCCACATAGGCCTTGTTGTTCCGTGCTGCCAGTGCAAAGAAACGGCTCAGGACATACTTGGCGAAAGTCACCAGTTCCTGAACAGAGGTAAAAGCCACAGAAAATGAGAATAGTTTCACCGAGGTGGAACTGTTTGTGACAGAATTGTGAGAGAATTCAAACTTGAGGTCGTCTTCAGAGACTGACAAAACCTTGCCAGCCTTTGGTGAAGGATGTTTAGTTCATTAAGTTTACTCTGCTGTGGTTGGCCTGGTAAACCCAAATTTAGCATGGCATTTACCCGTGTGAGAAAATTCTCCACCGATCCCACTTCTTTCCCTTACATATTGATTTTAAGGCACTTAGAGACCCTCTGTTGTTAGGGAAAGTAAGTGTTTTCCCATTGGCAACATGGATTTTGGTGACATCTGCCTTTTTGTGATGTGCCAGAGGTTGAGAAAAATAAACATTTTGCCAAACCACAATCGGCATTACGTCTACTGTCTAGACCATAGCTCAAATAAACGGCAACATCTCTCTTCTCCCACATCACAGTGAAGTGATGCATCTGCTGTATAATCAATTCCACAGAAAGGGACTGGCATGCGTTTCACACAAGGGCGAACGGAACAGCGCCCACTGAACCATCCCTGGGTAGTTGCCGTGGTTACCTTATAGGCAGCCGCTGCTGGGTCCCCGAGGATCTTGTTGAACAGGCAGAAGACGGAGAGTTGGAAGAGCAGTGCCTCCATCTTGAGGTCGACGGCAATGCGGTGGAGCATGCGGGCGACGCAGTGGTTGGTGTGAGGGGTGTTCTGGGAGTATGTGCGTAGCAGCAGAATGTAGGGGCGCACAATGTTTGGGTTGGCAAACCTAAGAGAGAGTGATAGCCATGCTTATGCAGACCCAACTTGGGGGGGAAAAAGAAAATTGGAAAAAGTATATGCATGTTCCACATATGTACACATGCGACTGCTTAGCTCCACAGAGACCTAGGGTTTGTTTTCTTAAAAACCAGGGTACTAACTAAGCTAGCCAATTAGGTTGCAATGCAATTTCCCATTGTCAACTAACTGAGTTGTTAACTGGTTAGCAACTATGCTATTGGAAAACACATACCTTTTGACAAAGTCCAGGAAATTGAACTCCGTCTCAGACACCCTGACCGACTCCAGCTCTTCCTCCTCTTCCTCTTCCTCTTCTTCCTCATCCATGACATTCTCTGCAGCGGCTGGCCCTAGCAATGGGTGAAAAAAAATGCACTGCTCAACTTGTCATTGCAAAACAAAGCTTGTGATTTCTCATAGAATAGACATCCAATCTGCTGATGCGTTTCTGCCTGAAAAGTTGAACTTTTCTCAACTTTTCAAGGCAAGCAACGTAGCCAACTGAACGGACGGACAATGCATTTTGAGAGAGGTCCACGCAAAGTCAATGAGATCCATTGACGGACATGTACAGTGTGAAACAGTGGTCAATGTCTTGGTAAATGTGTACGGCTGCAATGCCACGGATGTCTTACTGGGCAGGTTGGCAAATAGGATCTGCTTCAGTAGGTCCAGCTCTTCCTCGGGTTCTACATCAGTGGCACCAAACACGTCTCCCTCTGGCCAGACCTCTCTGTAAGTAGAGTAAGAAGAGAGAGACACAATAAGGAAACAATAGGCCTAGGCAGTATAAAGAAAAAAAACTAGCTAGGTTTGGAAAAATGCACACAAACAAGAAGTGCCAGACAAGTAGGAGAGAGAATGAGCTCCTAAATATATGTAACCTTAGCTCAACTCACTGCAAATAGAAAAAAAAAACAACCAAACAAAAACATCTGTTCAGCAACAGATTCATCTAAAGATGAATTTATTTGTACAGAACAACAAACTGTAAAAGAAAAGCAACAAAGCAGGACGAAATACATGCAAAGTAGGATACAGAGCTCTTAGAGACATTAGAAAGTCTGTTATTTCTGACCTGGCAGCCCGGAGCAGACTGAGCGCCTCAGGGCCCTGGCGGCCAATCAGGGCATCCTGGATGCGCACCATGGCCTCTGTCCGCTGCTCCTCCAGTGGGGTGTCTGATGCAGCATCAAAGGGCACAGCGCCCTCTGTCAACGAGGAAGGCAACTGCAAAAAGAAGGAAAAGGAGAAGGAGTTCAAAACATGGCAAGTGCAAAATGTGTGCAGTATAATCAACAGTTCCACTAGAAAGTCTGCAAACAATAACACACTAAAGTTTGATTCAATCATACAACCTTACTGCCAAACTCAATATTTGTTCATGTGTGTAAGAGCCTACCTGGAAGCTTGCTCCTCTGAGGTCCTGAGTGACGACCTGCCAGGCTTCCTCCAGGGCCTCAGGTGTATTTTCCTGAACTGTCTGCTTCTTATTACTCCTCTTCCGACGCTTTACCTTTTTCTTCTGTTCACGAGACAAAGCAAAACAGATTTCCATTAAGGTGATACATGTATAAGATTATTTCCATCAAATATACTAAATGAGGAAGATTCTGATTCTGGTTAAAGGGATTATTTGGAGTAAATTAGCCTTGTTGTTACACATTGCCAAGTGCTGTCAGTGGGTATGAGAACGACAGAATTTGATGCTACGGCAGGGAACGCTAACTGATCAGAGCGTGGAAATTTTTTTTTTTTTTTTTAGGCCTGCATCAGTTAGTTAGCTGCCAGTTAGCAATTTCGGTCTACGTTGTTGCATATGTCATTCTGTCACCTAACAACAGCACACGGCAGCCTCAAAGAACAGGGTGAAAGACACCAGGTTTTTCCTTTAAGATTTTACTAGTATGCAACAGTACCAAAACGTCAGTTTATGTTCTTCTAGCAAAAATAGTAACACTAGTAGTAACACTAAAACCAATATCTAACAGTAGAAGTGAATGACGGCCTAATATGATTCATGGCCACTCAATCAAACTCGGACTGCAGCTACCCTCACCTGCACCATCAGGTTGTTGCGGCCCTTGCAGAATCGCTCCAGCATGCGCAAGAACAGATGAGTGGACTCCACCAGGTCCCTCAGGAAGGAGCGTGGCTGTGTCCGCTCATCAAACTTGCGCAACAATGTGAGGAAAATTTCCCGGTACTCCATCATGTAAAAGATATTACCTGTGGAAGAGAGAGCACAGAGAGAGTGAGGCACTTATCATAAGCACAGAACACCGAGATGGAATTCAACAACCTAAACTGAGAACACTCCCCAAGTTGTCATAAGCCATCTGATACTAATAGGCAGAGAAAATATGCCTCAGATCTGCGACAGTCCAGTATGCCTAAAGTATGCAATAATCAGTAGTCAATCAACTCATAGCTAAGGGGAAACTAATGAGGAAAAATTCAGTTTCATTTTCATTTGTTTATTCAGTTAATGTTTTTAGTCTGTATCAAATTTACCGAACATACTGTTGATGGATTTCAGATTACTTATATCATCTCCCCAGTAGTTTGGTATTTGAAGTAAGTAATTTTAAGTATGTTTTTTTGCAACATCTGAAAAAGGGACTTTTGATTAGAGGTTTCTAACTTCTGATAAAATCTAAAAAAAAGTACTTGGGCAATTATTTTAACAGGGTGACAATATTAGTTTATCAATATGATTAAGACGAAATGCAAGGATCTTACTTTTGATGACATTCGAACTCTGGCGGACACTTTCATTCTTTGATTTGTCCATCTCACTCAGAGTCATGAGCAGTTCTTGGTATGCCTTCAGTGCTAAGTGCATCCTGAGAAAAGGAAAAATTAGAAAATGAGAATTTGCATTGAAAACAAAAAATATTCACAGAGTCAGTGAGGTCGACTCTTTAATTCAGGTCTAGGTGTATTTTACATATTCAGCTTCAGGCCATCCCATTGAATTTCACCAACTTCTTTGGAAAACATCACCTCAGAAAAAGAACAACCACAAAAATCCAGTGTATTGCGGTTCACCAGAGCATCACTGCCATTTTCCAGTCATTTCTTTTCCATTCTTTTATACAATCACTAAACTGCTACAATCAGGTTCTTAAAGTGATAATTCATGACTGAGTGACTATGACTGAAAGATGGCAAGCAATGATAGTGAAGTATCGCTTTAAGTTATTGGTCTCTGACCTGCGTGACCAGGAGGTGGCCTCTTTGCGGTCTGTGAGCATCATCTCATAGTAGTTGGTGATGTTCTTCTCAATGAAATGGAACGCGCGAATAGAGACGGTCTCTGACACCAAGTCCGGCTGGAAGCCGTTTAAGCGGTTGAAGGCCATGAAGAAGTTGAGGGCCCAGAGGTAGTAAGTCTCATCGTGCTGCTGGGCGTGCTCCCGGAGAAGGTTTTCCTGAGGAGGAGAGATGGAAAGAAACGCGATTAGAAACAACTAAAAACTACCAAAGATGGATAAGAACCACAGATGCAGAGTAAGCTAGGCAATTGAAATTACACAACTGCTTAAAATGATTGGATGGTATTTTTTCTGTCCTGTTTGTTCCACAGGTGACTAACAAATTTTACTTCATAAAATTGGTTGCAATCGAGGTGTGAATGTCATTTTAAGCAATATAGTAAAAAGTGGTAGCCAAGTTAAGCCAATACAACATCATTCAATGTCCTACATTGCCCATACTCTCATGGCTCACCTTGACCAGGTACATGATGCGATTGTAGCAGTTGTCGAGAAAGTCGATGCAGAACTCCCGTAGAAAGAGGCGTACGTTGAGGGCGGAGCGGCGCATCGTCTCTGTGTCCTTTGCCATCTGCTTCCTCTTGGGCACACGCCGCACAGCCTTACCCGTGTCATGAGAATAGTTCTTAAACTGGCCAATAAAAAGAGAGAGAGCATTGTTAAACAACTGATGAGAATCACTGAAGAAGTTCACAATGCAGTGGATGACTAGCAACAGCAGTTTTTATTATGATAGATTGTGAATAATTTCATCAAACATCTTTTTGTGTTCTTCCTTGAGTGGTACAATAAAATATCAATGTCGCTAACGGAAGCAAGCTGGCTGAAAGCCCTGGTTCAAAGGTTTTCAATAAAACAAGGTTGATGCTCTGTGAACCTGTAGCATTTTTTATAACCACAGGCAATTGTTTTGTCCTGCCATAGCTAGTTGAAAAGTCTACGTTGTGTGGTTAAGAAAACGTTAAGTTATAATTAAATTCTCAATGTCGAAAAAAGACTGCCAAAATCACTTCCGGCTCCAGGCTTTACCAGTCTATAAACTGTCAGCACATAGCACAGCTTGGCAGTGAAACTGTGTTTACAAGTGAGCAAGTAAATGGATTATCCCAAGCTTTTTAAACTTAGCATGTCTGTTAGGCCACAAACGGAAGTGCAAGACGCCAAAAAGAACCAACACCTGTGGGTGCCAATTTACTGGACAGATATTGGACCTTTTAATTGCATTTGGAAAGTATTGCACTTCAGTGACAGTAAAATTTAGTCCATTCATTCCACTTTGGGAAACTGATTAAAGATAAAAGGAGGATTAGCCTAAATGCTTGAATCATTTATAGCGACGATAAAGATAGGTTTGGCTGAAGGTTTAAGGACTGGATCTGCTGCTGGAGTCTGGCGATTCTGGGGAGTGAGTAAATCTCCATGTCACGCTGAGAGTCTCGTCTTACTGTCTAAGTGAGTTGTGAATCGATCCAGAGTAAATTCAGCAGTACTGCAACCCTAATGCTTCACTTTTACTTAGTGGGACTTAAGTATATTATAAATCACAATCAACAGAAAGAACAGGACAAGGCAGTCTCAAATATTACCACCATTAGGCAAAATAAACGATATGTTTCAGGGCAGATGAAACCTCAATTTCTTTGTTTTCAACTGGTTACTCTTTACATTTTCCAAGGAAGAATTTCCAGTAACAAATCTGTGATATCTACAGTAGTGTAACCTGTGTCAACCTCCACACGCCCGGGCATGAACTTGCAACTCTGTAGCAACCATAGGGTACCAGCCTCACTCACTAGCACATCTGCACTGATCTACTGTACTACCGCAAATAAGCCAACTGCCACCTGTTACATTTGCATCACCCATACAAACCAAGTCATTCTCTAATTAGTTATCCATCTTAAGATGATGATACACAAGGCAACTTTTGAAGCAATGTTGCAAGCAAAGGATCCCTACAAAGAAGCAAAGTATTGCTTTTCAGGCAACTTCCAATTGATATTAGGCACGATTGAGCAACACATAAAACCGTCAATGTGGTCACCAGGCAACATTGCTTAAAATGTTTCTCATCATCACCACCTTAAAACTATGCCATCACCGTCACACCAGTCAGACCAAGGTAGGGCCTCTTGGTTCATACTCACATTGTGCAAACCTTGGTGAAAGATCACATCCTTCTCCCCGATGGACTTCAGTCCCTGCACCACATAAGAACCTCGGAAACGGGAGTGCCTATGGAGAAAGACCGCAGGAGAAAAACAACATGAGACCCTTTCATACAACCACACTGGCATTGACTGATGATGTGAAAGGATCATGTAAACCATCAAAGTAATAGAAGTGTCAGCAGTGACAATTCAGTGACCAATACTGCTTATCCTCTCATGTCACAGTGCACAGTCCCCAAAAAGACCATGCTTACACCAGATACACCGAAAACAGATGTTTGAAGAAACAACACAAAACACACCTTGAGCCTCTTTGCATGATGCGTGTGTGTTTCTCCGCCTGTTCTTTGGCTCGGAGAGCCTCCAGCTCAGTGGAATCCTTCTGCTTCTCCTGGGCCGACCGCGTTTGCCCTGCGCTCGCCAGTACCTCTGGGGCCTGCCGTTTGAAAAATGACCAGACTCTGAGCACTACTGCCCAGCAACAACTAACTACAAATCCACAAACTGTAGCTGGGTTGGAATATACAGTATCTCATACAGAATGACAATTAGGAACAGTTACCTTACTGCCCTGTTTCTAAATTAAGAATTCAATTACAGAGTTCACTGGTTGAAGTCTCAATGTAGTGTGACAATATTCTATGCTTTGTTCTAGATATGTGGGTGTTACATCATTTGCTAACAGATGCTTCCCGTCCAAGTGCTGCATCAGAACAAGCTTACTGGCATACAATCTAACAATATTTTACCACAACACTGTTTATGTTATAGCCCCTTTCAACTCTAAAATACTCAAGTTTGAGTGAACATTAACATTACATTACTGTGCATCTATGCACTTACAGTAGCAGATGTTTTTATCCAAAGCAACTTGTCAACTATCAGTTAGTTCAGGGCCATTATTATGATCAAGGGCACAATGTTGGCAGCTGTGATTCGAACCAACACTTTCCAGTTTAGTAGCAAGTTCCTTAACTACTTCACTTCCACACTTTTGGGAAGTGAAAGGCCTTGGCAGCTGCATGTGAGGTGTGGGCTTCTCACCTGGTCACGGAACATGAGCGAGATGACCTCCAGAACATGCATGCTCCACTGCTGCTCACTCTGAGCGCTGGCCAGGAACTTGAGCAGGTCATCAAAGCCACTCAGATGGATAGCCCACAGCAGCTTGTCGTGCACACTCGCGTCGTCATCCACATTCTGACAAAACGCACAAAAGAAGCTTTTCAGTTTTATGTATTTTGGCAACCCCAACTTGATTTATAACATACATAATAATGTAATGTTTCCCGTTCCCCCTCCTAACCAGTTAGCCACTTGGTTATAGTAGATGGCTATAAGAAATTGCATTGCAACCAACAAAGTTGCTCACTTAGCTACCGATATGCTTTTGGTAAACGCTGAATAGGTAGTTGGAGCATCATAGGAGCTTCAACTTGAAAACAATGACAAGGTTATCAGCAAGCTAACAAACAGGGAGGCAGGCGCGCACGTTTATCTCTGACCTTTTCCTCGTAGGGGTCGGCAGGGACATGCAGGATATTCCTGACCAGTAGTAAAATCCGCTCGATCAGCAGGTTGTCCTCCTCCTGGCGCTGCTCCCATTCCTGAGACAGAGAGCGGCGAGAGAGATAGCACACATGAGGAAAAATACAGAAGCAGTCAAAGAAAGACAGAGGAGGAGAAAGGATGGGAAGGGTGGACTATGAGAGAGTGATTGTTCTGTTTAATTCTGCATGCTAGTTAAAGACATTCTGAGAAAAAAAATGTACAGTAGCAATCCAAAGCAGGTGGCATTTGTATAAGAATGAAACGTAGGATGACTTAATAATTAAAGGTTGTGGTTTTACTGACCAACTGAAGCAAGTTGTAGAGTGTCTCACTCAGGACGCCGAAGACCTTCTCATTAGCAAAAGCCTGTCAATGGAAGGGAAATAAAGAACAGTGGGAAAAGTTAGGTAGCTATGACATTCCAAATTCAACAGTTACCTTCTAAGACTCAAACAAGAAGAGGACAATATCCGATCACACACCTTGTTAAAACCTAAAACATTTGAGCAAACAACAGAATTACTGTAGATGAAATCCTAGCTTATGTGACAGAGGTAGAGAGCTATGAACCAAACATTCAAATACATGAACCACTGATGCTATGGCAACAGCTGCAATCTAAAATGCTTGGATGCCTTAAAATAAGACAAGGGGAGAAGAAGAAGAAAAAAAAAGGTCAGATTGTTGGCATAGTAACATACCTCTTTATAAGCCTGCAGATAAGACACAACCTGGAGGAAGTGATGTCTGAAGGTGGGATCATCTGGGATTTTGCCAAAGCAGAGCAGAGCAGGCTGGGTGAGGTTCACCATAAGCCTGGGTAGGACATATAATGATATAAAAGGTTGCACTTACACACAATACACAGACAATACGTAAAAAAAAAAAAAAAAAATACTGACAAACACATATTCAGCTGACAAATAACTTATATAAGATACATACCAAACTCATAAATCTCTTTCTAAGACAAATGTTGATCCTTTAACAATGTGTAAAATGGAAATACTCACTGGAAGCCTATGCTAAATATACTGTAAGTGAATTTATTATGGTTAAATTGTCAATTAAATTGTCAGTTAAACCACAATAACGGACCCTTAGTGATGGTGGTGATAATGAAAGTGATAATTCGTTGTCATCCAATCACAGCCCTGTTGAATGAGTTTGCCAACTGCTGTAGAGAGCGAGGAGGATGAAAGAATTTGTAAACTGCCATTTCACATTTGCATTCACTTTTGGTCCATATGATTCTAAATTCTTTCGTTCTCTTTGCTTTCTACAAGTGCCAGCAGTTAGCAAGCTCGTACAACATGCCTACGATTGAATGACATGGAACCATCTTAAAAAATAGCAAAAAAAAGTAGCCGAGAAACTTAGTAATATGAACACGTATGTAGCCGGTGGCGGTCTCGAACTCGCCACCCCGCAAGCTACAAACTCCCGGCGAGGGAGTGGGACGCTCTAACCACTGAGCCAAAAGCCACACTCAGCCGTTAGAAGCGCCCAAGGAATTGGGTGATGAGGATTACGTACTGCCGCCAAGCTAGCCGGGCTAGCTGGCCTCCGTTACACGTATACATAGAGAGAAAGAGAGTGATCTGTGTATGTCTGTACAGTAAGCATGGCAGCATAAACATGCAGTGCACATTACCTAATGCAGGCGTCAAACAGTGGTTTGTCTTGTCCGTGCTGCGAGATGATTGGCAGCAGGTCGTTCTGCAGGATCTGAGCAGCGCCCAGCTGCTGACGAATGTCCCGTGTGTCGTCTTCATGCCGTAGGTATCGAATCAGATCCTTCACACTCTCTGCACAGACATACACAAACACGTTAAACAAAAAAATAAATACTAATTATGAGCATGGGAGTGTGTGTGCGTGTACATATGCTTACAAACATACACACATACACAATCCCAAGACACATGGCTGTGTAGTTTTCATTATTTGTTTATTCACACATGTCTGGGCCAAGTGACTTCTATCAAGACATGAATCAGACTTGACGAACCATTTGTCTGGGCTAACAGCCCTGTGTTTACACTACATCCCACATGCTGGCACAACCGTGAAAGCATTCCTTCAATTATGAGCATATGCTGATATCTGCTTTTCTTAGTAAGATTGGAGTACGCCAAAAGATAAGATTTTTTTTTTTTTTTTTAAAGGCTGTATCGCTAATTATCCCACACTTGGCAAGCAACACCAACACATATCTGCAACAAACAAACGCCATTCTTGTTATGAGCCCATCATCCATATTCAACCTGCCATGTAGACCGACAGTAAAGCCACCATGAGCAGGACTCACCTAAACAATCAGGCTCCCGGTGGTAGGTGTCTCCCTCCAGGTAGCCCAAGGCACTGCAGGTGGCCAAAAGTTCGCAGTTCATCATGTACAAGTCCATAAAGCACTAGCCTTACTGAGGGTCTCGCTGGGCCCCGATCTGCATAGGGGGGAGAACATGAAAGGAATCATGACAGTGAAAATGGGGGGAAAGTGATAGGTTGGGTTTCAGTAGTTTTGATTTGATAATATGAGCATAAAACAGTCACCGGTAGGAAGTGATTGTCAAAATGTAGAGTGAGAGAGAGAGAGAGAGAGAGAGAGAGAGAGAGAGAGAGAGAGCATGTAAAACAACTGATCGGATGGATATGATAACGGAGGGAAACAAGAGTATCACAGAAATATCAACACAGATATTTAAAGAAATATGAAATTAATACTGTGATACTATATGAGTACTGAATGAATGGGAATCAAAGTGAAAAACAAAATATTATACTGTACGCCAAACCCAAATATTTTGGCATGTAAAAAAATTCCGTTTCAAAAAGATGCAACAGGAATTAAACTGCTCACCTGATTCTCAACAGCCAAGCTGTTTCAAACCTAAGGAAAGGGGGGAGCAGAAATAGTCATTTTAAAATAATATTGAAAAAAAAAATGCTGTGCCCTTAGGGTAGGAGCAAGTGGGCTATTCCTTTTCCTCTTGTTCAAGCAGCACCAGCTAGCCAGTGTTTACCCATCCCCCGCATACACTCATGACTAGACATCCAACATAACAGTCCAGAACATGACAACAGCAACTGCATCCCCAACAAGACCTACTTCAACAAACTTAAAGACAATTTACAATATGGATTTAATGCTTCTTCTCATTAAGCATCCAAGTGCACCTTCCAGACCATTCACTAGACTCAAGGCTAGACTTGACTAGACTTGGCTATGAACATCAGGTCAGTGAGTTCATTATCTGGGGTTAAAGGGTTTACAGGCAGTGTTGAAAGGACAATGACAGTCCTTCTCATATATACCAATTCCAGACAGATTCTCCAAGGTGTGAGACCAGACACCTCAAACTAAAGTTTTTTGTTCACATGCTTTTGTTTTTGTTTTAATCAGAAGATGCTCCTGCAGAAATTAACTTTACTGTCTGCTTATTGAAGGTGAAGGGACATGTGAACACCCATAGCAGTACAACTCCATAGAGATCCCAAGTATGACATGAAAGGCTTCTCATACACAAAATGAGTAAATAATTTTTTAAACTTTTTCATAAACAAGCAGATGTTCCACATCAGTACTGTCCTTGGTCGCATCAAATGCACAAAATCCAACTACTCATCTGACAAGATGTATCTGAGGAGAAGCTCACAGATTATTTCAGTAAACACTATTTGTGTGTAATCAGATTCATTCACTCAAATATAAACCTTCATTTTGAGCTTTCAAAAACATTCTCACTATTAGAATTAGGCCTATTTCCTTTTGATTAGCCTACATTAACCTGAATGACACCTGAATAAGTATTTTTTCCATGGTACATATTCTATGTCTTCAAAACTGAAAACACGCTTGTCCAGTGTATAGTAGCAATGGTCCTTCAAAACACTTTCCCAGACTTCATCAACCTGACACACAGACCTGGCAAAAAAAGGCACGTTTGTAAGTTAAGTCAAGTTAACTCTCTTACGGAGTCTTCAACCCTCCGCGGGCTCGTCCTTGTACCGGCATTTGAAATTCCCTTCCGTAAAGCCCCTCAAACAGGGCAGAGAATTACTCACTTCCACAGACACGTAAACAAACAGCCAGCCAGACCTGCGTTTCGCCTGCAGCTCTGTGGTACTACGGAGACTGTGCCCTTTTGTTTTAATTACACAAACCTGATCTTATTCAATGTGAAATAATGCATACCAGCAAGAGAACAAAAAAACCTACCATATGCTAACAGAAGGAGGAGGCGGAGTGTACAAGTGTTCATAGGGGGCTGCACAACCGGCGCTTATGCAACCGTGATACTTACCCACAATGCATTGAGATTTAACCTAGTTTTCCAGGGTGGAAAGGGGAAGCTCAGGAGGCTGGATTAACCCTTTCGCCTTCACAATCAAAACATTACATTATCTAACGTTACCAAGTTCTGTGTGGATGTATGCGGTGTAAAACTAGCGGATTTGTGATCTAATAAGCAGACACCTTACAAAGAATTGCCAGGCGTTGCTAAATATGGTATTTGCCGGCAATGCTAAAGGTTTCCTTATATTGGTGTCCTATGTTCCAGTACTAACGTTAAACCTAGAGATCCAGTTATTGTGATGTTTACGAATACATACCATCCCTAACATAGGGAGTTATTACTGATTGTTTAGCGTTAAGAAATCGAGCCTGTGCACCGTCTTTGGTTCAGCGACAAGCGAGATGGTTGCCCAGGAAATTATTCAATCATCAATGTCAGTTCATGTAGCAAGCAACGTTGTTAACGTCACGTTACCAAACCCATCCACAACGCTGACATATTAACCGGTTCATTTAACATAAACCAACCATTAATACATTAAATCATACTCTCCGGAAATGTAACCTCGTACATAGTTTCAATTATCATTCGAAATAAGGCTATGTTCATCAACCATTGATGTTAGCAAAATGTCAACTTTAGCAAGCTAATCGTTAACTCACTTACCAGACAGGGATGTAAAGCCTATGGTTTCTGCCCCCCTTCCTTCAAATAGCGACCTAACGAGTCAAGTAATTCTTGATCCTGGTGTAAGAAATATTTAACTTTGATTCTTAAACAGCTAAATAATCAATGGGTGTTTTATCCAGCCCGCACAACTGGCCTCACAAAGTACAGGACGCGCTACCAATCTCGCGCCAGATTTTCATACGTATGCTTACGTCTCTTAAAGGGACCACCACATCTTGACATGACAACATAGAATAATAATGTAATGGTCATAACATAGTCTTGTATGCAGCATCCAGACAATACTGTCCGTGTTTAAATGTAGCTTGAACTTTGATTTGAAATGGAAAATAATTCGAAACAAATTCTGAGTTGAGACAGAGAGTATCTTTGGTTGAAACTCTCAATCTCACTCTAATCACAGATGCCGTCTGTCATCCTCCAACCATCCCCTCATCCTTTAGTCTAGGCTATTTAATAAGAAAATCAATCAAAAAATCAATTTCTTCAACCCCTCCGTGAAATAACAGTGACAACTTTTCATAACAGAAAATAATTAGTCAACTATTATCAGCAAAAAAACATCCTGCATTTTTGATTGTTCTTGAACTGGAGAGAAACCTGGATTTGCCAGGTCACCAAATGTGAGCTGTAGTCATTAGGCTAGCTGTATCTGAAGTTAAACTGTGAGACCAATTCATGTATTATCTCAACAACTTAGTTTTCAGGAAAAATGCTTGACTATTGCTTAAGCTAGATCGTAACGCAGACGAACAGTCCAGGGCACTAACAGATTTTGAAGCCACAGCCTGCTTACCTTCTTGAAGTGAAGGTCCCGTCTATGGGCACTAGTTATGAAGAAGTGCATAAAACACTAGCCCACATGTGAGCCACGGCAATGACAATATAAGGCTATTAATTATAATGTCGTCAATGTACTCCTCTGTCAGGGGTATGTACAGAACACAATCCTGTAATGTAGCCAACCACAGACTTGAACAGGTGAAATCGAAAAAGTCACATATTTCAGTATGGCACAAAATCCAACAAGCGACACAATAAAATACGCCATGGTTAATATTATGTGTACTGTGACGATACAAAAAAGGATGGTGACTTTTCTAAGGAATAATAATGAGGAATAATAATGTATGTGTTGGCGAATAACCCCCAAGGATGAACACATGGTTTGATCCAGTAGCCTAGTCACACTCAAAGACAGCGTGACATCCACCAGCCTCGGAACACTGCAAACGTGTGGGCTTGCCTGTAAAAGGTAGGCATGTACATTGGTAGAAACATTAATTATCAATCTTACATAGGCTAGTTTAGTTTTCGAAACATGTTCAAGGTGCATTTCATTTATTAATACCAAAGGCATCCAAATACGTGCTGAAAGCGAAAGTTTCGGTTACCCTCTTATTTGCAATGTTATAGAGAAATGGTTAATTACAGTAAACTAGTTAATAGTCCCCCCAAACTCCCCAAAGTCATAAATAGGCTTCACTATAGCCTACAAACGGAAAAGATTAGATTTTAGCAGCAGTTATTTTGGTGTCTGCCAGTGTTCAGCTAGGCCTAAGTGGATAAGCACATTAAGAGATTTTCCTGAGGATGTTACAAAAATATTCAGCTAAAATCTGTGGGTGGTGAACATTGACTGTATGGTGGTGAAAAAATTGGAGGATCAAAATTCAGATAATCCAGACCCTCATACAAGCAGCCTAAGTGTAGCGCCACCTATTGGCAGATAGGAAATGAAACAGACCCTTCAAACTTCCAAAAAACTCACACAAAGTTTTGTCCCTAGAGACTGCAGGCCATCCTGAATCATATGACCTTTCTGATGAAATTTTAGATGCACATAGGTCTCCGATTTGCATCCAGTAAGCCCCCATACACTGAATTTTAGAGCCCCAGTGGATGAAATTTTAGTTTTACTGAGCTGCATGACAAGCCCTCAACCACCCATGTGTGTATGTGTGTGTAGCACCATCTATTGGATGAGAAAAAAAAAATCTGCACAAATTTCAGTTGTCTTGCCTACCTGGGAAACATCATATAGATCCACAATTTTTTGGTTACTTTAGTTAGTTTCAATACCGAGACAATTTTGGTTCTGGGGCAGCGGGGGGTCCCACAGTTTTCATGGAATAACTCCTTAAGAAAGTTTTAGGAATTCAGGAGCTCAGAAATTCAGACTGTGAACTTGTGTGGACTGTGTGTATACATGTATTGACTCCATAGGGGTCAAAATAACAAAATAAACCACAATTGTATTACAAAATTAAAATTGAAAATTAAAATTAAAATTAAAATTGTGCCTTTGGGAGGGAAATTTGTTCTCTGCATTTTACCCATCCGGGAGGTGTACACACATACAGTACACACAGACACAAGTTGTTGTTGTGAGCTTCAGAGCCTCACACTCCTTGAGCTTTGCACTCCCACGCGCGGTGTATTGGGCAGCCTTCAATCCGGCACCCGGAGAGCAGTGTAGGGGTTAGGTTGCACAAGGGCATCGCATCCGTGGATACTGGACATGGGAAGCGCTCTACATTCACTCCCCCACCCTCCTCTTCTCACCAGCCGGGAATTAAACCTGCCACCGGGATGGCCCTTTTTTTTTTTTTTTTTTTTTTTTTTAGAATTTGGAACCTTGTGACGACCAGTAGCCTGGTCCCAGTGACGTAACACCTTCGGAGTTGCTGTCGCTGGTCTGGCCAGCTGCTGATCGGGCAGGACTTCTGAATTCCCCAAAACTGGGGAACTGCCCCCCCTTGCTCGAGAACCAATCAACTTTGAGCAGCTCCAACGGCTCTCAGTCCTGTTCAAGCAATTCCCTTCGCGTCATGTACGTCAGAGGAAAGAGTGGTGTGATTGGTTTTGCTTCGGCACAGCATTTTCTAACATCAACCAGTAGCAAACCGAGGCATTTCAGGGAGGCGGGTCAACCATGTGCTTTGAGAAAGTTTGTTATACGGGCTCTTGGCCAGACCAAAGTCTCCTAGAGCTTTGAAAGTCGATGCCAATCAGGTTAGATGACTAGCACATATTCCTCATTGTTAAATGCTCTTCAATTTATGCTTGATGCTTGACTTGATTGTCAAGACTGAGTCTTTGAAGAAGCAAGTCCGAGTCGAGACCAAAACCATAAAAGCATGTCAGTTTTCATTGTCATTGGATATCATTTCCAAACAATGCTCGTCAAGCTTGCATTTAATCACTAATGTGTTATGTGTTACTTTAATATGAACACACTGAGACAGAGTCAAGCCAGAGTTTGAAGGAACAAGTCAGAGACAAGTCCAAGAAAGCAGAAATCGGTCTAGAGACCGGTCTCGACTACTCCATGACCAGATTGCCACCAGATTGCCACCACTTCTCAACCGATTTGTAGGCCTATCTTGTCTTTCAAGAACAGGCAATATGCTACTGCTTAAAATTTAGTTGCCATTACAAGTTACAGCATTTTTTCCTGACAATTTTATACAGGGATTTAGCACAAAGGGAAAGTTTCTAATGCCAAAATATTTGCCCGGTTTAGCACCTGGTGTTTTAACCTAGAAGTTTAAGTACATCAAATTTGCTCTCAATTTCCCCACATTATGAATTGATCAATCAGTGCTGTTTTAGTTCAGTAATGCCCGATGTGACCTCTTTTTCAAGTAGATCTTAGTCATTCATTCTTAAGTGAAGGAAAACAAGCACCCATTTGTTGTTCCAGTGTACTTTATTTGTATTTTCATTGCAATCGTATCTAGTAGTGATTTTCTCTAAAGTTGCCAAACATTCCCAAAGAACCGCAAAACAAAATAAAAAAATCCCTGCAGTGATATGAAAAGAATGAGGTGTTTTTGTTACAGTATGTGGTGCCTAGTATAGTGGTGTCCATCCATGTACTGTACCAACATGGAGCCAACTGACTGTAGTCTACTCCTTGCAAGCCTACAAATGCCATCCATCCCAACATACTTTTTCCCCCCGTACACATTGACAGATGAAAACCTGGCAGTGACTATACTGATAGGATAGGAAACAGAATGTGGTTGTGTGTAAAGGTCCCCATATTGGGTAATTTAGTGGCGAGTGTTAAATTGGAGGTGTTCAGTTCAGGTACAAAACAGATTATTGAGAAAATTCTAGTTTTTTTTCTTTTAACTGTAAATCAAGGCCTCAGGTGGTGTTTGAAAGAAGGTGACCAGGTAGGGCTTGCTCCACCACAAACCTGCCCCTACCAAACTCTACAATCATTTTCATATCAGTGGCTATGTCAGCACATTCAAGTCTGTGTTAATGTATCTGCTACAATATTCTTTTGAGTAATTGCATCAAGGGGTTGTGTTCTTTTCTGTCATTTGAAATGTCGCCACTGAACAATATCTAGGGTTTTAAACAGGGAATGTGTGTGTCATTGTAGCACCATTGTCACAGTTCACAGTGACTGAATTTACAGTTTTGACCAGTGTATTCACTCTGGGGAAAAGGGGCTATTAGTCTGAGCAATACTCTACTTTGCTCACAGATCACAGCTTTGAGTCAAAAACAAAAAGGCTCACATTATACCTGTCTAGCATTCATGATGTCTTTTTTTTTTAACAATTAGCAGTACATGTGATATAAGCAGCTTTGATCTCTTTTTTTTCATTCTTTATGATTCTAATTCCTTTTCCTAATTTCTTGTTGCCTTTGCTCACACTATTCTTGACCCTGGAACATTCAGCTGATATCAATGAGCCTTTTTAATCATCCCTGTCAGAGTCTTTGGAGTCACGGCCACCACGGGAGTCATGGGAGTCGCGGGAGTCATGGGAATCACGGGAGTCACGGGAATCACGGGTCTCGCTCTTGTCACGGCTATCACGGGCATCCTTCTCCTTCCTAGACTCCTTCACCACCTGTAAAGCAGTACAGCAAATATGCAAGTAAATTAGGAAAATGCAATTATTTATATTAATAAATGCAATTATTAACACTAATACATGCAATTATTAATATTAATAGAATGTTTTATTATGCACGTAGTACAAAACTATTCTTGTACCAACACACCTCTCCATCACGGGTTTCAACAGTCTTGATCACAACTTTCCTTCCGTGTCCAGGCTCTGGTTTGTCATCATAGTCTGGAAAAGATTTATTAAACAAAGATAAAATAAGATATTTTTGATTATAAAATTCAGACAGAACTAGTGATTATCACTCATAGTCTATAATTCAGAATCAGACAGCAGCAAATGTCATACTGAAATGCACAGGAGATCTAAAAAGAGGGAGAGAGAGAGAGAGAGAGAGATAGAAAAGCAAGTCTTACCACCACCACGAATGGAGGGAATGTTCATAGGAATAACAATCCTGTAACAGACAAAAGCATAAACAAAGGGCTGACAGTTCAGATATTCAAATAATTTTTTTTTGAATACTGTACTTAAAACATCCAAACTTGCAGGATCATCAAAGGTTTCAATACTTTTATAAAATCCAATTAAACTCACACTCAAATTGCACTAAAAATTTGTTTGAACATATATACTGAAGAGTTCTGAGTGTTTGGACCTGTTGTTCCAGCTACCAACCTGCTCTCCTCTCCCTCAAGCAGCTTCCTGTAGGTGGCGATCTCAATGTCCAGAGCCATCTTGACATTGAGCAGGTCCTGGTACTCCCTCAGGTGGCGAGACATCTCATCCTTCAGGTGGCGGATCTCCTCCTCCAAGCGAGAAATGTTGTCCTGGTAGTTGCCGGTCTCCACTCCAAACTGATCCTCCATGTCCCGCATCTGCCTCAGAAGAGCCTCGTTCTGCAGATGGAGGAGAGATGGACGTGTTACATACGGTACATTGTCAACATTCAAACATAACATGACAAATCACATCAATCAACAGGACACTCGAATTGAAGAGTTACTATAAGTTGCCAAACCAAGTCCACTTTTTACAGAAATATTAACTTTATATCAGTCCTTTATATAATACTTAACATTATTTTTTTGTGTTGTCATGTTTCCTTACATGACTTCTACTGTCTTTGAGCTATTCCTTGCTGCGTTTATTGAAATATTTCAACAGGAGTTATCTGTTATGAGACCCATCGGTGGATGGAAAGGACAAGAAGAATGGGAACATGAGGAGAGGAAAGGAGAGATGGCCAAGGACAGAGGAGAGGTGAAACTAGCAAAGGAGAATAAAGAAGTGTCGACTCTCACCGTGCTCTTCAGGGCATCCATGTCACAGTTGAGAGCCTGGATCTGACGACGGTACTCATTGGCCTCCTGCTTAGCCTGCCTCATGGCATCATTGTTACGCTTAGCCGAGTCTGTCAGGTCGGCAAACTGGATAGGCAAACAGGAAGAAAGACTGCTTAAATACTGTATAATTCATGGTTGGTATAAATTCAGAGACTGCATTTCCCTCACAGGTTCAAAAGAGTACACAATATATATACACACTTACATATTATTTTGAGTATATATTTGTGTCATTGATTAATATGATAGGATGTCAGGTTGTGATGCTGCACACCACTTGGTTACCGCTTGGTGGAAGTGATTTCTTTGTGTCCATGCATGGCTCAGTACTTACCTTGGACTTGTACCACTCCTCAGACTCCTGCATGTTCTTGGAGGCGATGTTCTCATACTGAGCACGGATGTCCCTCAGGGCAGCGGTGAGGTCAGGACGGGCCTGGGCCTCCACTTCAAACTTCATCTGCTGGGACTGCACACTCACCTGCACGTCCTGAATCTCCTGCAGCGGGTGAGAGCAAAACAACCACATGATCAGTTATTGGTGCATCCATTAAAAATAAAAAATATGGTATTTTTTAATTTAGGGAAAATAAGTGTGGAGTCTTTATACTTAAGCATCTTCACATGAGACATGCAGTCATGTGTCCTTGATTTGTTGAGTAGATTTTTTCAAGTACAGACATAAATAAAGACTAATGCGTAATTACTAATGCATGACAGTACAGTGATTCTATGTAAGCATTCTTGATTTTATAACCATGTACTGTGTTCTTAAAGAAGGCAGTCTTATCTAAAATCCACAGTGACAACATCTATCACTGCCTTTTGAGAAATTAATCCATCTGGTGTTTTTGTTGTGGTTTCCATGGTGCAGGCAGGTAACTTACCTCATCATGGAGCTTCTTAAGGAACTCGATCTCATCCATCAGCGATTCGATTTTCCTCTCAAGCTCCAGACGAGACAGAGTGGCGTCGTCCACATCCTTTAGAAAGGTAATGCACTCCCATTATTTAATCACATTTAGAGGTTTTATACTTCAATACAGACCACTGCAGTGCCCACTTAGTGTGATGATGTCTGGAATTTCAGTGGATTTCAAGTGTCTGTGCCTCTGTAGACATGCCATGTGACACAAGTATGGCAAGATAAGGTGATGGCTATATTTTTGTTTTTATTAAAAGAAACTTAGTTTCTACTTACAAGTGTCTTTAATTTTGTGCTTTTGAGGACCCCCCCCCCCCCTATTATGTTCCATCATGACTACCAATAATTTAGTTTCAACAAACAGCAGTAATAATCTTCAATAAGCAATAATCTTCGGCTCCCATCTTTATTTTTTATATAGTCATCTTTGTATAGAGTACAGCAGGCCACATGGTGTCACTATTTCTACCAGTGGTGGATTTGGGTGTGGTTCTCTCGGTCATCCCATTGATTACTCAGGGAAAATGCTAATGTTAGCATGGTAGTAGCATGAGTGAGCACTAACATGTCTTTTACTGGTTTCCATTTGTGATGGAAGACCAGGGTCAAAGATCTGCAATATTTGTAGGCTCATGGACAAAGAAATTGATGGTGAAAGAGGATATGTTCAACTATAAAATGAGAATAGATTGAATTAGTTATGGTTGTGCTTACCTTGCGGAAGAGGACCAGGTTATTTTCAGCCTCCTGCCTCTTCTGAGTTTCCTCATCAAACCTGGTAAAATTAATAATAGAAAATAATAATGATAAGAATAGCAGTGTTTTTCACTACACAGTTTCCCAGTTTGTCACATTGGTGTTGCTATGGTACAGTATATTGTGAAACCATCTTCTTTTTTTATTCAACCAGAAGTGACATTTAACTCCACAATTTGTTGGTATTAATTACTTCCAGACAAAACATTGTGTTAACGTTATGTTAACGTAGCATGCCTGTTATGACTATAAACATATAGGTAGTCTGCTTTGGACATGTTCCAAGAACCTAAGTCTAAGTCCGACTCAGTCAGTCGGACATAAAACGTACATAGTTTTCTTATGGAGAAAATAATGAGTGTGGTATAGCTGGCACACTAAGTGCTTTATATAAATCATTACCTGACAGGTGCCTGATCATGGGCTCCTGTGCTAACATAGGCTGAGAGCATCATCTGGCAAAGAGCCTCGGAATCAATTAGTTAATTTGATGGTCTGTAAAAGGATTTGGGACGGAGGCCAAATGCTGTTTGGGTGTGGCAGGAGGGGCGGGGGCAAGCGGTAGACGATATCTTTCAGAGGGGTAGGGCAACTTGGGTGGAGGCTTATTCAGCACAGCATGGGACATTGGCTGAAATCTCGGAGGTCATACATGTAGCCTACTCTCCAATGCACTTTGTGTGCTTTTTTTTTTTATTTGGTCAGAGGGACAATGCACCATCTGGGACATTTGTCCTTCTGAACCATTGTCTCTTCCACAGGGGAGAAGCCCGTTTCAGGGCTGGATGAAATAATCAGATCAAGGGGAGAAAACTGGCTGACCCCTGATTGCATTCAATCTGGCCCCTGTTGCTTCTGTAGTACATTAGCCATAGTCTAGCGGCAGGATGGCTGGGTCTGGTATGACTCAGGGAAAATCACTCAGACACACACACACACACACACACACACACACACACACACACACACACACACACACACACACACACACACATTTTGACGGAGATCTGGATAATACCACAAAGAGCTTTAAAATAAAATAATCCAGCTATAAAATAAAAGCAGGCTTTTTACATGTCTTCTGTAATGTAATAAATATGAACCAGGAAATAAATAATTATGTAAAAACAATTTCTAATTTAATATGATGTATGTAAAAAGTTTAAGTCATAGGAATTCACTTTTACAAAATACAATTTACCAACAACCGATTTGTAAAGTGTGTGATTCCTCAAAGGATGATCACTAAATGAGGCCTTTGCGTACATCTGCCAGCATATGATTGGGGGTTTGTGTATACATGTGTGTAATGGGTTGGATGTGCATGTGAGTATGTGTGTCTGTGTGTGTGTTCATGCATGCAGAAGTATCAGTGTATTTGTCAGTGTTTGTGTGTGTTTGTGTGTGTGTGTGTGTGTGTGTGTGTGTGTGTGTGTGTGTGTGTGTGTGTGTGTGTGTGTGTGTGTCTCTGTGTAAGTGCATTTGTATGATGATGGATTAATGTATGCAGGTGTGTGTGTGTGTGTGTGTGTGTGTGTGTGTGTGTGTGTGTGTATGTGTGTTTGAGTGCATGTGTGTGTTTCCTCTCATCTTTAATTCATGCACCATTTCGGGGGGTCTGTGGTCTGGTAATGGGGTACCTGGCACCATCCCTCCAGCCCAGGACACCCAACACCATTTTATGTAGGCAGTCTCATTGAGCGCCATTGATTTTTCCAACTGCTCTCTCTCTCTCTCTCTCTCTCTCTCTCTCTCTCTCTCTCTCTCTCTCTCTCTCTGTCTCTCTCACTCTCTGTGTCTCTCTCTCTGTCTCTGTTTCTTTCTCTCTCTCTGTCTCTTTTTTTACTCTATACCCCTCCTCCAGAGTCTATTCTTTGCTATGCCAGTTCATCTCTACTCCTGTATTGTTATTTTCAGGGTCAGAACGTACACACACACACACACACACACACACGTACACACACACATACACACATACACACATACACACACACAGGCTTACTCATCAAGCAAATACATCTCTGCTTTCAAACCTTTTAATCTATCTAAAAAGGGGAAGGTCACATCAAGGGCTGTCTTTCGGCTTCAGTGGTTTACAGTTTGAGTTTTTACCACATTTCAGTTCTGTATGCAAACAGGCAGTTACTGCATTAACATCTATACTGAGCAGATTTGCAATGATTAAATAATTGGTCTCTCAATTCAGAATTATATGTTGTAATTATATAGTTATAATAACAAGTATTGATTGGTCCAAGTCAAGCAATAAGTTCAAAGTTGTGCCCTGTCTTGTTTGTAAGAAGCCAGGCAGGTAGTGCATAGCCTAAAAGTTGCATAGGCTTGGTGACCACAGCTTCAGCTAATGGTCAAGAGACTTGTGTTCAACAAAGCTCTACACTTCACCTGTTGTGAAGAACTTGGAGTACTGCCCATCCTTTTGACTTGATATGCACACACATACATGTACACACCCATCACTCTCACCTCCCCAACACGCACACGCACACTCACACACACACACACACACACACACACACACACACACACACACACACACACACACACACATGCTGCAGTACTGTGGCTGCAGGGGGGAGGGTCTATGTTCTGACGTCTTTGTTTCCATGGCTGATCTTCCTCATGTACCACACCCAGTTCTGAACTTCACCATTGGATACATTTTCATCAAAAAGTAAATAAATAAAGAAATAAAAATGAATTACAAAATAATGGCCACACCCTTCCTTGATACCTCAAAGTAGAGAGTTGGGTGTGGCACTGCATTGATGCTGCAGCTGAGGGATGGTACATACACAGCTTTTATGGGTATGTTATGTGTGTTATGTTGTGTGTGTGTGTGTGTTGTGTTGTGTTGTGTGTTGCGTGTGTGTGTGTGTGTGTGTGTGTGTGTGTGTGTTTGTTTGGGTAGAAGGAGGGGCTTTGCACACACCACAAGCCAAACACCCCCTTTCAGACCTTTTAATTGTATAACAGACCTGCCTTTCCCCTGGAGAAATTAAGTTCGCTTTCTTCAAATGTATATTTCAGTCTAGTCTAAATGTTATATTTTTACATATTTTACTTCAGTGTAGTCCTCCCTCCTTTTTTCTCTGATGTTCAAATGAATACGCTGTCTGATGGATGCTGTCACATATGTTTTTCTTTTAACAACCTGTCAGCAAAAGTGATTTAAACCCGCAAATTGATTTGCTCTAAAGCTTTAGGCACTGATGACCAAAAATTTACAGCACACATCCACTGCTTATCTAAAATCACTGCATATTCCTTCACAACCAGATGGTAGATGGATACCAGATTGTAACAAAAGTTACACTGTAGCAAATAATCCTAACAAAGTTACACTGTAGCAAATAATCCTAACAAATTAATTCAGCGTGCTCACAGTTTTGAAAATATAAATTAGTAATTCCTTTATCATATTTTGTGTACACAATTACAAGACTATGATACAATTATCTTACAATTTTCTACAATACTATTGTCTTAATCGCCTTGAATGTTAAGTTTGTGCCCCCCTCTCTCTCTCTCTCTCTCTCTCTCTCTCTCTCTCTCTCTCTCTCTCATCTCTCTCATCCTACATGCATCTACCCACCTCTGCTTCATGAGGGCCAGGTCCTCAGCCAGGTTGTCCCTGTCCACCTGGATCTCGTCACGGTCCTTCCCCACGAGCTCCAGCTGCCTGCGGAGTTCGCGCATCTCCTGCTGGCAGAGGTCGCTGACGCGGTTGGGCTGGCCTTGCTGTTGCTGGCCCTTGAACTGGTTCAGTTCGGCCTGCAGCCCGGAGTTCTGCTGCTCCAGGTAGCGCACCTTATCGATGAAGCTGGCGAAGCGGTCGTTGAGCTCTTGCAGCTCCTGCTTCTCGTTGCTGCGCGTGGTCAGGAACTCCTGGTTGACCGCCTCGGCCAGGGAGAAGTCCACCTTGTCGTAGGAGAGCCGTGGGGTCGGGGTGCTGGAGCGTGCCCGGTAGGCCACCTGGCGGGTTGGCATGCCACCGGGCATGGAGCTCATGGAGGTCATGTAGCGGCTGGAGTGGGGCATCATGCGGGACGAGAGGGGCGTGTAGGAATGCATGGAGGAAGCGGGGCCGCCGAAGGTGCGGCGGTAGGAAGTGCGGGCGGAAGAGTGGCTGCTCATGGTGGCGGTTGGCTGGATGGCTGGTTCTGACTTTGCTTGAAGAATCGCTGTCCTTTCACTTGCTTGCTGTCTTCCTGCTTCGGTCTCTTGCTCTGGCACTCAAGCGATGGTGTTTGTTCTCAGAAGGGGCTGTGTTCAGGAGTAGCTGTCCGAGCTTAGGAGGGTTTGAGAGGGAGTGAAGCAACAGGACGTCCAGCAGAGATGCAGCGCAGCTTTTATACATCCCCGAGCTGGACATCCCGTCCCCCCCGCCTCTCTGTGCCCTTCCGGCACCCCTCATCCTCCTCTTTCCCCCCTCCCCTCCCCTCCCCTCACTCGTTCTCCCGAGTCCCTGCCTCCTCCTCCATTCTGTCCATCCATCACCCTACCGTACACAACGCAGACTTTGCGCTAGTAGCCACTCCCTCCCTGCAGACCCTCCCCATGTCCTGTCAGCCCCCTCCCCTCCACTTCTCTTTTCCTCTCCCTCTCCTTCTCTCTCTATCTCTCTCTCTGCCCCTCCCTTTTGTCCTGCGCTTTTGGCAGTCATCCCAATGGTCTCCCACATTATTGCCCCATATCACTAAAGATGTCTCCATCTTTTCACCCTTCTCTCAGCATCCCTCCATCACATTGCCAATGCCCCCCACACCCACCCACACACACACACACACGCACACATAAACACACACATACACTGCACACACATCCTGACAGGGCGTATGTTCTCTGCAGGCACTGCGGCCGACCTCTGTGCTCACTGCAGACACACTGCTCATGGGCTTCTCTGCCGCCTCTTCCACTTTCACTTTGGAGTTTGGGCCTTTTGGGGCTCCAACGGCTGAAGGCTTGTCCAACTGTCTGGCATCTGTGACTTCTCTCTGCTCTTCTATATGCCTATTATATCTATCTATCTATCTATCTATCTATCTATCTATCTATCTATCTATCTACTCTATCTATCTATCTATCTATCTATCTACTGTATCTACAGTATCTATCTATCTATCTATCTATCTATCTATCTATCTATCTATCTGTCTATCTATCTATCTATCTATCTATCTATCTATCTATCTATCTATCTATCTATATACCTATCTAGTTTCTAGTATCCTTTCTGTGATTTGTTACTGATAAAAAATCTCAGTATCACTCAGTATCCATTTTCCTTGGTTACCTCCATCTGCAGATTTTTTCAGAAACTGCAGTCATTGCACGTTCTTGAAAAGGATAAAAAAAAAGGAGAAAAGCTTTCTTGCCTGCCTTCTCTGTCTCCTCTTTTACTGTCCCCTGCCTCTTTCTGCCCCCACATGTAATGGAATATAGTATTGATGTTCTGACAGGCAGACAGTGGCTGAGTCATGACTATGCAATTCTACCCCATGGTGGCAGATAGCAACGCTCATATCGGGTGATCTTTGCCTTTAGCCTATTTTTGCATCAGGCAGGCAGTAACATCTGACAGCCTACTGCAGGAAGAGGCCTGAGCCGGAAGATAAGATACTAACTTGATGCTAGCAGAGATAGAATTCATTTTCAGCTCTCAAAACACAGCGACCCACGCCTGTGTCATAAAAACAAAACAGTAGTTTTCATTCATTTTAGACTAAGGATGCTCTGGAGTAAAACATAAAACATCTTTACAGCCAGTATGAAGACCATTCTGATAAGGGCAATGGCAAATTTTCCAATCTTCATTTCTATATTTAACATCCTAGAATTTCATTTGCATTGATTAAGCGAAAGCATATAATGCACGGTTATGGGCGGTGGCCGACTGCAAGCACGATATTAAAAGCTCTCTTCTCCACAGCGGAGAGAGAGGAGACAACGTTTGGGGCCACGATTTGACATGTATTTTAAAACCATCAATTCATCTGTTAAATGGTCTGTTCATCCATAAGTAAGAAGATGTATGGGGAGAGAGGTGCCGAGTGACTGCATGTGTGTGCAGAGGGCACTGCAGACTCTCCTCCTGTTTCTCTGTGCAAGTGTAATGTCCAGACCACCTCTTTAGCTAATTGAGTGACTGCAGCGTGCTCAGGGATGTGCAGAAACACATGGTTTCATCTGCAGGAGAATGTCGAAAGCCTGAGGTGAGGTGGGCACGTGTGGTTTTAGATTGTGGATATTTATGTTTTAATGTTGCCCACATATGATAAAGTATGAACTACAACTGCCATTTCACATACAGTAAAAACGAGAGGCGTAACTGGACCTCCATTTGCTACACAGTTTCTGCATGAAATTTTTTTGTCAATCTCAAATGGACTGTTATCTTTAGTTTCAATTTTATCTGTTGTTTTATTATTTTATTGTTTTATTATTTTTTTTTTATCTGGAGTTATCTGTATCAAATATATATGGTCAAGTTTCCTTCAAAGCCAAACTTGGAAAGTGACATCATTTGCCCATCCTTCTGGACTAGGGATAGTTAAAATTGTTTGTTTGTTGATGTAGGTAAAATCAACAAACCCTTGAGTCAGCTTGCTCTTGCTGCTGCTGCTGCTGCCGTGTGTGTGTGTGTGTGTGTGTGTTTGTGTATGAGAGAGAGAGAGAGAGAGAGAGAGAGAGAGAGTCTGTGTGTGTGTGTGTGTGTGTGTGTGTGTGTGTGAGTGAGAGAGAGAGAGAGAGAGAGAGAGAGATAGAGTGTGTTGGTGTGTTAGTGTAGAAAAGGATTTTGTGTGCACTTTTAGGGAAAGGTCTGCCAAGACATGCTACAGAATGAATCGAATGTCAGCTTTAATGTGGATGCAATGCTGAGCATGCATCTTGTTGTCAGCCTCTGCAGCCTCTAATGCAACATGGGTACATACAGTACTCTCTCCATGACACCCCCTCCCCCTCCTCTCTCTCTCTCTCTCTCTCTCTCTCTCTCTCTCTCTCTCTCTCTCTCTCTCTCTCTCTCTCTCTCTCTTCCTTTATTTCTCGTAATATCTCTGATCATGAAACTTCATACGACCTCTGTGTTGTCTCTATTGTTCTTTATATTTGGCCCCCTATATTTATTTATTCTATAATATCTATTAGAGAGGGAGAGGGAGAGGGAGAGAAAGAGAGATTCAGTGGTCTAATGTTTCACCCTTGCACATGTTTCATTTAATTGCTCTTGTTTGTTATCTTTAACCCTTTCTCTTTCCCTATGAGTGCCTCAATACAGTATGTAGGTAGTGAGTCTGTACTTTAGTCCAGCTGCCTCCTGTGTCTGGCTTTTGGAGTAATTAATTTTCTCTGTGTTGGGCATCGCATCCTAATCTAATCGTCCAACCTCGTAAATGAGTTACCTCTCTCTCTCTCTCTCTCTCTCTCTCTTTCTCTCTCTCTCTCTCTCTATTCTGCCCCCCTTTTTCTACATCACCCTCTCACAGTTTTTCTCTCTTGCCCTTCTGCCGGCCTTTTCTTAATGGATATTACTCTCTGTAAAAGTGATTCCTCACTGTCCTTTTCCGGTAAAGACCAGTATTCCCATATGACTGCAGATCATGTTTCTTAGATCCAATGGCTTTCGCTCGTAGGCCCTCACCACAAAAAAATTCCTCCTTTGTTCTCCTGTTTAGTCTCTAAATAGACATGTATTCATGTGCTCAATTCAAATGTAAGCAAATGATGAGTTGCCACATTAAAAACATTTACAAAGAAATTACCTTTTTTTGGTAGATGTTATCTTGGCATTACAATAATGGTACAGTGTTGGTCTTGAGGGTTTTGCTTAGCTCATATGATTATTTATTTTTTTGCCCACTAGGATATTCTTCCCTTCATTCAATTTCCTGTTCTATTTCATAACTCCTGCCTTGGACGTATGCCTACACAGTAAGAGCAGAGTCTTTCTTCACTGCACTGAGGTGCGTACAGCATATTTTTACTAGCAGTTGTGATGTTTCTTTAAAAAATTAAATAGACAAAATTAATAAATCCGTCAAGTTCTCCCTCTTTCATACGCAGAAAACAGAAACTCCAAGACACAGATACACACACACACACATTCACACAAACACATGCAGGCACACACACACACACACACACACACACACACACACACACACACACACACACACACACAAAAATCCATTGTAATTCTGTGTCAGTATCATTGTTGGGTATCACTCAACTCAAACACTCTATTCAACAGCATAGCTAACACTGTAATCGACAGGAGACTACAGTGTCATCAGTTTTTCACTCAGAAAGATTTGAAATGTCATACAATGCCAGCTTGTCTGATCAAACTAGAGCAGGGGTGGGCAATTATTTTGGCCGAAGGGCCACATTGGGTTTTAGATTTTGACTAACGGGCCGGGTGTTAACAGTCAACCGGTTGATGCCGGTAAATTGGCAAGTCTCAAATCAGTAGCCCCACTTTCTTCAGAGAACATGTTAACATGCAGGCTTAAAAGGGTGGGATTTGTATTTTATGAATACAACAAATTTGATAAATCAGACCTATAATCTAAGTCACCTTGGCTAAATGAGGAATTATTTTATTTTGGGAAGGCTCCACGGGCCGCATTAAATAGCTCAACAGGCCGCATGTGGCCCCCGGGCCTTAGTTTGCCCAGGTATGAACTAGAGGGATAATCACTCTGGCCTTGAAGCGCACATCACACATCTTTCACCAGGACAGTAGGCAATGCCAAACCTTGATTCTATGCCTCACCTCACTATGATTCTATGTCAACTGGTAGAAACACACCTAACTAGGATATTTTTATTCTGTGGTTTCAGGCATGTCTTGAACTTGCTGGTGGCCTATTTGGATTAAGACTTGTCTTGGTCTTGGCTGTTGGTCTTGCCAAATATTCTAGTTGTTTTTTTTATTGGCTTGGAATTTAAATCTTTAAATAATTTATTTTCACCTGACAAAAAGTTAATTAATTTAAAGTATTTAAAATGCCACTGACACTGGCCCATTATAAATATCTGCCTAAAGTCTTTTAGTAAGTAGTTTAAATAATATTATGACCGAGTGTAAAATAGATGTATGGTGATCCTAATGTGACAAGCAGTTGGGAAAAAAATAGCCTATGTGGCCTCAAAGAAAATAATTGTTCCCTCTATGCCTCAGTTTTGTGTCATCTTAACTTGATATGAGCCTGTATAAACACAGAATGACTCACTCAGACTAGTCGTGGAGAGTCAGTCAACGACAAACCCTTTGAAACCAAAAGTAAGATTAATGGTGCCTTTGACTCAATAAAAACTGCTCAGTAGCATTTGCATTCACATTTGGTCTTTGTTCCAAATTTTTTTCATTCCATTCATTTTGTAATGCCGTCACCTCCCGCTTGAATGATGCCGAACTATCACTTTAAGTGGCAAACCTGGGTAAGGTAACCAGAGGTAATGATACACCTGATAGCAAAGCCTCTGAGGTCCTCATTCTCTTCTCCAAACAACAGCAACAGGCTACTCTATTAGCAAGTTTTACCATATTCTCTGGCTTAATTTAGCCAATTTATCACCTAACCACCTACTTGGAATATTCCCCTGGTCCAAGACTTGTTTTGACTAGGCAAAGGTGATCTCAAGCTCTGCAGCCATTACCTGCCAATAATGTAAACAATATTGGCTTTGTTCACTGGCAGATTCCTCACTTATGATGGAAATGAGTTAGAAAAGAGTTAATTTAAGACTCAACACATTACAACTAAGCAGTCACTTTCTCCCTATTATAAGTTTTACATAATAAATATCCATTCATTGTGATGAATTCCCATCATTCTCTAATTGTTATTGTGTATAAAATAACAAATATTTGGGAAGGAGTAGTAAATGCTTAAGCATAGACTTCAGTGTCTCCTGTGCTGTTCCATGTAATACAATCACATGGGCTGATGCAGTGGTGTTAGTGGTTTAGCTTCATGACACAAGAATGTGACTGGTTCCTCATACTGATTGGTCAAAAGCTTCATGTTTCATTAACTGATCTCAGTGCTTGCCTAGAGAATGTGTTTTTTTTATGACAGAGTTTGTGTCAGGGAATGCAGACACTGCCTAAATGCAACTATTTTCTCCCACAAGATCAGACACCCTACTATTAGGATGTTGATAGCATTTCAAGTTTCCAGCTCTTTGGTAGTCTCTGAAATAATAGCACAGAACTTTTCTGTTTTTATGATTCTCATGAATTATACCATATTTAGCTACAATGGTTTCAAAACGTAACAATATAGCTGATTTGCATTTCACACACATATAAGCAAACAACATTTTTCCTCTCTTGGCATGATTGCCTGTAAGATGACCATTGTTAATTAAAAGCCGGTCCTTCCTTCTGAGACATTTCACACGGTCAAGTTCACGGTTTTAATTCTATAGCAAAGGCCAATATGTCACTGTTATTGATGATGGCTTGCGGGTATAGCCCTCAGATGAAGTAATGAATTCAACACTGGTGAAAGCCTCTTGAATTTGTGTTCTGTGTGGCTAATATAAGACATGTTTGTGCCTTGGAAATTAAAACTCGTGAATGAGGCTCACTGATATACAGCACAATGGTATGCAGTTGTTTGTGTTATTTGTAAGTTTTGCATGTATTCTAATGCATTCTCCAACTTCACTTCTCCTTTTTCTGTTTGTGTCTGCTTTCATGGCGTAATTCAGGAAACGCTGCTCTTGCTCATTGTAGATACTCCCTGGTAAACAGCTGATTGCAGAGGCACTTTTTTAACGACACAGAGGTCTTACACACTACAGTACCCACGAGGAGCCTAACACTAACAGTAAGTCAAAAGACCTGCTCAGCAGATAGGGAGCGCTAACATCAATAATTCAGGGGAGCGGCTTCTATTCCTTCCTGTGTGCAAGGCTGTTCAATACCAACAGCGATCAACGTTATGAACTGCTCTTGTCACTTATATCTCCGGCATGTTATGATGTACAATTTGGTATGACATACTCAGCACCTTATTGTAGGTGTGTGTTTTTGTCCTAATTCAATTGTACATTTGTGGCAGTTCTTTGTGTTGTATTGTGTAATGCATTGTGATGTACTGCACCTCAGTAGTCACCTACAGGTACAGTATACCTATTTTGCAGCACTAGAGGCTCATGCATAGTTAAAACTGTTGAAGAGCAGTACAGCCACAGCATGGAGTGAAAAAGTTGCGATTCTCTGCTATTAGTCATTTTGTCTGACGAGTCATTAATCGTTTGTATTTTAAAAAGGTGCCTATAAAATACCTACTACCTACTACATTTTTGCCAAAATTTCCCTAATTAATTGGAGATTAGTTTTGAATTGTACCTAGCTAATTAAAAACAGAGAATTGTTTCTTGTATGTAGCCTAGATATCTAGATCAATTTAAATATAGACTAGATACAACTTGAATTACATGTACTTGAATTATAAATTCATAGCAAGCAAAACAGTACTCATGTGCGACATTTAAGCTTTAAGGAAAGTATACATGATACAACCACAGAAAATGAATGACAAACATAATAACGTCGAGTCATCGGATTTAACTGTCACTGGGTATTTATTAATTCAGCCAAGAACAAACGTATGATAAGACTGATAGAGAGAACAAAAATAAGTGGTTATGGAGTGTGGATTTCACCACACAGTGACATCCGTAACAGACATTTAGTATTCCTCTCCCTCATCCTCTCCCTCCACGCTATCTGCTCCAACCTCCTCGTAATCCTTCTCTAGGGCGGCCATGTCCTCTCTGGCCTCAGAGAACTCGCCTTCCTCCATACCCTCACCCACGTACCAGTGCACGAAGGCACGCTTAGCGTACATCAGGTCAAACTTGTGGTCAAGCCTGGCCCAAGCCTCTGCAATAGCAGTGGTGTTGCTCAGCATGCACACGGCCCTCTGAACCTTAGCCAAGTCACCACCAGGCACCACAGTAGGAGGCTGGTAGTTAATACCCACCTTGAAACCAGTGGGGCACCAGTCTACAAACTGGATGCTGCGCTTGGTCTTAATAGTGGCAATGGCAGCATTGACATCTTTGGGCACCACGTCACCACGATACAGAAGGCAGCAGGCCATATATTTGCCATGACGGGGGTCACATTTCACCATCTGATTGGCTGGCTCAAAACAAGCACTAGTGATTTCAGCAACAGTTAGCTGCTCATGGTAGGCTTTCTCAGCAGAGATGACTGGAGCATAAGTGGCTAAAGGGAAGTGAATACGAGGGTAAGGCACCAAGTTGGTCTGGAACTCAGTAAGATCTACATTCAGTGCACCATCAAAACGGAGGGAGGCGGTAATGGAGGATACAATCTGGCTAATCAACCTGTTAAGGTTGGTGTAAGTAGGGCGCTCGATATCGAGGTTCCTACGGCAGATATCATAGATGGCCTCATTGTCCACCATGAAAGCACAGTCAGAGTGCTCCAGGGTGGTGTGGGTGGTCAGGATGGAGTTGTAAGGCTCCACCACTGCAGTGGACACCTGGGGAGCTGGGTAGATGGAGAACTCCAGCTTGGACTTCTTGCCGTAGTCGACAGACAGGCGCTCCATCAGCAGGGAGGTGAAACCAGAGCCAGTGCCACCTCCAAAGCTGTGGAAGACCAGGAAACCCTGAAGCCCAGTGCACTGGTCAGCCTAAAGAGAGAGAGAGTGATACAGTATAAAAAATGGAGCAATGCAATTCACAGTGGCATTTAGAGAGTTATTAACATACCAGTGCATGTTGCTTTATTGTCAAATGCTGTGCTGATAACCACACTGAGGTCAAGATTCTTACCAGTTTGCGGATCCTGTCCAAAACCAGATCAATGATTTCCTTGCCAATGGTGTAGTGTCCACGGGCGTAGTTGTTGGCAGCATCCTCCTTTCCAGTGATCAGTTGCTCAGGGTGGAACAGCTGGCGGTAAGTTCCAGTGCGCACCTCATCTAAACCAAGAGAGATTAGTCAGTCTTCCATGATTGATAACATGAATTGCCAACCCAATTCAAACCCAAATCTCCACAGTGCTCTGCTTACCAATGACTGTTGGCTCCAGGTCGACAAACACAGCCCTGGGGACGTGCTTGCCAGCTCCAGTCTCACTGAAGAAGGTGTTGAAGGAGTCGTCTCCTCCTCCAATGGTCTTGTCGCTGGGCATCTGCCCGTCCGGCTGGATGCCATGCTCCAGACAGTACAGCTCCCAGCAGGCGTTGCCAATCTGCACACCAGCCTGGCCAACGTGGATAGAGATACACTCACGCTGGGGAGAAAGAGAGAGAGTTACATGTAGACTCAATAGATGGCAAAGGAAGAGACAGAGCAGAAAAGGTGGCTTCAAGTTCAGGTTGTTGCCTTAGTGACGACATTCTTAGTAGCCTGGGTGATTTCCTAATATTTACGTAGTACAAGTCTAAGTGGTCAGAGTCCTGTGCTGGCTGAAAGCTATCCATGCTTCAAGATTTGTGTATATTATCTACAATGTATATCAACATGAAAAATAACATATTAATTAAACTCTGCAGAGTTTTTAGTTGGTGCAGAAAAGGAGACTACCGGCTGGTAAATGAACACAACACACTGGAAATAAACTGATTTCAATTTTCATATTGGCTCATGTCTGTTACATGCTTATTACGTTGTGTAGCCTAAGTGAGTAAGTGTGTGTGTGTGTGTGTGCTGTGTGTGATTGGAGTGTTACGGTCTATCACATGATTCAGCATGTTTTGATCTATGCGGCGAGAAAGACACAGCAGGCCTGTGTAATGCTGCGGCAGAGAAGGGGGGAGAGAAAGAGAGAGTCGCCTATGACGCGAGTGTGCTTTTTGCTGGTCCGATCCAGCACATCACACTGTCACTATGATTCAGCTTCAATGTGCCACACACCCCATTGCAAAACCCACCATTTGGATTTGCAAAGAAAGTGTTTCAATGCACATTTATTTCATACATTATAATGATTTAAGTAGGTATGTCTACATGCTTGATAGTTTGTCATAATATCTGATGCAATTAAACATGACTGTTAAACTGTCATTGAGCCCACAAATTGTCATCAATAAGAAGAATATGTTCATTGATTTTAATAGACCTATGAAGGCCCGGTGAAACACAAATCACTAGGAAATAATCTGTACAACACCAACTGTCACATGAAAAAAACAACAACGATGAATTCGTGCCAAGTTGATGTCATGCGTTTGTTAAGTCTCATTAGACACGACCGGCTGCTCTTTCATGGACGCAAGCTGTTTTGCCGGCCCCTGTCACAATGGTGTTATTAACGGTGATTTATGCACTAATCCCGCCTAAATAATGCAACTGAAAGTCAGCACGGTGCAGTCATTCTTTCTCTCCGTTCAGAGTAACGGTTTCAGGTTTTTAATAGTCTCGTCGACAAGGGTAGGTCTGCAGATAGGTCTATGTCTCACTCGCTAGTGAAGTCCACTTAACATGCTGCAAAAGCAGGATGACAACTTGAGGTAAAGATAAAGGTGACAAACTGGGTAAATAGGTCAATGGGAATTCAGCCTAGATGTCCCTAGACAGAAGATGAATTCGGCCACTCGGCAGGAATGCGTTGTTAAAATGTAAGACGAAGCTATATAAAAAAAAAACCTCGAGTAACAACATCTAGGCTACTGTCATCGTTTGTTAAGACATGTTGCGTTGAGTAGCCAATTTGCAAAATCGGTCAAGTTGCCAGTGGGCACATAATAATCTCTCCGCAATGCAACAATGTAACAAAGCCGAGTTTAAGCAGAAGAGGAGGGGTGAAGAAGGAAATGTTCCGCCCAGACAAAGAAAAGAATTAATCTGTGGCGCAGTGGCAAAATACTGCTTTTTAAATAAACATCATTTGTTTCAGTGTAACAGTCTAGGCTACAAAAGACATGAAAACGGCGTTTCAAAGGTCATCCTATTTTCATTTGGTGGAATGATGTTCTGGAAAAAAAAATAACATTTTGGAGATGCTATCACACTTTTAAAATTCCCAAATAAATTCTGTAATTACTTTGAATTTCTAAAACAGCTGTGAGAGTGTCAACCTTTTATTGACACCGTTAAGAGAAGAAATGACATAAAAGATAAAACTGCTGAACGACTCCAGTCTTCCACTTACCATATTTAAGATGAAGGTATAAAAACTGAAGTAGAAATATAAAAAACCCTGTTGATTGCTATTAACCCTCACGTAGAGACCTTAAGGAGTCTATTGTGAGAAGTTTGATTAATGACGGGTGGGGTGCTAGGCTATATACCGGCCATGACACGTTGAGGCGGGGTTTACACTGGAAGACACCTCCCCAAGCGGAAGTGGGAATCAAGCCCAATGCCTAAAGGTCCACTGAAAGATTATCACATATATCAATGCATTTGCATTTTAGGTAAGAGATCTCATCCGGAAGGTCCTCCTTTAATAATATTTGACTAACGCGAAATATGCATTAGGCTCCATTATGTTAAATAGCAGTAGGCAATAGGTCTATAGGCTAATTTAGCCTAGTTGAATAAAGTCAATATCCTTGGGCTGGTGCTTAGCCTATACCCCACCCCACCCACCCAAGAAACATTATAAATTAAGACACAGGGCTAATCCAATATTGATTTGCAGGACACATTCACTATTCTTATCCAAAGTTATCACAAATGCATAATATATTTAGAGAGTGTCCAAAGTGTCTGTTACAGGATGACACTGTTTTCACATCGCTTGAGCATCTCTGCACACAGTGTAACAGACAGACATACACAGTTGAAATGGCCACAGAAAAAAATGTGCCATAGACATAAGATTATTTCCCATGCATGTTAGCAGACCGTGTTTTAAACCATTGTATATCCAAGTAAAAGGTGTGTATTGAAGAGCATAATAAAACCAGTAGAAACTGAGTGTCGTTTATAGGGTGATCATGGTAAAACAAGAACAATGCTAAATCAATTTGACCAGCGGAGGGAGCCAAAGTTTGGGGTATAGGACTTGAGTTTTCCAAACATTTTCAGACCAAGTACCACTTTGCCCAAAACTTTTTTCAGGGACCACCACTCAGATGCTGCTACAACCCTTTACCCTTTACCCATTGCATGGACATTTCTAAATAGGCACTTCAGTCTGAAGTTTTTAATATAAATTACAGGCCTGCATCACAACTTTCAGTAAACAACTGATCTTGAGACTTCAAATAATGTTACTAGCTAGTACAGTATGTCTGAGAAAAACAGACTGAATTCTCATATTTTTTGGAAATCCCCTTGCAGACCACTTGAGCTTGCTCGAGCACCAGTAGTCCCTGGACACTTTGAGAAGCACTGGGCTTGAGCGTCACATAGAACACCTGTTAATGCCAGCTTTGCAACTTTGGCTTGTGTTGAAACTTTACAAAACATAATAATTTCACATATTATTTACCCTTGTGTTGTTTGTTTGTTACTAATTGTTTATTTATTTATTTATCTATTTATTTTTTACAAATTTACATGAATACTGATAAATATAATATAGGCTAAGTGTGTAAAGTCAGTAAAAGTAAAGACATCACAACAATTCAATAGTTTAGGTGAGGTTTTTATTAGGTTCTAGCCACCAAAACACTAGAAGTAACACAGAGGCAACGCAACCGGATAAGCCTTGTCTAGCACACTGATAAAGGGTCTGTGGACTAGTGGAAGCCTAATACCAACTGGGGCACCGAAGTGTCACTAGCCATCATGTAATACTGTAGGCAAAAGTCAGGATCCATGGGGAATGGCATTTCTTCGTTTGGGAACAGGCAGCTTATGCCACAGAGAGGGCATTTAATACTCCTCTCCCTCTTCCTCTCCCTCACCCTCAATGGAGTCGACACCGACCTCCTCGTAATCCTTCTCCAGGGCGGCCATGTCCTCTCTGGCCTCGGAGAACTCGCCTTCCTCCATACCCTCACCCACGTACCAGTGCACGAAGGCACGCTTGGCGTACATCAGGTCAAACTTGTGGTCAAGCCTGGCCCAAGCCTCTGCAATAGCAGTGGTGTTGCTCAGCATGCACACGGCCCTCTGAACCTTGGCCAAGTCACCACCAGGCACCACAGTAGGAGGCTGGTAGTTGATACCCACCTTGAAACCAGTGGGGCACCAGTCCACAAACTGGATGGTACGCTTGGTCTTGATGGTGGCAATGGCAGCATTGACATCTTTGGGCACTACATCACCACGGTACAGAAGGCAGCAAGCCATGTACTTGCCATGACGGGGGTCGCATTTGACCATCTGGTTGGATGGCTCAAAGCAGGCGTTAGTGATCTCAGCCACTGAGAGCTGCTCATGGTAGGCTTTCTCAGCAGAGATGACTGGGGCATATGTGGCAAGAGGGAAGTGGATACGAGGGTAGGGCACCAAGTTGGTCTGGAACTCAGTCAGATCAACATTGAGGGCACCATCGAAACGTAGTGAGGCAGTGATGGAGGATACAATTTGGCCAATCAACCTGTTAAGGTTGGTGTAAGTAGGGCGCTCGATATCGAGGTTCCTACGACAGATATCATAGATGGCCTCATTGTCCACCATGAAGGCACAGTCAGAGTGCTCCAGGGTGGTGTGGGTGGTCAGGATGGAGTTGTAAGGCTCCACCACTGCAGTGGACACCTGAGGAGCTGGGTAGATGGAGAACTCCAGCTTGGACTTCTTGCCGTAGTCGACAGACAGGCGCTCCATCAGCAGGGAGGTGAAACCAGAGCCAGTGCCACCTCCAAAGCTGTGGAAGACCAGGAAACCCTGAAGCCCAGTGCACTGGTCAGCCTAAAGAGAGAGGGACAGAGCATTAAAGAGAGACAAAGTAATGAAACATAAAACCAGAGAATACAACAGCTAAAAAAGTGTAATATACCATCAAATTGATAATTGCTTTTCAGAACATTTTCCAGAATCTTACCAATTTGCGGATCCTGTCCAAAACCAGATCAATGATTTCCTTGCCAATGGTGTAGTGTCCACGGGCATAGTTGTTGGCAGCATCCTCCTTTCCAGTGATCAGTTGCTCAGGGTGGAACAGCTGGCGGTAAGTTCCAGTGCGCACCTCATCTAAACCAAGAGAGATTAGTCAGTCTTCCATGATTGATAACATGAATTGCCAACCCAATTCAAACCCAAATCTCCACAGTGCTCTGCTTACCAATGACTGTTGGCTCCAGGTCGACAAACACAGCCCTGGGGACGTGCTTGCCAGCTCCAGTCTCACTGAAGAAGGTGTTGAAGGAGTCGTCTCCTCCTCCAATGGTCTTGTCGCTGGGCATCTGCCCGTCCGGCTGGATGCCATGCTCCAGACAGTACAGCTCCCAGCAGGCGTTGCCAATCTGCACGCCAGCCTGGCCTACGTGGATGGAGATGCACTCACGCTGGAAAGAGGAAACAGCCATGATTTATTTAACAACAGGAGTGATCTTTTTTTGCCACAAAATACAACACAGAATGAGGAATAATGTGAATAGTAACAATGTGCCTTAATAAACAAAATAATATTATAGCCTAAACATCTCAGTGGTAGAGTTCATTGTTTTGAAATATTCAATTTCAAGTTTGCATTTGAGTGAACTCCACATTTCATAATATTTAGAAGTTATTTCTTTTTAATATAATGTAATATAAAGTCTCATGCTGTATTATGTTATGTTTTAATTATAAAAATAGTAGGTTGGCATCGCATGCTTAGTTGGACGTTTGCATGTACACACCCAAGCCAAATTTTCCTCTGGCGGCGACGAGCGTTAAAGACCATGTATTCATTTTGGTACAAGGGATGAATTCAACCTTGCATATCCCACCATAATATTTCGCAAAGCTACTGATTTAACTAAAAGCACGGTGAGTGAAGTGTTAATTTGCCTCTGCTAGCACAATAAGACAAAGCACGTGCTTTAGGTCTTCCCTTTCCTAACACTGTGGCTACATTTGTCTCGCCGAGATTTCCCTGCCGACATGATGTGGATGAAAGGACCATCATCACCAAAAACCATAGGATAATCGCAACGTGGGTAAAATAAGACAATTCGAGCATTTTAATAAATACAACACAGATTAATGATGTAGTAGTGATTACTGTTGGGTGAAAAAAATCACAAGTCTGGTAACAAAAGAGGGAATTGTCTCACCATTTTGTTCTCTCTCGGAGGCGACGGATGATGGAGGCGCTGAAGAGATGAATACTGAACTCTTCCAGATCGCTGCAGGAGGAGAGGAGAGGAGAGCTGGGAGGCGGTGCCTTTACATCGAATGTGCACCAGAGAGCAGACCAGGCCAGACCAACGGACAAAGCACAGACTGCCCAGCCGTTACTTCAAATTACGCGTCATCAGACTTTATGATTACAACTTGATCTGTAGTGATGCTGTAAATTCTTAAGACTATTTACAAAAAAAGATGTTCCCGTCTTTGTTTATTTTAATGTTGATAAAGTATTATTACAAAAAATTATGCAATTATTATCAAAATAAAGAATGGCAATGTGGCAGTTGCCAAATTAAATGCAGTAAAAGGTACAATAAAACCCACACAAATATGCCATGAAACATATAACATATAAATCTATAAACTTTACTCTCTGTATTTAATGTTTTATTATAAGCCCTGAATGAAAACCAGCTAGGAGCCCCACCCAGTCCTGGCCTGTCATTCTGAATGTGCCTGCTTTGAGTCAGAGTGAGGACAAAATGTTAAGCACACACTAGACCACGTATAATCATACAATATGAAATATATTTCAAGAGACATTTCATTGTTTTATTTTATTTTAGTGTTTACATTGCAATGTGTGAAAAGAAATTGTACAATGTCACTAGAACACAAGGCCAACAGGCCTTGTTGTTTTTTTTTTTTTGTTATTTAAATGACACTTGGATATGACTGCCACCAACATAAAATAAAAAATATGGTCCCTTTTTGAAATTTAACAAAAAAAATATATATGCAGCATTTTTCTTTTTTTGCTGCATCAATATTGACCTACTCTCCACTCCTTGTCTCTCGCTATCCTCCATTCCACAGTAAGCCTCCGCCCCTCTTTGTTCAAGATTTTGCTGCAGTGAAGTCATCCTACTGCAGTGAGTCACGTGACCACCGTGTCAGCACTGTTTCTAAGGGGATGAATGCACTGTCTTCCTTCCGTCTGCATAGACTAGCCAATGTCTTCTCCTTCACCAAACATTAAACTACACCTAATACATATTCTGAGGAACTGACCCTATTTCTGCATATTTGTATATTCATCTATTAATATACAGATTGAGTACAAGAACTGTTGAAAAATGAGTGAGAATGATGAAGCCTTAAATATCCTCCAGCTGGCTCTGATGGTAGAGTCTGGGCATGACTGAAGAGGGCTGGGTCACAGCAGCTGCCTCTGATTCCCTGTGTGCTATGGTCCTCTCTGACTGACTGCATGCTGCGGAACACACACACACACACACACACACACACACACGAATTATGCATTAAAAAACAATTTGGTAGTTTGCCAAAGTGCAGTGTTTGCAAAGCCACAGAAAGATTATGTTTCATCCATCATATTGGTGCACTTTCATGTGGCTTAATATTCTACTACACACAACAATAAATTCAACATAGATTATACACATAAATGCTCAATTTGACAAATATAATGAAATCAATAGAAACTATGGAAAATATTCACATTTTTATAGACAAACATAATGTACCATTAGTTCATAACCTGTCATCTCCAGTGCTAAAATTACACTCTCATAGAACCAGTGACAATGTTGCCATGCTATTGATGTTGGTGTGTGCCCTTCATTTCAAGAATTCAGTTTTAAAATATATGTAGATCTGTGAGTGAGAGTGACAGGACTGTCAGGACTGATGTCATGGGGATGACTATGCAGATTTCCAAGCACAGGGTACCATCTGGGGTTGTGTGTGAAGCTGCATTCATTCTTAACAATGGGGTCACAATCAGCATCTGTGAGAGGCACTCCCAACCTCCTCTATTATGAAATCTTCAATTCTCATGCATGTCAAGCAGTCATTACACCCCCAATCCACCCATCTTGAATGTGGTCAATAAGTATATAAAACAGTTTTCTGTTTCAAGGGCAAATTATGCGCAAAAGGCTCACGCAGGCTTGTTGAACTGAATGTGCAATGAGGGGGACAAAAGATGGTTTGTTTGCCTGGAGGATCTTTAGATAGTTAAAATGTTTCTTACATTAGGTGGAATCAAAGGCAAGAGTACGTTTTTGAAAAGGTGATTTTTTTGGAAAGCAAAGTCTCATGGACAAATTACGCAAAATCATGCAACTCTGTAGTGCAGCTATCCAATCGTGCCACCGGCTTGGGGGATATAAGAAAACCTTACCCACCATAGACAGTGAAGGTACCCACCCACTTCGCCTCTCAGTAATTTATTCATGTGGCCTAAGCCAGTGCAACCCTCAATGCGACGGTATAAATACTAGTGCGCCACAGTGTTGAAGGTTAGTTACTACATCGACTCTTAACTGTCGAATACAGTAACCTTTATTCTATCCGGAAAAAAGACGGTTTCCGTTCTCTGAACTATTTTATCTTAATACTCCTCTCTCTACAAGACAACATGGTAAGTATTATTGGCATAACCTGCAAATATCACATTTTATTCATGATTCTTCGTAAAGACGGAGAGGAATTTCAATTAAATCTGCTGAGCGTGTAGTCTGCGGCTCAGCGTCTAATGAAATTCTGATTATTTGCTATAAGACAATCATTTTGAATGCTCAAATATAGACAATACATAGATAATTCAGTTGAATTTATGATGTATCTAAGATAGACACTATAATGCATTTGTGGTTAATCTGGGAAGTGCAAGGGTGCAAGTGAAGATTACACAACAAATCTGGACAGATTTCTTCTGGTTCAACCTAATGGTCTGTATGGATGTATTACAGCCAATTAGCATTTTTATAAAATATTTCTAAACAATTAAATAACCTATATTCCGCTCTTATCATGGAAGATTTGTAAAGGTGTAGAGATATCTTTGGGTAGACTAATTGCAATTACGCGATAGTCTCTCTCAGGAATGTAATTAGCCCAATTCTACTCCAACATATCGGATGGATATCTACTCGCAATCGTCGATATGCTATGGTAAAAGAGATGTCTAGATTTCGTTTAATTCTAGTGAGATGTCATGGCGTCGCTATAATAATGTAAACGATAATACAATGAGACGCTCTGTTCTCCAGAATGAATGGATGGGAAGATGGTGGTTACCAAGGTTACTTATTCACATGGAAATGGCAGGTTATTCAGATGGCTCCTGCCGCCACCTGTGGCCACGATTCTAAGATGCGACACTGATATTGCTTTAAAGCAGCACTGTGTCTTAGTAACTAAATCCTAAATAAAGCCATTTTGTTGCACACTCGATTACGGTAACGGTTTGAAGGGGAAGTAGAATCGAGATTAGCCTATCCTTTGTCGCCATTGAAGCAAAGCCTTCTTATCGAGGACCAAATGCTCTTACAATGTGACCTATTTTTGAAAGACGGGAAAGGCCTCTGCATGTTTCTAGCAATGGCCGGGTTTAAATTAAATGTAGACAAAATCCAACATTTTGCGCAACTGCTGCGTGGAAACATTTCAGCAGCTTTTACGAATAGGCGCGAATAGATGGCGGCCAACGGTGCGCTCTTATGGGGGATGGGTGTAGCCTTCTTTGGCCCTCTAAGCCTACACCTTTTGTCTGGTGCACACCCTGCAGATGGTCCGTGTAAATCTCTTGAAGTACTTGCATATTTTCTTCGGATAGTACATATCCTTTAGACATTGTGCGTAACAGCACACATTACGCGCCACTATAATCAGATTTCGATAGTAAGTCTCCATGGAATTTGTAGAGTTGCTATTCCAGGGACATTACATGAATTATGCACTGTGACTACACTGATGAAAAATGGATGTATAATACCTGTACATGGTAGGGCCTCAGAAATTAGTTTGTGCAATGACTTATCTGAATAGCTGTCTACTTGAACAGCGCTGACAGATAAATATCTTTTTAAATTTCTGCTTGCTTTAACTCCACCTTCAGAAAACCACAAATCGTTTCCTGGAGGAACTGGTTGCCTAGGAACAGACATAGCTTTACTGGCATATATGTGCAAATCCCCTTGGTAACAGCAGGGTGGAGCTCACAGATGGGGGAGGGAGAAGGAAAAGAAGGGGGAGCTGATGGTGGCATGATTTGCCTTGGCTCAGGCTCTAAGCCACCCCCTACTTTGCCCAAACTGCAGTGTGTCAATTGTTAATTCTGGCTTTCCATGAGGACAGTTGCTCATTGGCTTTATCACTGGCTTGAAAGAGTCATCTCAGCTATGGAATCGAGGATGTCCGCTTTTAACAAAGGCTACATAAATGCCTTTAGAAGGAAAGACGGTTGCAAGAGAACATGATGTATCTATTATTCATTAGCCAGGGCACACTGCAAGCCAGACGGATATATATTAATATAAAATGAGGTTGCAGCATTTCTGCCGCTCTGTGTTCCATGTCCTTCCCGCTGCCCCTCCCCCAGTTGGGGCCTGTTTGGGAATCAGAGAGGAATTCTGTGAGAACTGGTTTACTAGGACATTGAATAGCTTCACATCGTTGCACTTGCACCACTAAACAACAACAATAAACATCTAATGAACTTCCCTTTTGTTCTCTTTCTCCCCAGCGTGAGTGTATCTCCATCCACGTTGGCCAGGCTGGTGTGCAGATTGGCAACGCCTGCTGGGAGCTGTACTGTCTGGAGCATGGCATCCAGCCGGACGGGCAGATGCCCAGCGACAAGACCATTGGAGGAGGAGACGACTCCTTCAACACCTTCTTCAGTGAGACTGGAGCTGGCAAGCACGTCCCCAGGGCTGTGTTTGTCGACCTGGAGCCAACAGTCATTGGTAAGCAGAGCACTGTGGAGATTTGGGTTTGAATTGGGTTGACAATTCATGTTATCAATCATGGAAGACTGACTAATCTCTCTTGGTTTAGATGAGGTGCGCACTGGAACTTACCGCCAGCTGTTCCACCCTGAGCAACTGATCACTGGAAAGGAGGATGCTGCCAACAACTATGCCCGTGGACACTACACCATTGGCAAGGAAATCATTGATCTGGTTTTGGACAGGATCCGCAAGTTGGTAAGAATCTTGGCCTCAATGTGGTTATCAAAAGACAATATTTGACGACGAACTAATATCCCTTACATTGCATTAGAGTAATTGTCAGACTGCTATTGGGAATTGCTGTTCTGCGTGTTTTAAATGCTCTGTCCCTCTCTTTTTAGGCTGACCAGTGCACTGGGCTTCAGGGTTTCCTGGTCTTCCACAGCTTTGGAGGTGGCACTGGCTCTGGTTTCACCTCCCTGCTGATGGAGCGCCTGTCTGTCGACTACGGCAAGAAGTCCAAGCTGGAGTTCTCCATCTACCCAGCTCCCCAGGTGTCCACTGCAGTGGTGGAGCCTTACAACTCCATCCTCACCACCCACACCACCCTGGAGCACTCTGACTGTGCCTTCATGGTGGACAATGAGGCCATCTATGATATCTGCCGTAGGAACCTCGATATTGAGCGCCCTACTTACACCAACCTTAACAGGTTGATTAGCCAGATTGTATCCTCCATTACCGCCTCCCTCCGTTTTGATGGTGCCCTCAATGTTGATCTGACTGAGTTCCAGACCAACTTGGTGCCCTACCCTCGTATCCACTTCCCTCTTGCCACATATGCCCCAGTCATCTCTGCTGAGAAAGCCTACCATGAGCAGCTCTCAGTGGCTGAGATCACTAACGCTTGCTTTGAGCCAGCCAACCAGATGGTCAAATGCGACCCCCGTCACGGCAAGTACATGGCTTGCTGCCTTCTGTACCGTGGTGACGTGGTGCCCAAAGATGTCAATGCTGCCATTGCCACCATCAAGACCAAGCGTACCATCCAGTTTGTGGACTGGTGCCCCACTGGTTTCAAGGTGGGTATCAACTACCAGCCTCCTACTGTGGTGCCTGGTGGTGACTTGGCTAAGGTTCAGAGGGCCGTGTGCATGCTGAGCAACACCACTGCTATTGCAGAGGCTTGGGCCAGGCTTGACCACAAGTTTGACCTGATGTACGCTAAGCGTGCCTTCGTGCACTGGTACGTGGGTGAGGGTATGGAGGAAGGCGAGTTCTCCGAGGCCAGAGAGGACATGGCCGCCCTGGAGAAGGATTACGAGGAGGTCGGTGTTGACTCCATTGAGGGTGAGGGAGAGGAAGAGGGAGAGGAGTATTAAAATGAAATCAGTCAATCATTAATAAGCATATCACTGGTCAGAATCTACATGACTGTTTTTCCTTAGCTTAGGAAAAGAACAAGTTCTGTCACACTTCATAGGGATATACATGTTGTCCGTTGGTACTGAAAACTGGTCATTGATGTGCTGTGATTGTGTTCAGGGAATGTGATGGCTGTCTCTTTTTTCTTTCGTTTGTTTTTTAACCTTTACATGTTTTACACTTCTGTCCGTCCCCTTCTGACTGGGATATGCAATAAATTATTGACCTAAAATGAATTGTGTCTTTGCCTTTCCTTAACATAAATCATTAGGCGAGTTTACATGGACACTTCTAATCAGATTAGAAAGATTCCATGTGCATTCTATAGAACATTATCCAAGGAGATGCATTCATAAATGCAATCTAAAATGGAATATTGGGTTAAATAATCAGATTAGAAGTGTCCATGTAAACAGGGCTATTGTGTCATCAGTGGTCCATGGATTAGTGTCCATTTCAATTAGTGTCCATTAGGTGGCAGTACTGTACCAAAGACCACTTTGAATTCAATTTACCAGTAAGACATGCCCTAAAATGCACTATATGAGCCGTTTTAAAGTATAATATTGCCTATGGCAGTTGAAATGGTAGTCCTAAAAGGATTAATTGAATATAATCACATAATGTTCATCCAGTATTAGAAATCTCAAGGCAGCTTGCTCCTTTTCCTCACTTTAGCTTTAAGGACCTCCACATCTCTGATTCATACTTCCATATAAAGATCACTAAGAATGTAGAGAATTTAGAGAAATGTGGAGAGTATGAAAGAGAAAAACATTCAAACAAACAAAAATGTTTCATTATTCATAAGCAAAGCTCCCTTTATTGTGAGTTGGAGTGATAATTTCCAACAATATTTCAAACTGAATATGTCAACTTTTTGTACAAAGAGTGCAAAACAATAATTTAACATGACAAAACTTGTGAGAACTTACATTTAATATTACACAATATTTCAATTGTCATTTCTACTGATTTGCAATACTATGTTGTAGGAACATGAATTTTTTCAATTATCCATAAGACATTGAAGTGCTTTTGGTCCTAGGACTAACCCAGAAAGGACGAGAAATAATTTGCATTCACGTTATTGTTTCTGCAAACAGACCTGAGGATATAGGACAGTTTCTTATTTCTATGAACTCAGCTGACACTCAGCGTTCATAAGTTGTTTTTCATAAGCTGTAAACTGATGCATGTGGCTTAGCATTTCAAAAGCATGATAATCATCTGTATGTTTTTGAAAAGGCTGCAATTTTTTTTGTGATTGTTCCAAATCAGCATTTGACACCAAGCTGACAAATTATTTATTCACTGGCTATGGAATCTCAATTTCCCTATATGTTAGGGGAAGCAGGAAACCAAATGTTTAAAGCAAGTTTGGCAGGAAGCACTCAGAATCACTGTTACTAAGCTCTTTCTGCAAAGAACAAGAGCTGAGTGGTCATTTGTGCGTAAAATGGCAACATCTTCATCATCCTTCTCCCTTCCTCATAGCATAAGCCCTTCTTGGGTTGAAGGGCTTCTTTTAGCTTTTCTGGTCATGTTAAGTCTGTGTCATGTTTGTCTTCATCACCCCAGCCTACTCAGCTCTTTCTACCCATAGTCTACTTGCATTTACTCTTCATCGGAGTCCTCATTTATTTTCACTTTCACTCGATGCCAGGCATTGCTGAGGACCCCCCTTAAATTCCAGATGGGGGCCACAGTGTCGGGTTGGGCATTGTAGCTGTTGTCCACCGCCTTGCACAGGATCTCCATCTGGTGGGGCTCGTTGGGTAGAGGGACTGTGACCTCCCACAGCTTCCAAGCCCAGGCTTGACCTGGTGGAGGAGATGGTGCAGGCTTCTGTCCCTTCTCACTGGCCTGGAGTTGGGCAATGTGCCACGTCTTTCCTCCGTCCACTGAGACATCCACCCTAACAACCTCCCTGCCCCCACCGCTCCAGGCGTAGCCCTTTACAGTCACCTCTTCCATGCTGCGGTCCACCGTGGTTCCTTCTGCGGGCTGGGTGATGGCGGACTGGATAGGCAGCTCCTGGATGGCTGGGGCCGTCTTAAAATCCACTGTGTCCCAGTCTGTACTTGGGGAGAAGCCTTTGTAGTCATTCTGCTGCCAGTGACTCTTGCTTTCCTCCTCGCTGATAACGATCTTGCCCAGCCACTTAACATTGCGGGCGCCGACGGTTCCCGGGACCACCACCCGAACTGGGTATCCATGATCAGGTGGGAGATCTTCTCCATTCATCTCGTAGGCCAGAAGAACATCCCCAAACTCACTCATAGCTTTCACTAGTGGTATGGAAGCACCGTAACTTGTCCCCGTCACATCTCGATCAAGCCCTTCAAACTGCACATGTCGTGACTTGGCAGCAACCTCTGGACCGTAGCCTGCGTCCATCAGGACGTCCCGTAAGCGTGCCCCTGACCAGGTGGCATTGCTTATGGCTGCTATGCCCCAGTTTAGTCCCTTGACTTGCTTGACAGTGTTCATTTCTGACCTGCGGTTACCTGCACACTGGAGAGTGGCTGTGATGGTGTGCTTAGGGTAGCGCTTCTTGAGATCCTTCAGTGACAGGGACACCAGTCCTCTTGGAAGGCCTTCAATTTCAAGCTTGTAGGTGTTTGGATCCACTTTGGGGACAGGTAGGTGGTTGCGCTTGAAAAACAGGGCGTTAGGGGTGATGTAGTTGTCGGACAGAAGTGTAGATGGGGGTTCTGCATTAAAGGGCTTAAGGCTGTTGATGCGAAGTGCTGGGTGTCGATCAGGGTCTGTCGAATATGGATCGGATGAGTCGGCAAGTTTTTGCTGTCTCTTTTGGTCCTCTGGACTCAACTCTCCCACCTTGTACTCAGAAAGGATCTCCAGTACATGTTCCTGGCCATGGACTGCATACAAAGCCCAGAAGGGCTCTAAAGCCCCACCTGCAGCCAATAGGATCTTATCGCCACCTGGGTGCATTGCGATGAAGTCAGTGATGTCATAAACGTTTCCCTTGTACGTCACCCATACACCCTCATCGAGGGTTTTGTGTTTGGTGACCTCCTCCTGAGTGTAGATGGGAAAGGAAGACTGTGTCGCTCTCACTGGCTCTATCGACTTGGCTGCCCTCTCAGCCTGGGGAAAAAACATAATTCAAATGAACTAATTTCTGACTTTTACATAAAAATGCTGTGGTTGTATTACTTTTTGCCATGACCTATACCTAGTTTTGACTGATGACATTGACAATTGCATTCACCAGGTAATAGTAATCCCACCCAAAATAAACCTAGCATTATCTCTCTTAAAAGCAACCTTACCTGGCTGTGGTGGAGTCCATAGGCCAATACAGCACCGGTTCCAGCCACAAGTCCTGCTATCAAGTGTTTCCACCGGTGGCTGGGGCCATTGGCTTGTCCAGATTGACTACCATGGTTACCATTGCTCTGCCAGCGAGCATTCAAAGGACCCACACATGCAGTCACAGCTGGTGGAACACCTTTGACAAGCTGGGGTCTGCGGGGAAAAAAGTGCAATCAAGGATACAAACATTAATCAAAACAGCTTACATATTGTTCAGAGGAACTTCAATTGTCTGGTGGTACCAGGCAATCATGTTTTTTTATGGTTTGTTTTATTGTGTGTAAATTATGTGAAATACACCAGACAAAGCGTACTGATAAAGCGTACTGAACAACTTCCTGGACAAAGATAAACAAAAGTCTGGACAATAAAAATCCTTATTCATAAATTAAAGCATAAAGCAAAGTAAGATGATTAAAGCTCAGAATATTGACACAATACAAATTCCAGATCACCACAAAATTATCAATCTAATTATCAATTTATCATCTGTTCCTTGTCCTACAGTAATAGCCACTGAAAATGTCATAAAAATCCACTCAGAAGAGTTACTTTACAAACAGGCTAACCAATGCCAGTGAAAAAACAAATCCTGGGCAGAGGTACCAAATGCAGTTCTTTAAGGTTCTTCCTCGATGTAATCATGTTGGCTTCTGGTTGGAAATGATTAACTTTATGATGGCACTTAGCAAGATAGGACTGTTTACTCATCAGTGCCTTGGAGTCTGCCACAAATGCAAAAGCTGTCATGCACAATATGCATTTAGTGTCAGACTGTGATTGATATAGGACTCAGTTCCTGTTGCTAGAACTTTTAAATTGCTGCTTAACAATGACTAATTCCTTAAATCCAAATATGGAAGCAGAGTTAGACTATACTGCATACATGAAGAAGCAAAAGCAAGGCTATACTTTTTACCACAATGGTAGGAGAGGAGAATATTGTATATTAAATAATAATTGAAAAAGTTAGAAAAAGCTTTTTAAACCACAAACTGTTTTTTCCACCTATGTTCTGCACATATCTGAAACAATGGACATGGACAGTAACATTTTATTGGTTTATAGTTATGTCACAGTTTATGACTTTTACAATTGCAAGTCCAGCTTAGGGTGCAGAGGAGAAGGGAACCATACCTTTGTGTTCCGAAGAGGCTCACTCGAGCAAAGCCTTGGCAGTGTCTCAGGTGCTGCATTGCATTAGTGGTCTATAGTAGGAAAGGAAGACAGACAGCAAATAATGAAAAATCTACACACAGATTTTTAGTTTTTCAATTTCATTTTAAAAATAGAATAGACTGTTTCATATAGTAGAAATATGACCCCTCTTTAATTCTGCTAGGCAGCAAAGAAGGTAGCACTTCTGTAAAAATTTTGATTTGTGCATTTTAAATGGAAAAAATATATATGATCAAAAGAAATTCATAGGCCTATATTATTTAGCCTAGAACGGTGCAAAGACAAGGTATGAATTGTTGAAACAAAAAGATTTATTATTTTGGTGGGAATATATGGTCATTTTGAATTTGATGCTGTAAGCATGTCAGGACAAATAGAAACTGCTTGGGACAGAGGGGGACAGAGACAATAACATGGGGCCATCACATAAGTTCGGGTCACTAATGGCCAATTTTGACATAAAATATAGGCTACTGCAAGCAGTTTCTACCCAACAATTTCAATGAATCTCTCAAAAGAAAATACAGTATCAAGAGGAGGAATTCATTACTCATTTATTACATATTACCAGAGACACTTATATAGGAGATATTACTAAACAACCTTAGGATACCTCAGTATTGCTACAAAGGGGGTTGGATGAAAACACAGTCAGCAAGAGGTGATGTGACCTCTCTCACCCCTTCACACAGGAATGCTTTATGCACTTGCCCAGGCTATAGGCTACTATTAGCACTGGCACTCACATGCTTGACCTGGATAACACCAACAGTTCTGTTGTTTTGGAAAATGTTTAGTCACTGTGTTTAAAGGCTTCTTGGCTATTCCCTTCGTAAACATGTCAATGGTGTCATTTGACATCATTGTTGCCATGATTTGGACACATAAATGTTTTAGCTCCCATGTACTTGTTTTCTGGTTCAACTGAATGCTGGTGGAAATAGTAGGCTACAGGCCAGGGGTGGGAATTGATAGCATTTTATCATTATAAATGCCAATGTCAGTTCTGTTTATTGGTCGAAATCTTTATCAGTTCTCTTATAAATTCCTCAGTGTTTAAAAGGCATTCTTCACAGGTTTTTAGTATCAGCACACCTAACTATAATATACCACTGAGGTGATCATAGTAGTAGAACAGTGTTAGAACAGTGTCTACAGTAGAAATGTAGAACAGTGTTATTTATTTGAATTTTCTATTAGAAAATACTAATTGACCATAGTTTAAAAAACATGCTAGCATTGATAAGAGGAATTGATAATGTCACAAGGAATTCGATTAGCCTACATTGAATTGAAGCATTCGATTCTTTGTTCTACTCAGTCCCAGGCTCTTGGAAAATAGACTTGTTCTGTTCAACATTATTCTCTGAGTAGTCAAAGGTCCTGCCCTTTGGTCGATTTTAAGAGTGTTTTGTGAGATTTGTGTCATCTTCACTTTTTTCCCTTCCCTTTTTTAACCACTGTGGGTCTTTCTAACATTCATATTGCTAAAGACTGACAAGACAGATGTTCTCACACTTCAGTACAATAGTGAACAAAGTGCCACTTCCAAGTAAACATTACACCACAAACACTTGCTGGCAAGAACAAAACCACAAATGAAGGGGTTGGAAGACAAATTCAAAATTTATTTTCGTTGCGCAATGCCAGACATGCATTACATCCCGGCAACCGCCAACATAGGCCTACATAGCACTTTTGAAACTTTCTCTGACCAGCGTGTGTACTTACAACAAGTACAGTAATTCCCTATTACAACACATTTATCTCTGTATATTTCAAACTCAATTAGACTAAAACTTGTTCTATGTATGCTATTTTAAAGAGCTGTTTTAAAAATGAGGACCATGTAGACTACTTTTCTCTCTCTTAATAATGGTCTGCTGCAGCAACTAGCGTAGAAATCTAGGCAGGCCTTGGCAGTAGCAAATAGTTTTGCTCCGCAAGTCGTTCTCAGTAAGTCTTGAGATTGGTCCTACTAGAGTTTGCAGAAGGTCGTTGTGAGGTCTTAGCACCAATGACGACAGGGCTATAATGGTACAAAACAACTAAAAACAGTTACTTGAATCAGCCTTGGCAGGTGGCAGGTGACATTCAGTATCATGGGAATTGGGCCAAATTATCAAAGTTCAAAGCAAAGAGACACACTGGTATTTTTTGCCCTCAATGGTGCCTTCCAGGCAGCGCTGCCTTCAAGGCAATACTCCACTCAGTTTAGGGTTAGGATGAGGGTTGAGGGGGTTAGTGTTAGGATGAGGGTAAGGGTAGTGCCTTTTAGGCTGTGCAGCCTGGAAGGTGCCGTTCAAAAGAAATCATAGGGCAGCCTCAGACCCAGAATAAAAAGGCCTGAATCTTGGTGCTTGATAAAAAATGGACACCACCTCCTGTTCCTCCTCTCACACCAAATTATAAGTTATAATTATGGCTGCTTTGGTGTTAGGTGTTGTGATATAAGACACACACACACACACACACAGCAATTTTCTATTCAGATTCACTCCCATACACAATTATAACCAGTCCCTGAGATTTCTACACGTGGCTTGAAGTAGAAAGAAAGTCACAGTATCCAGAAAATAGAACAGAAAGCAAATAGTCAATTTCTAGTTTATGGTTGACAACCTGTATGCTACTACTCATAACATTAACTGGAAAGTCATGCTGCATGTTGAACTACTTTTGGCCAAGTCCTGAACAGTCAACCTTTATGGCTCCTTAAAGGTCTGCCAGCACATGTTCTCCTTTATGAACCAATGAGAATTCAACAAACAAGTTCAACACCTCCTTCATGGACCAATCAGGTGCTATGACAAAACTCCAACATAACCAACCAAAACCTGGGGCGTGCTTTACTGGAATACGGGCTACTGTGGCACATAATTTGTTCCACAAAGACTTGGGCCTCTGTGTAACTGATTCCCAACCACCAAGGCCTACACTGGCTGCCTCAACTAGACAAGAAGGCTAGTCCTAATTCTCAGGATAGTATCAATAACACGTGTTACAGAATTGTTCACTTTCCCTGTCTTCTCAGTACTCTTTCCCTTTCCTTATCCTCTGAACAAATAATGGTGTGAGGTCCTCTGCATTAAGCTATGCTACTATCTCATATCAACTCTAAAATAGTCTCTTAGGGTGATCATTAGCTGTTCTTAAATGGTTTATTGGGTGTCATAGAACTCATTGGACTACTGACACTGATAATGCAACTTCACAGCACCAGGACCGACTAACATGCACACAGGGGAATTTTGAATTTGTCAGCACTGGACAGTCCAAAGACTGTTGCCGAAACAAACCTAGGCTGCTGAACTAAGTCCCTGCACAGACATTACAATCAAGGTGCTGATCAAAGTAGGATTACTAAATAATCAAAAGGGGGCCAGCCTGACAGTAAAATTTAACCTGCATTGTTACTGCTTTGCAAAACAGTTTTTGTTGAGTATTTGTTGAGTCCATATCTGAAACAACTGAATCATATGAGGCACACTACAAAAATTCTATTCTACACATAAACAATAAGCAAAATAGTTATCATTTGATAACATTATTTGTTCAGTTATCATTTGATAACTATTTCGCTGATAACTATTAATACAATTTCAGAAAATTAAAGAAGGGGGCTTTTAAACGAAAATACAATGAAATTAAAGAATGTACAGTGTACAAAAAGTTACAAAGACACACCTTGGCAGTAAAACAGGCTACAATCTCATGCCAACACCGTCAGACAGTTGGTAGATTACAGTCATACCTCTGAATATGTAACTGGTTTATTGAGCTCTAATGCATGCTTGTACAATTCAGTACAGGTATGGGAAAATTATATATACTATTGGACTCAGAAGAATAATATTTGTAACACTGTAGCCTAAAATGTAACTATTTCAGTTCAGCAAATTCGATACAAAGGTTTCCAGGTCGCGGCGTCTGTGTAACATGACATCTTATCTTGCACTGACACGCATTGCACATCCGAGCCAAATAATTGCTGACAACTGATCAGAAACAGCGATGAAGCCTAGGTTGACGTCGCCATCATTTCACTATTTTAAGTGAAAAAAGTTTTAAATTCTTTTAAAATTGTTTATTACTAGCCCTCCTACCGTCAGGTTCGTGAACTTTTAAAACAGTCCATCTGGCTAGGTTAGCACAGTGACAACATATTACGAAACATTAAGATCTCGCTGATGTTATGGTCCTGAGGATGTAGTAAGTACTCGAGCGATTTATATAACTACATGCATTATATTGAAAGTTCAGTTGCATGTCAATGTCAATGTGAGATAATTGAAAATGACCTATTGTTGCTAAAATTAGCTAACATGCTAAACCTTCATTTAGCCATTTTGGCTAACCAGACTTAATAAATGTAACACATGCAAAAATGTTTAAAACAGAAAAGTGCAGCGTGTAATAATTAACCGATGAACGGTACTCACTTATTTGTGTCATGAAGTCGCACTGTGGTAACTCTCCCTGTGACAGTCCCGTAGCGTAACTCACGTGAAACTGAGGAGTCGGGTGCCCCCTCTCTCACTTGGCAGCTTTACGTCAGCACAAAACAATTACGTCAAAATTATGGAAGGCGGTCTATGTTAATGAAATTATTCAGGGTTAATGTTAATTTTTGTTTAAGGAGTTTGTGTGTTATACATACATAAAATGTATATTAGTAATGCTTGGTAGGATAATATTGTTGAACTCTGCCTCTGCATAAATACCCATGTGATTGACCATGACAATCCACTGGGGCTGGACTATTATATTCATGAATACATAGCCCAGTGAATGCCATGATGGATGGCAATTTCTAAATCAATTCTAGTCAAAGCATATTGCCAGTTTCTTGGTATGCAAGGACAGCGTAGAAGCAGGGAAGATAATAATGAAACAAACACAAAACCATTCTGCCCAACATTTACTATTGCACTAGGACGGACTAATTGAAGCAAAAAAAACAAACAAACAAACAAACAAAAAAACAAACAAAAAAAACAAACAAGAAAAAACACACATTCCCATAGGTTTAGACTGACAACATTTATTGAATGGTTACATCACTCTTTAACGAGGACATGAGAAATAGAGATGCTTTCCACTTAGGACATTTAAGATGACGGCGTAGATTTCAACGGACAAATTCCTGTGAAGGGAGTCTGGTGCTTGTGCAACTGCGATGTTCGCCTGCCTGTAAAAAAATGGCATCAGTGACCTGCACTCTGACTGAAAGATTAAGGGTCAAGAGGAAGATGTGTTATTAACTCACGACTGACTAACTGTCAGCCTGTCTAAACTATACTGTGTATGGCACATCAACTTCAACAAATTGATGTATTAAGGAATGTCAAACAAAAAATACATTTGGGTTCAGTTGAGTTGGAAAATTATTCTATGCAGGTGGAGAAGAAATGAAACGAAAAAAAGTCACTTTGAGCTTTTGCCTGGCTGAAGTGTTCTGAATACCAAGCCAGTCAGCGGTCCATACAAAAGACCATCCCACGCATACATTTTGGATATGGCTCAAAAATCCCAACTTAATCACCGTCATGAACAAACTAGTGATGCAGAATCTTTCATGTCTTCATCAGTATGACTGCGTTCCAGCAGACAGTAGTCTATCTCTACAAACTCGCAGAGAGGAGCTGATTGTAGGAATTCAGCCACGGCCTCAGAGTCCATCTGCCCAGGGCACCGCTTCCTCCTGGCTGAGGATTTAGTCTGTTCCTCCACAGTAACTTCATTGCTGGTTCATCTTGGCTGCTTCAGCTTTGATGAGGGAGATGAGCTCCTGGTTGATCAGGAACACGAAGCGAAGACCTGCAATCTGGAGGCAAAAGACAGTGATAAATTTTCTTTGCATAGATACTCAAGATAGATGTATTTGGTGATTCAAAGATTTGTTGATGTTTCAATGAATCTTTCAGGTATCACAGCCAGTGTGGGCAGTAATGAGCCATTACACATTGTCACTTGTTACCAGTAATTATATGTGTTAAGGCTGGTTGAAAATCAGAATACAAAACCATGACCGGTACTCAACAGTTTAATAAATGGTCCAATGAAACGTTTTTGTCAGTGAGATGTAATCATTACTGAACTGTTTACAATGCCAGGGCAGATAAGAACAGGAAGCTGAATATGATATTATCCCACAAGTAATATAATGTTCAATGTTTGTAAAACCATTAAAGTCTCATTACTTCTTTTAAGAAAAAAATGATTTATTAATACAATGCTTGGAGTTTGATTCTTGACTTAAATAAAACTGATTAATAAAAAGGGGTTGGGTAAAGTGTGTCACTTCTTGGAAAAGGACATAAACAAATAATGGGTAATGTGACTAATAACCTTTGATACCAAGTAATAAGCAATGACATTAACTCTTACAAGAATAATACCCAGTTACAAGTAACATATTACTCTTCTTGAATAACCTGTGCACCACTGATAACTCTTCAACTTGTTTTCCATAGCAAGTACAGTTTGAAAACGCAGAGCACATTTCCCATTCCCTGTACCCCTTCTTCTACCTCCTCTTACCTCCACTACAGAGTTGTTGTTGAGTTTCCACTTGTTGCCAGATAGTACAGGTCTGCCATCAATGTAGATGGGTCTACGGCCTTCATTGGCAATAAAAAAGTCTCCATTGTTCTTCAATTTAATAATCCCTACAACAGAAGTGAAAGGAACAGTTAGATCAGTTGAGCAAAGGATTGAGGAGAGGCAAAAAAGGACTTGTAAATACAAACTACACAAAGCTATGTAAACTTAATTTTGTCATGATGGTATCTGGAAGCAGATTTGTCATTGCTTAACTTACAACAGGTAGACTGATTTTACATCAGCTCTAATAGACAGCATTTCTTCCCTTACAACTGCATACCTTGTTTTCTTGAAATCTTCCATGCAGGTCCTTCCAGTGAAAGATCAACATCTATCTGCTTGTCCTTGGTAGCTCGGCCTAGAGTAATCTACAAGCAAAGACACTTCGGTTCAGTTTCCAAGACTGTTTACTAAACAAAACATTATTTTTATGTGCTGCACTTGAAGAGATTATAGTAGGGGGTCAAAAACTCTTCAGTATAACAGAATAAAACAAACAAAGCAAAAGAAAAAAAAATAAGCCAGTAAAAAAATGTGCCAAAGCCAAATGGAACACATTAAATCTTAACTCGCATTGAAATATTCAGTCAACCATATTTTACTTCCATTTTGGACACACTGTGCCCAAGAATGTGGAAATCTCCCTCTGCTATCCCATTATCACAGCATGAGTCTGGTAGGCCAGGCCAGCACAGCGCAGCCTAGTGGCTGATGTGTGACTTTTCCTCAGAGCTGAGAGCTAATATAAGAGCTCTTTACCTCTCTTGACCTCATCAGGTAGCGAACCATGCGTCCCCGCAGCGCTGCCAGGGTCTGGTTGTCAAAGTCCGGAGAGTTCATTCCTGAAAACATGCCATAAAAAGTGTTGAACATTCATCAAGTCATACTTAAAAAAAAAAAAATCATTACAAGTGCAACTGAAGGATTAAGAATCAAGCAGTGGAGAAACAAGCTGACTAACACATTCCGTCAGCTAAAGTCTCTGCTGCTTATCTTCAATATAACTACCTGTGGTAGAAAGATTAATGTGAAGCTATGAGGTGAGACATTCCAGTGGACATCTGTATCTGAACTCACACTGCTGTGTTATATTCAATAGGAACCTGATAGTTGAGTCTTTTTTACTGTGAATCAAGATTGTGCTTTGTTGGCCTGAACAGATTAGTTTCCAAAACCACTCACTCACTCTACTTCCTAGCTAGTGTGAAAATGTGAGATATGTGAAGTTAACCATGTGTGCAATGCAGAGGGTATGTGCATATGAGTGTGTGGGTGTGTGTGTGTACTTGACTGACCTGTGATGCTGTCCACCAGCACCTGCCAGCGGGGCAACTCCTGTTCCAACTGCCTGATCTCCCTCTTCTGATACCTGTCAGAGATCATTAGCTCTGGTAGGGAGAAGGGGAGGAAGGACCAAAGACCACAAAAACACAAGAGAGTTAGAGAATTATGTAAACAAACAACTCTAGACTCAATCAAGGAGAAAAGCAGTAGTCCCACAGACAGAGGAATGCCTTTAATTTTCTTTGATCCATGTTAAAACAGTGGATTGGTGCCAGAACTTGTTATCCATTAGTCATGTGTTGACATTATAGAGTGGTGGTAGCAAAGAGGTTAAGAGAGAAGTTGAGTTTTTATCATGTTCAGCCCATTTTAGCTCACCAAGTGATTAGGTGTCCATTGATGTTCCAAAACAAATATCATAGCAAAATACAGTTTCGGTCACGTTTTACGTGGTGTTTTGAACATTCTGGAACTTTTTTTGGCGTAGTAATATCAATTAGTACAACAAAAAGGCAAATAAAACTTGATTGGAATTGTATTTCGCTATGATAATTGCTTTGGAACATCAACGGGCACCACTTACCACTCAGTGAGCTCCACAAGTTTTAAAATTAAGTTTTAAGGCTGTTTTAAGGGCATTATTGAACATGCACATAGCAAGCCATTCTAAAGCAAACAGGGGGCGAAATATCAGAGACAGGACCAATCGTCAAAATTTTGCTGATGATGATTCCATTTCATTCTAGACACTCCAGAAAAGGGGCTAAACGTGCTAAAAACGAACTTATTTAATAAGGAACCTGGCAAGATTGTGTGTTCGAATCCCATCATCGTGCCCTTGAACAAGGAATTTAACTCCAAGCTGACTAGGGAAGACTGGGCCTGAAGTAGCTGAAAGATCGCAAATGGAAGTCGCTTAGGACAAAATCCTCTACCCTTGAACCCCTAAAACACTTAACTGGCATGAACCGACTCTGAGAGGTTAGGGCTAGGGAGACATTGAGCTTCAGCCATTATGATGGACATACTGTCTCCAAGAATGTGGAAATCTCCCTCTGCTATCCTATTATCACAGCATGAGTCTGGTAGGCCAGGCCAGCACAGCGCAGCCTAGTGGCTGATGTGTGACGTTAGGGGGACAGTGAACTTCAGCCATTATTTTGTAAAAATCATTAGTAACTGACTCACCATGCTCAAGCACTTCGTCTCTGCTTTCCCTGAGAGAAGGCAACAGAAGGAGAACATGAGTCACATTTTTTCTAGCATGCAAACATTAAAATGCTCTTTCACACCGACCCCATAGGAGGACACCTACTTCAGTTTGGCATCATCCACCATCTGCTCGGCATCGGAGAAGTTAAGGACTTGGTCTCCTTTGGGCAGAGGTTGGACTGCAACACAGAAGGGTTATTATTGGAAACAAGGCGGGTACTGACGGCAAGGAGCTAAGAGGCTATATTGACGCACCATACTGTGATGCAATCATTACGTTGGGCTTTCCTTCACTGAGTGATCAACTCATTCCTTTTGTTCTGCGAAAAAGATCACTCAAATGTTAAAGCTTTAAAATAGCTCATTTTAACACGCAAATATTTCATCCTGTGGCACTGATCTATATATGGATAGATGGATACTTTTTCATCCTGTATCCTGAGACATAAATCCACAACAGAATAAAAAAGGGAGAAAGACAAAACGTCTTGTCTCTTGTCCAAAAAACACAAAAGATATGTAGTCCTTTGACACTAAGTGAAATTGGGTGTGTGAAGCCTGCCACACAGCATTGTACATGACATCATATAACACAGTCACATACAGTACAGTTCATAGATTTGTGTCTCTGATGCACACTGATTCTGTTGTTACAGACATGACTTAGTGCACAAGTAACCAGTGTTTGAAACTCTAATGACTGACTCTAATTGTTTCAACTATAATTTTCTATGTGTCTTCATATCCATGCAGACCTCATCCTTAGAACAAATCCAGTGAATTTCAACCCATAGCCATGTTTTTTGAATGAGCAAACGAAAACGTTTTGCCAAATAGTAGAGAGCTGATGCTGGCTTTAATCCACCCCCCCCAAAAAAGGAATCCAAAGTGACTTTTTGTCCACATTCGATAGTGGTAGAGCTGTATTCTGTCTATGTTGTAACAAGTTCTCTTGCTCTTTTCCCCTCCCAACCGCACTCAGAGACCTCAAACACCACAGGGATATGGGTTGATTTACACCAGACTTTTCATTGAAGGCAGCTCACCACTCTGGTCCTCCAGCAGGTAGTATTGCTTAAGAAGTTGCCAATGCACCATGAGGCTTTTGGGCGTGCGGGAAGGGTAGAACACACTCGGATGCTTGCTCAGGAGATCCTGGAACACCTCCAGCTTCGGTTGACTGCTCTGTTCGTGAAGAACGTAAACATACACCACAAACAATCAACAATTACACAGTCACAGTGTGACAACAGATCTGAATTACACTGAAGTGAGGGTGTGGGTGTCATTGTGGAATTGGTTATACAGCTTATAAGGTTGGCTATGCTTCAGCTGTCTCTGTATTACGGTACAACTGCTATACTAATGATAATGATTGTTCACAATTGTATCTCAGGCAAAATTTGGCATGAAAGGTTGAGTGAAATACAGCTCATCCGGGCATGTAGCCGAAATACAAGGACAGAGTCACACCCCACTGACAAATGATGTTAAAGGGCAGTAAACGGAGACAGGTGAAATGCCTCACCGAGCTGATCTTAGCCAACAGTGCCTCCTCTGCCTGGCTGAAAAGGGCCTTGGCTTGAATGGCAGCAATAGCCTCTGGATGTAGCTGCCTCATGGCCTGCCAGGCCAGTCTGGGTGAGACAAAAAGAGAGAGAAAACAAATGAGGTGAGGAGAGAGGGAGGAGGAAATTCTCTCACTTGCAACATAGTGACTTAAAAGGAAAAATCAATCCTGAGTACTTGTTGTTTAAAGGCCCTTTGTGCTTTCAGTAGGACAGAGAATTTCACAAAGAAATTTGACACAACATATGGGAACAAATAACAAAACGGAAGCTGACATTAACTGAATAGGACATAGGGAAATGAAACAGAGAGTGAATTTCGGTGTCCCATTCAGTTAGTGTTGGCTGTCTGTTCATTATTCAGTCCATGTTGTATTAATTTTCTTGTTCTTTTTCCTACCGACATCACTCAGTAACCTTGATCAAAGGTGCTATTGATTGATGGGGTGACAATGGGAAAATTCTTGATAATAAAAACATTTCTTTCACTGAAAAAAAAATATCTTACTTGGAAATGACTGGGTCGTAAAGCAGAGCATACCAACGCTCCTGGATCTCTCTCAGAGTGAAGCGACAGCTGAACTTCACCCCCAGGTGTACGGCTGTGAGGTCTGTGGTCTACAAAAAGGCAAGAGCAAACACAGTCACAGTTACTCATAAACAAACATTGTGTTGGCACACAAACAAAGCAACCACAAGATACTTGCCATGAAGACACTCATTTAAACTAGAAAAGCACTCGGAGAGCGCAAGCACCCGCCAAGCAATGTGATCAGAGACACTATAAATTCTAAATTATGTTCAGAATCAACAATCACCACCATTAATTAGATGTAAGGGATAACGGCCAGCAGCACAAGCACCGTCGGGCTGTTGGGACACCTCGGCGGCCGTCATCCCTTACATCTAATTTATGTTTGGGGGCCCCGATGTCCCACACCACCCACAACTGAATGCTCAGCTTTACTGATTTCCTGTGAAGGCCTGGCAAGATGTAACAAATAGGCCATTTTCTTTTCTGGGGAAGTATCCCCAGCCTCCTATGTCCTTGTATTGATGACCCAGGAAAAAACAGAATGCAGGGGAGCACTCAAAAATAAATTAAACCCAGTTAAATACACAATCCCCAACGCACCACCACTCCCACTTGTGTGGCTATGTGTGCAACAAAAAAGATGAATGTCCCCCTAATTGCAAAAAGGAAAAAAAAAAAAAAAAAATCAGTCCAATGCTTTTAAAAGCCCTGCTTAAGGCTAAAGCTTTACATGATGACAGGTTCTCACATGCAGCTTCTAGCTTTTTCATTTTAGTGGGCATAGCAGCTAGCAAACTAACGGGCAAGTAGGCTAGTCTAGCAATAAGGTAGATGTACGCTAAGTGACAGTAAATATGACCACTGCACAGCGAAGCGCCATTCATGCAGGTTTAGTCAGATTCTTACAGATTCTTTTTTTTAATGACTTTCTGTCAAGGATTCCTGAGACACTGAAACACCGGTGTCCATGAAACTTGGTGGGCCCACTATCTTAGCCCCACTGACGGCATGGAACCAGCATTGGAGGCGTAGGATGTGTTTATGGTTGGCCATTCTCAATAAATTGATTTGTCTTACTGATGCTGCCAGCTTTGCACAAGCCTACGACCCAGGTTTTTCACTGAAGGTATTCCAATCCATCTTACCTGTAGGACAGCATTGATGAGAAGCAGGTCATCAGTGGGCTTCCAGCGGCCCAAGTCCTTGGTGATCTGCAGCGTCTGCTTGGTCTTCTTCACTCTCTTGGTGATAGGGGGAGGGGTAATCACCATGGTGAGGGGTGGGGTAATGGAAGAGCTCGACTTTGAGACCTAGAGTAAGACAAGGGAATTTAGGGGTAACTGGAGTACACATCACATAGTTCTGAGTCACATTTAGCAATATGTATGACAATTATCTGTCATATTACACTGTCACTACACTACACTATACATTATGTTTTCAGGTAATCTCTGCAGCTCCTGTGATATCACCACAAGATGGCAGTAAACAATATCCTATTAAACTAGAAAAGCGCTCAGAGAGCGCAGACCTCCGCCAAGACAATGTGGTCACTGATGGTGTTCTGGATCACCGATCGCCACCAAAATCTAATCAGTTCTTACTTGTCCCAAAACAAACGTTGTCCGAAAATTTCATCCATATCCGTGCAGTAGTTTTCGAGTTATCTTGTACACAGACACACACACAGACACACACTCACACACAGACACACACACCAAACAAAACATAACCTCCTTGGCGGAGGTAATAAAACTTCATGATATGGAGACTTTTTGATAACCTTCTTCTTCTCATTGGAGGATGGCTCACTTCCGGAGCATCGGATTGGCTCAATGACTGGAGGACCTTTCACTCGGGTGGAAGATTTGGCTAGACTGCTCTCAACCAGCTCATCGTCAAACTTCTTTCTCTTAATGGACCTGAACAAAGCATGTGACAAATCCTTACAGCAAACACCACATTAATGTCCATACCAATGCCCACTGCCCTGCAATCTTCCCCATATATGCAATTATGTTTCTGTGCATTCAACACTAACGTTGCAGAGAATGGAAGTGGTAAGTTACAATACACAACAATGACACAATGATATTGTGTTCAATTCCTAAAGAAAATGTAAACACGTGAAAAATATGGCTGTTTTATACTGCACGTGGCTATAGATACTGTAACAATCTATCATCATGGTAAAGGAAAACAAACATAAAATACTGAGTACAGTAAACACAAATGAGGCATGCTGTACTAACCGGGAGGAGCTACGGCGCTTGGGGACTCCACCGCCACCACTAAAGGCTTGTGCTGCTGTTCTCTTCACATCTTTCACCCCAGTTGATTCTTCATCTTCTGACCTGCTATGGCTGGCCAGGCCTCCGATGGACGTATTTCCCACAGCGGGGGTGGCAATACCAGCCTGCGAATCTGAACACAGATGACCATAGATTTCATTCAAAGCATAGGCCTAAGACTCAACGATGGTAAATGGCTTATGGTTAAAGTACAACAACAATTAGGTAATACACATAGACAATAACATGCCAAAAGAGGATCGTACCCTTCTCCATAGCCTTTAGTCAAACCAGACGCAGTCAGTCAGATAAATTCCATAACTGGCAAGACAACAGTGGGAGTGACAAGAGAGTGCTGAAGAAAACAGTAGAAAAAAGAAGTGGTATTAGCCAAGGATACGTGTGATTTCAATGCAAATAGTGCTTATCCAATGTTGTTTCTCCCCGTTAAGAAATGCTACATGATAAGTCGATCTTTAGACAACACTTTAATTATATTCTGACACACAAACCTAAAAAACGCTGGTAATATCGACTGACTTGACAGATAGCCATCTGTAATTAACCAGCTAACGTTAGCATTGCTCGTTAGGTAGCGAAGCTACATATCATCAACGAAGCAATAATATAGTGAACGCTCACTTGTTTTATAACCCCCTTAGTAACCTCAATGGTAATATTGATGAGTGTAGATATAATTTACCTGGAATTGTACATGAAATTCGTTTCCCTGTCACCACAAAACGTTTCTTTATTTACCGTCGATCGACTAGCTGGGAACAAAACACAAACATTTCCGGTGACTACGGATGTTACGTAACACCATCCAATTATAAGCGGGAATGCCCCTAGAAAGCATTAGGTCTCCACCTTGTGGCGAGGCGTTAGAAAAAAGTACCAGGTACTGCAATCGTCGAATCTTTTCTTTGCTTGCGCTAGATTTCATGTAGTTATGTATCCCCAACGACACCCATAATATATACAGGTACTTTTCATAATGCGTGATGAAACCTATTTCCTGTTGTGTAGTAACCTTGGCAGTAGCAATCTATTCTTACGCTTGCAAGTGTATGAGTTCAAAGTTCAACAGCAGCCTACTTTTAAGTCTTGCAGTCAATCTCTTGCTTCGATAATAAGTTACATGTACAATACGTGGTCGAACCTCCTGCATGAAAATTAACTTGTTGCACTTACACAAGTTGACTGTGGAAAGCAAAACGTGCGGGTCAGTCTGTCTGTCTCAAAAAACTTTGAGGTGTACTTACATGAGTAGAAGAAATATATGTATTAATCACTAGACTTTTTTCTTGGTTCTGGGACGCCGTGCAAGGTTGAAACACATAATGCACTACAAATTGTGCATATCCTATGCTAGAACTATTGGTAAACTCTACAGCTTTCGCCAAAACGTACACTGCCAAGGTAAGACCTGACCCAATTCATGCTTTGTTGAGCAAGCCAATGAATAACATTTCATCATAAAACCCTACATGCAATTTTGTCTTTGGAAATCCTATCAAATGTATCCGTGGTGCCATTGAGATATGTTTATTTTCAAAGCAAACTCTCAATAATTTTAGGGTTCAAGTTCAATACTGCCTTAGTGACACGTCCGTGTTCAGCACTATGTGTGCAAGCCTCTCTATTAGCCTGCAGGGGTCTCCAATAGGTAGGCTGGGAGGTAGCCTACCACTAGCTCCTCACCTGTTTTAGAGTTGCTCTTCAAAAGATGAAGAAATGTATCCTAACTGTCACAATAAGCAGGCATATTAAATCTATTAAAGTCTTTATGAAATTAAATTAAAATATCCAGCTCTGACTGGTACAAAATGGTTCTTTCCCTATTTTACTGCTGCAATGACAGCTGGTGTTCATAGTAAACACTATGAAAATATTTGTCTCCCTGCAAATCTAGATGGCACTTTTGATGAGAGTTTTAGCTGAGCTGCAAGTATGTGTAACTGATGTAAAATAGTAGTCATGTAGTTCTTGGCCACTTAGCTCTTGGAGGAAAAAAAAGGTCAGAAATCCCTGCTCAACTTCAATATTATTATTTGGGTTGATAAATGGGTGATAAATCCTAAACACAGTGCTGGAGAAGTCAGATACATATCAGTTTTTGAAGGTATCCTCATCTCTCTAGCTCAGGTTCGATGGAGGAGCTCTGGATGGCCCGCACCCCTTTTGACCGTCAGGCCCACACGTGCCCTCATAGATGAGCCCCTCAACATAGAGGGACACCATCTGCCCTCTCACAGACCTGTCACTGTCCGAGCACACATGATTAGTGAAGATGGAGACCTTTGGGAGGCACTGTCTCATTATCACACAGATGAACGGGGCACAATCAACTGTAAGTCTTATGCCTAAAAGTTGTTAATAAATAATTCTGAATTCTTAGTTAAAAATTATTATTATAGTGTACACAGAACATGGCATGTATGATGTAATGATGATGTTGGCCATAGATTTATATGTTGGCTATGTAACCTGTAGCTACTGTATTCTCCTAGTGACCCAGGATGCATCAGTTGGTGGTTCCTACAAGGGCTGTGAACCAATGGGGCTCTTCTGGGGCCTACAACCTGCTCTAGGAGGTAGAGAGGGACTCAGGTAAGACACCATACCACACTAGTGTTTTAAACATGTTATAACAATATAATAATAGATTGCTGTATGTAGCAATCAATCACACCATAACCTGATAACCTTGGTTTAAATAGTGAATATTTTATTTAAAATATTGCTTTCATTTGCTTTGGGACATTATCTGTGTTTTGCATTGGTGCAGGTTGCGTAAGAGAGATGTGGAGACTCCATACACAGTGCATCTGTCTCTGTTAGAGGGTCATGTGAACTCGGAGGACAACAAAGGCAGAGGGTCAGGAGAGGGACAAGAGCTGGCAACAGCCGTGGTGGATAGGTGGTACATGGCACCGGGGGTCCGACGGATTGAGGTTCGCCAGAATGGTGTGGTGGGCACCATGTTTCTTCCACCAGGTGTGAGAGATCTTAACGAAGTGCTCATGAATGTTAGTTAAAGTGTAACGGAGGCCAGCTAGCTCGGCTAGCGTGGCAGCAGTACGTGTAAATCCTCATCACCCAATTCCATGGGCGCTTCTAATGGCTGAGTTAGAAGCTCTGGCTTTTAGCTCAGTTGGTTAGAGCATCCCACTCCCATGCCGGGAGTTTGTAGCTTGCGGGGTGGCGGTTCGAGACCTGTGTGCAGTGCGGACCGCCACTGACTACAAAAGCATTATAGATGTTACATAGTTAGAGCACTGAAGACTAATAAAGATAAAGTTACAGTTTCCAGATGGTTTGACAACTTAAGACGCAAACATCTTAATGGACCAAAACCTTGGTTTCATTGTTTTGTATTGACAGGACCAGGCCCATTCCCTGCAGTTCTGGACCTCTGGGGGATGGGAGGGGGTCTTGTAGAGTACCGCTCTGCTTTGTTGGCATCGCATGGCCTGGCTAGTCTTTCTTTGGCCTACTTTGGCCACAAAGATATTCCAGGTCCCCTGAACACTATCAACGTAGGCGATTCTTATTTCCGGGTAAGCCATCACAGGAGCTTTACTTGTGTACTGTTAATCAGAATCTTGAAAGCTGTGTTTAAATTAATCACATTTTGGAGAGATTCAATGATAGAAGGATTAAGATGACTATTTATTATCAATGCAGCATTCAATTCAATAATCACTAATCCTGTGTAGAATTGCTTACAAGTGATTCCTGTCTCAAGCTATAATGCGGGAAACTTCTGAATTTTTATAGCAAAGTAGTGCCCTAGTCTGATGCAACAGTTTTCTTCAAAGTCACCAGGAATTATTTTTTTTAAACACAGGCTGCCTTCCAGCTCCTTCAGGACCACCCACAGGTGTGTGAGGATAGGATAGCACTAATGGGCCTCTCGTTTGGAGTGTATTTGTCCCTGCGGATAGCCTCTCAGCTCTCTGTCTCTGTAAGTGTGAATGTAATTACAGATGAATTACGGGTGACCAAAGCCATCTGTGGCTGTCCTGTAGCAGTAGCAACTGACTGACAGTGGCAATGAGCATCACATCTATCATTTTTGTTGCACCATTTTGATATAAAAAGATAGCTACAACACTGCATGTTCTCTGCTGAGGTAAAATATTCAACTTTTGCTAATGTATGGACTCTGGGTAGTTGCTACTGTAATGAAATGTGAATAATCTTGTTTCCCTCCACCCCTCTATACCACCCATCTCAGCCTAGATGTGTGATTGCCATAAATGGTCCTTTGGGTAGTTTCAACAAATTTTCAAGTGAAGGTGTACAGCAAAGCTTCGAACAGTTAAGTAATTGTTGTAGGAGTTGCTTGCCAAAAAAGCGAAATTAATACATTTTAGACTTGAAAAATCCTCTTCTACCGTTCAATAATATGTGGTATTTGATTCATATTTCAAATCAGAGATCAGAGACACTGGAGTTTTGATGAACAGGGTTACGTCAGTTTCAGAGAAGTGTCTTCACCATTCACCATTCCATCTGAAAATTTTGTACAGGTACAGTGACCTAATACACCACAAATACTCATGGATGATTATTTATTGACAGGAACTGGATGTCTTCACTTCTTGTTAATATACTGTATTTATTCTGTCTGCAGGTTGAGAACATGTGCTGCCCCCTACTGTACATAGTGGGAGAGGACGACTTAAGCTGTGCTGCTCAGGAGAATTCAGATGAGGTGGGACATTTGATGGCTTCTTCTCCTCATGGAATAAATGGTGATAGGGTTTTTCTGTAAAGCAAATAAATTAAAGTCCTCTGCCGTTTTGATGACGGATTTTCCCCCTTTTTATGTTTTGGACATATTTACTATGTTTACCAATTGCATTATTCTGTGTATTAGGTTAATACACAGTTTGTTATTATTTATTAAATGTGCCCCGTTTTATCTTCTTATGTTTCAACTTTTTGAAAATAATAGCGCCATCTCTTTATTTTTAGATTGAGAAGAGACTGCATGCTTCTGGCAAATCTCATCTCTTCCACCGTCTGTCCTACCCAGGTGCTGGCCACCTGATTGAACCCCCATACGCTCCCAATGCACGAGTATCTCTATGGACCACACGACCCAAAAAATGTATCTTCTTCACATATCAGTTTGCTGTCATCACCTTGTCCTTAGCTATTTCTATGTGCACTATTAGGGCTCTTTATAATGCTGTAGAATGCTCCATTCACTTCAATTAGACTTTTCAACGTTCTATGGTCTGATAATTTTTAACAACGGACCGTTGCTAAGTATAACAGACCGCTGTCAAGCAAAAGTTAAACAGAACGTTGTCTTAACCAATTAGATGATCTGTAAGTTAACAGAATTCTTCTTTACCGTGGACAATAATCATTAATGTTACTGGTAAAGCAGTGATAAGCAAGGTCTATCTACAGTAGGTAGCCGTATAATAAGCAGGATAACGTTCGGTGAGGCGGTCATTAGATAGGCCCTTCAGAGTAATGCCACATCCCTCCACTAGCGCATCGGGATGCGTTGCATTACTCTTTCGGGAGATATTCCACGATAATGACCTCCTCACCGAACGGTATCCCTTAGTGTATTGTTTAGTAACACTTAGGCCTATAGATATCATATCTGAATGAGCCACATAAGTTGTCCATTTGGAGCAAGTGATTTGGAAACTTCAGGACAAGCATGGTATTACTATGACCATAACTGAGATTGTAACAGGTGGTGTCATATATTAACCACAATAGTCATATGTGAGCATATTGTCAAGGATTTTGGTGATATTCATTTTTATTTTTATTGTTTTTAAGTGATGACGCTGTGGGGTGGACATCTTGCGCAACATGCTGCAGCTCAGGAGGATTCATGGCAAAGGATCCTGAAATTTCTGGAATGCCACCTACGACAGTAAGAACAACTGTCAGGCTAATATTTATGATTATGCTTTATAATGTATTGTTTATGCAATATTTACAAGACAGGAAAAGGAGCCTACTACTATACATGCTCGTTTCAAACCAGAACTGAATGCCTCCCCCCCCGCCCTATAATCGCATCAGGTTAAAGAACCTCCAGACCATGAATACGGATGAACAGCAGTATTATGGTCGGGCTATGTCAGGCTAGGTGTGCAGTGGGTGGCATTCATTGTTAATGATAGAGAGCAGCCTACTCAGAGTTCTCTTGCATGTATCTGCAACTGGTGACAGTGACTCCAGCTCCTGGTGATGTTCAGCTGCATCCCAAAAAGTCCTCCACAAGCCTCCTCTACTCTGTCTGCTGTATTAAATATTCAGATTCTTTTTCCCCTACATACAGCAAAATGACCCTGAACCAAAGGGCTATTGATTGATTGAAATTAGATTTTTTCTTTAATGTGAATAAGTTACACACTACTTTCTTTTCAGACTCAAATTAATGCTTGCTTTACCTGATTCTACTATTTGTTGTTATTTTCAACAACCATGTCTCTTTTTCCCTTGCAAATTGATGCTGCACAGAAATGGTGTGATGACAAGCTGATATCACGAAGAATAAGGAACTCCTTCAGTGTCATGTCATCATTCCTGTCAAGGTCAGAAATAAGTTGGTCATGGTTGGTAAACCTTGGAAATGTCCTTGAGAATTTATTGAATGTCAATAAATAAAGTACACTCAGTGGCCAGTTTCTATACTAATTACACTGCCCAGCGCAAATCTATTGTCAAGCAGTTGTGCAGCAGCAACTTGGTGCTTTTAGACATGTAGACCTGATAAAGATGATCTGCAAAAGTGTAACCTGAGCATCAGAATGGGGAAGGAAATTGTTTTAGATGACTATGTTGCTTTATGGCCGTTGGTCCCAGGTGGGGTGGTTTGAGTATTTTAGATGTTTGATGATTTTCATGCACCACGGTCAGTAGTGGGTTTACAGAGATTGGATTTTGATAAATACCTTGTTAATGCCAGAGGTGAGAATGGTCAGTCTAAAGAATAAGAGACAGGGGTAAGATTTGTTTACTAATTTTGACTGGGCTCCTAAAAATTTCAAATGAGAAAAATGATCAAAATGGCATGAACAACATAAAGGCATTAATCCATTCAGCATTGGGGCATCCACACCTGCCACTATGACTTATAAAGTCTGACGTGCTGTAAGGGCAATTTACACTGGAACTAAGCTAAGCTGGGACTTGCGCTCAACTGGTGCAACCGGCTGCAGGGCTGTAGATGCTTAGTAACTGCATCATGGAGGTAAACATTTGGATGGCTCACAATTTTCAGCACTTAAATGCCAATAAAAATCACTCTATAAAAGTAATTCTATTCAGACTTCCCAAGCAAACTGAGGTCCCGAAGAAAGTTTAAGCTAAAATAGGGGATAGTTCCTCTTTAAGACTGGACTATTGTGGTATTCAAAAAAAGTCAGTTTCTGGGGCATTCATGCAAGATGCATTTTTAGAAACGTTTATTTGGCTACAAATACACTTTTTTTATTTGAATGAACTTTTCTAAAAATGCATCCTGCCTGAGTGCCTCGGAAACTGACTTTTTAAAAGCCAATCTGAAACGCCTGCACCGAAGAGCACCAAAAAGGATTCACATCTGGCCGCATTCCAAACAAACCTGCACTATTATACTGGTATCTGTGATTCCTCTTTTGCTCATTTCAGTTACTCCAAGGAAAGAAGACTACTGTACATCACTCCCATTTATGGAACTCTTTCTTCCTGTGAGATTTTGAATCCAATATTGAGTAGCATTGTAAGTTTTTTAAAGCCTTACATATGCATAATGGACATGTGATGGCCATATGCCCTTTCACAAACTTTGAGATCTGCATCCAAAAGACAAGTGATTGTCCCATGCTCACGGCTCTCCTTGAAGCAGGACTTAAGTGTCGATGCCCCATATTTTTGAAACAGGCAACCACTGGAACTCAATTCTGCCTCATCGGAACCCGTTTAAAATTTCCCTCAAAACATATCTGTTTATACTTGCTTTCGCCATTGAGTTTGTAGGGATTATATGATTAACGCCTTATACAGTATATAGATATTTGTTGTTTTATATTTTATTTTGTTGCCCTGTCTTACTGTTCATAGTGGTATCTGGTGTATCACTTATTTTAAAACAATTTGGTTTTAGATGTCCATGTAGGAAGCAGCCGGTGGTGTAAAGACGTGTGGTATGCTTTTTTTTGGCTCATTGGCCTCTTAGTACCAGTTGAGTGATGTTTAAATGCCATAGTCTACCAGAGTATTGCTGTCCATCACATTATGAGCTTTGTGTGCCCATTTTCTGATGGCTCCAGTAGGATATGACTCATACTAGAAAGTTCAAGTTATCTCAATTTTTTTTTTGTGATCATGACCGTGACTGTACAATAATTTCCTGAATGTACTCTAAGCCGCACATCCAGTCAGTCCAAAACAAACAAACAAAAAAAGAAAACAAATACACAAATGTATATTGACTTTACCCATGTGTTCACCTTATCCTATTACGGTCACCACAGTTTACGAAGCAGATATAGACCATAATTTCTGAGAAAACAGAATGAAGAGAAGTATTCCCATGCCTCATATATTTACCTCATAAATTAAGACATTGCAAAATCTCTACGTTTAAACTTAGCTATTAAATTACAGTACTCAAATAGCCTTCACTGTGAAGATCACAGTATAATGTAGCGACATTTAGGATGTGCAGCCAACAATTCTACAGCTTCTTCACGTCTGTGTGGGCCAAAAACACTGAAAAATCTGCCAACATCTGGTTTAATGTCTCTTTTAATTAAGGTTAGCCTGGCTTTGCCTTCCTACGTATTGTACTTCCGCCCAATTGTCATCTACACGATTCTGTCTGAGATCCCAACCATTGAACTTATTCACATTGAACAGATTGATCCTTTGCCAATTAGCGAACATAATGAACAGAAGGCGGGTTTCTGCTGTTGTAGCTGAGATCCCAGACCCTTGTGCGAAGCGAAGCGTAGATCCAGTGGATGGTCATGGCAAGGCTAAATTTAAGTGGTTCTAAAGGCAAAAGTACATTGCCTGGTTCATATATGACACCATCTGTACCTGTTACAATCTCAGTTGTGGTCATAGTAATACCATGCTTGTCCTGAAGTTTTCCAATCACTTGCTCCAAATGGACAACTAATGTGGCTCATTCAGATATGACATCTATAGGCCTAAGTGTTACTAAACAATACACTAAGGGATAACGTTCGGAGAGAAGGTCATTATCGTGGAATATCTCCCAACAGAGTAATGCAACTCTGGCATTAAGTAAGGCATTACTCTGAAGGGAGATATTTCCACGATAATGACCGCCTCACCGAACGTTATCCTGCTTATGACACGGCTACCTACTGTACACTTCTTTTATTTAAAAATGTCTTGGAGAAGTTACACCAGTGAAGAGCATCTAGTCTGGATGTCTGATGCTTCAGAGAATTGATCTGCAATAACACTAATGTGCTCATGTTCCCATTCCCATGTGATGTGTTAATGGATGCTGTGGGCTGAGAGGGGGAAATTCATTTATACAGTAATGGGCCGCCTTTTGAATTTCCTACACAAATGCTACAGCACTGACAGTTATACAGTTGAGAAGCTATCAAAGAAGAAGTTGCCAATTTCACAGAAAGGAAACTGAATTCCAAAAAACTGTAAATAACTAAATAAGAATAAATAAATAGATAAATAAATAAATGCTATATAGTTCTCAAATCATCAAAGCAAGTATTTGTTTAAGAATAGTCCAATGACATTGTTGAAACTGGAATTCTTTGTTGTTATATGATTTATGGTGATTTTAAATGGGAGGCAACATGTCTCATTCAAGTTGATGGTTTCAGCAAAAGTTGAGTAAGACTGAAGAAAAAATAAAGGAGTGCTCATCACATCATCAACTTTAACAGCCTTTTATTGATCCTGTGCCAACTTTTTTTTAGACAGGAGGCAAGTACAGTATGAGATTTCAAATAAGCGATATATCCTCCATAAAAATAATGCTACCCAATTTCAACAATTAATGCTGTATGTTGTCTCTGCCCTATTCTCTGAAATGAATGGTTTGGATGTTGAACAAATTGTTATTTTTTTTTATTAGCATTTTACCAAGTGTTCCAGCTTTTTTGAAATTGCATAAGGACGGGGGGAGAAAAATGCAGCCAAGAGAGGACGAGACTAAAGACAATGCAAGTCCACTTGATGCATGTTTACTTCATCATCCACTGTGGTTGGACATACAGGAGTGATTACAAAGTATTTGTCTAGATTTGTCTAGTTTGTCTTGATAAGCTAGCATTTTCTAGCATGTCAGGAACGTGGAAGCATATTAGTTAGGACTAATCCGAGTTTTTTTGTCAGATGTGTTTTTTATTATTATTATTATTAATCACTTGAGTTCATTTCAAACACTGGTTGTTAGAGTCTGTGAAAGATAATTTTTTAATGTTTTTAATGTTTCACAGATCACAATCACATAAACGGACACAACTCGTCTTAATGATGCTCAGGGACTAGATCATGACATGCTGATGTCACCATGGCAATAAGAGCTATAAACTCCTGGAAGTCAATCTCCAAGTCTCCATTCTGGTCAAGATCAGTGAAAATCTGGTCAAGCGTGTCATTGTCCTGGACTTTCTGTTAACAAGACAGAATTTGACTCGTGTTAAACGTCTAATGTCCATAGCACAAGTAATATCACAGAGAAATTGTTGTTTGTGTCACAATGACCAAAGTAAACATGGGAAGTAAATTTAGTTCAACCTACATTAATAAAATGCGTCATTTCATTGTTGATGAGGGCCTTGAGATCTGCCTTCTTCAGGTGGCACTTGTGTCCTGAGTACTTGTGAAAGACATTGATGATGGAGACCATGGAGCTTTCCAGGTCTGACATGTTGGTCTACACAGGGATGTATTTAACATTTTGCAATTAACAAATATCAGCATGAGTGATTTATTTAAGGCCAGAAGCCCTTAAAGGAATAGTCCACCTCTTTATGAAAATTGGTTATTCACCTCCTTACTCGGAGTTACGTGGGTAAAAGCATTTTGGTCCCAGTGCTAGTGTTTTCCTAGTATGGCATCCCCAATTTTCCCAATTTTTTTTAGCTTTACCTTAGCATGGGCTCTGGAATGTAAAGTTGCCATATAGCAACTCTTTGGCAACTTTACTTTCCAGTGCTTATGCTATGGGTTTGCCAGACTAGGACAACGCATGCACTGAGACCAAAATGCTCTTACCCACATATGTAACTCCAGGTAAGGGGGTGAATAACCAATTTTCATAAAGAGGTGGACTATTCTTTTAAGCAAAATTTCATTTTAAGGTATTTACAATTAGAATAATAGGCTATATAGGTAATAATACAGTAATTGAATTAATCTATTATATAATCTTACCTATAGGTTAACATCATACACAAGTTGTCTTGAAATTTAATTTGTGAGAGTAAAATACAAGATTTGTAAAAATATTTACTTACGTGCATGTTAGGAGTAGAAGCTGTGTTGAGGCAAGTTGCAGCTGTGTCTACTGATGCTTTTGAGCCACTCCTTTTCTGTCTCAGCAATCCATTGAAAACCACAATAGGATGCCTCATACTCCCATGTGATACATTAAGGATGCTCTGTCTGCAGTTCATTGGCAGTTCTGCATCCCTCAGTCTTTATTATATGGATGAAAAATCTGGAGGTAATTTGGATCCCCACAAGGAATAGGCCTATTATTTTTGATTGACGTACTATGAATATTATTTTGAACAGATCCACTGATTGTTACTGCAGTCTTTAGTCATGTCACACAATCTTATCAATTTTATAATATATTTCAAGTAGTGCAAATATACGTCATGGCCGTGATTTCCTGGACTGACAATTGAGTAGACTGTGTGTCATATTGATTTTAATTGACCAGGACATTAACTGACAGCAACATGTTTAGATATTGTTGGTAGATATGAACTATAACCCCGCCTCATTTCATGACGTCAAGAGGCGGTCGCTCTTTAGCTTCAATGGAAAATCTCTTTCAAACATCTGCAATGACGTAGCCCGTCAGATACAAGACGACTAGTAAGAACGAAAAGAAGGGTCTAGGACGATTCTTTCAATTAACATACGCTACAACGTTTCATATAGTGTCAGTCGGCTCATCCAGCCGTAGCATATTGGGCTATCGCTTGTACAGGAGTCGTTTACAGCAGAAGTACCACGGGGCGCCATTTGAGAGGAGATCAATATAGATCTACCGTTAACTCGGTAAGACTTCAATGTACCCTACAGTCGTCTATGTCAGTTGCATGAGCAAAAGTCGAGTTAAGTGTTTCACAATGGGGACGAGTAGCCTACCTTCTCGAACACAGGTGTATGTGTGCGTGCGCTCGCGCGCGCTGAGCCAACGTCGTAGGCTATAACATAACGTTTTGCTCTAAATATACTTATTTTAGCTTGGTATGTGACTTGCATTACACATGCCCTAAACAAACGGATTATTATTTAATTAAGAAACAAAACACCGACAGTCTTTTACCATTCAATGACTGTAGGGATATCCTCCCTGTATTTGGATTATTCGTCACGCGAGAACTTTTTCCAGTGGCATCGCGTTCAGGTAAGTCAGCCTGTCTGCGTAGGCCTGTGGGACCATTTAATTGACGGACACACCTTAACATAGGCCTGCTGCTGCCATTTGGATAACCATAGCAAAACCTTTAGGCTATATTTGTGTATTTATTTTCTGTATTCTTTTCAAATATGGCTTTGCTATTTTCCCCCTAAACAAACAGTAGCCTACATGCTGCTGGGCAGAGCAGAAATATGAAATATGCTGGACAGAGCATTTCTAAACATTCCACAAGGAGAGTACCACAATTTCTCTCTGTTCTTGTTCACTCCATTTTCCAACCACAGGATGTCCTAGTTTAATTAGGCTAGAGTTAGAGCGTCTGGGGTGTTTGGCTGTCTATTAATAACTGTTATTCTGACATCTCCCCGATTTTCCTTCAGTGTTCCTCTCATACTTGTGTGGCCTTAGAGCACTGGCTGTAAAGCATGCCCTGTTCTGTATGCCTTTCATTGCACTGGCCTAGAGCATAAAGTGTGTGTCTGAATGGAAAAAAAAAAAAAATCAACCCCAAACTTAAGTTTAACCCCTAACCTTAAAATGACATAAAACACACACTCACACACACACACACACACACACACACACACACACACACACACACACACACACACACACACACACACACAAGTGGAACAGGAAGTGGTCCCACTGAGATACAGCCCCCTCCTTCCTGAAGAACATGGCCTACTTTAAACTCTGCTCAGTTCTCGAGGGGAACCCTTGTGTCGATTTAAATCTTGTGTTGACGTAACTAAGAAAAAGTGGGATGAATGGAATGTGATGTGATTGTAGGGTGGGGTCCTTCCGTAGGTCTCAGGTATGGCGGAGCTGCTGCAGCTTCTCCTGAACGTGTCGGAGAAGGCAGCCAATGTGGCCCGTGTGTGCAGACAGGAGGCCCCACTCTTCGAGCTGCTGGTCCAGGAGAAGAAAGGCGATGACAAGAACAAGAAGTTTGTCCAGGACTTCAAGACGTTGGCAGATGTGGTCATTCAGGAGATGATTAGACACGATGTTGGAGCTGTGGTAGGGATAACACAAATTCTAAGAGCACAAGAGTATTTCAGTAGACAGTGGACTTTTGATTTTTTTTTTTCAACAGTCTTGTTTTTCTTTATCTAGTTTCCAGAGTTGATTGATTTCATTCAAGGGGAAGAATCAAACAAATTTCAGAATGGCCTTGGTGAGTGGATCATTTTCTAATCACACAGTACAGTGCTCTCATCAGATACTATGATTCAAATTACACAAAAAACTGAGCGCTGCTGGGCTTCGGTGAAGCTACACTCTCGCTCTGTCTCTCTCTCTCTCTCTCACACACACACACACACACACTCACTGCCTTTCTCTTTTTCTCTCCCCCAAAGGAGAGAGTGTGACTGTCACAGTGTGTGCCAAAGAGCAGGAGACAGCCGCCCTGCTGGCTACAGTGTTGGATGGGGACCAGACCGCAGCAGCCCTTCTGGCCAAAGCCATCCACCAGGACCTCCAGCTCAGGGACGAGGCAGCCGAGAGGCTTCAGCCATTCTCATTGAGTCCTGCAGACGTCGGCATCTGGATAGATCCAATCGGTGAGTGTAAAAAGATAGATTGGTTCTTTCTTTGTTCCATATTTCTTTATCCAGTTTTAGGTTGTACCGTAGACATCATTTTACAAACTCTATACCTATCTTGGCTCATACTATTACACAAAGTTTTTTACAACATACCGTAGAAATTAGTAGCATCAGTTACATAAAATGGTGTTTTTTTCTCATAGTAGAGGATTTTAAACATCAGGAATCTTTAAAAAAACCACCCATTTTATTGTATACAGTATCCATAATCCACCCTGCAATCCACCCATTTTATTGTATACAGTACCCATAAATGCTCTAAGTTAATGTGTTTGTTTTGTGTAGATGGCACGAGTCAGTACATAGAGGGAAAGGAGGAGTTGGTACCGGAGGGAGGCTTCTGTTCATCTGGGCTACCATGCGCTTTGGTCCTGATTGGGGCGTACCTGCGTGCCACAGGGGAACCTGTTATGGGTGTCATAAACCAGCCTTTTCACCTCAAAGATGAGAAAGGGTAAGAAACGCTCTGTTCCATTTGTACATCCTTAGACATTAAGGATTTTACTGATTTGCACATTACTTAGTGTTCTTGTTTATGCAGGACATGGTGATAGGCCGCAGGCCAGATAAGCCCAGAGTACACACTCCCCCCCCACCACACATACACACACACACACCTCTTAAAGAAACTAGTTTTGAAAGCTTGGCAAGTATTTGGCTTTGAAAACATGGGCATTTATTTAATGAGGCCGAAACAGGTATCAAAACAATTAATTATTTTGAAAGTTAACATTTACTGTAAATTCTCATTCAAAAATTTTGGTTTTATGGACAGGTGCGTGGGGGGAAGCCTATCTGTGGAAGCCTATAAGTGATACATGATGATACATGCTATGATACACTACAAAAGAATGTCTGACATGCCGGAAAACCAGCCTGTTTCCCAACACCGTAGTTGAAGTTGAAAGTTGTATTGCAGTTGATTACCAACCAATTACAAAGTAACTATGATGTTGGGTAAACAAATTAAAACAAATCTTTTAGGATGTGATATGTCGATTGCAGTATGTGTGAGTCTGCTTGACCAATCAGTCTGTCCATCTGAAACAGAACTCAAATATGCTCACCATCTGCCTACTGTAGTTTTAGTATGAGCAGTGATGATATCTAAATATTGGAGTGGCACAGAGAAGAGTTTGGGGGCAAATCTATTTTAATCATGTGATGAAGATTTTGAATTATGTTCAGCCCTAGATGCCAATGTGACACCATTGTGCTGCATTACAACACAAGCATATTGCTGTTTCCCATGAATATCAATGTCAAAACTGTGTATGCTTACACAGTGTGACTTCAGTTGTAATAATGTTTTCATAACTCAGCCCTTCTAATTGCATTCTTGTTGTTTCAGCTGGAAGGGCCAACACTTCTGGGGAGTGTCCCACGGAGGCCTCAACGCCTGTTCTGTGCCCAGACCTGTGCGCCAGTTGTCAGGGAGTGACGGCGGAGCCTGTCTCTCTGCTGTGCTGAGTTCCAGCGAGAAGGCGGCGTTCAAGGAAGCCCTCGTTCCCCTTTGCCCTGGCCAATGCCTGAAGTATGCCTCTGGGGCCGGCTACAAGTTCCTGTGCGTCATTCTCGGCCTGGCAGATGTGTATGTCCTCTCGGAGGGCTCCACTTTCAAATGGGACTCATGTGCCCCCCACGCCCTGCTCCGGGCGCTTGGAGGTGGGGTGGTGGAGCTGGGGACTCAGCCTACCGGTGGGGACAAGGGCCAGGTAGTAGTACAGTGCGGTGCTGAACTGATCTATCACAAGCCTAATTCAGGTCGCCGTGGCGCGGACCAGTGGGCCAATCAGGGAGGACTGGTGGCTTATCTTGATCCCAAAGTGCTTTCAAGGGTGTTGGGTGCACTCACAGGGAAAATCTGAATGGTTTTATGCATTGATGTGAGGATTCTGCAAACAAGCAGGTGCTCATGTAGGGGCCATATTTTAATTCAGTGCCATCGGGGCATGTTTTATTTTTGTAAGTGTTTCACTTGCGTGTTGTTTCACTCAAGTGCACAGTGCAATTTGTTGATTATGTTATTAAAGTTTATCCAAATATGCTATATTCATATGCAACATAAGAATTTGTGATGTATTAACTGGTTGGTTTGTACCTCTAACACTAACCACAGCAGTTAAAGTACGTTTAGTGCTAAGTATGTTTAGTATTCACATTGAAAATATGTTTACTCCAAGAGCATCAAGTAAGCGCTGCAAACCTAAAGAATATGTAATGAATCTAAGGGGCGCATTCACACTTGGTCCCCTGGACCGGACCCGGGTTCGTTTGGACCAACATTTTGGTCCGTTTTGCTAATGTGAACGCAGACCAATCGAACTCGGGTGCGGTCCCGGGACCGGACCTAAGGCTTAATTGCAGATTAAATAGCCTCAGTTTTATATGCAGTCTGTCACTTTTGGTTTTCAACCAGTATTGGATGCATCCTTTGTGATTTGCTTTCAGTTCATTTGGATTGTTTTGTGTTGTGTTATCAGAAACATACATTTCAATCACAGGTCACAATAGGTCAATAGAAACCAGAGTGCATAAAGTTGGAGGAAACTCAGACTGTAAATGTACTGGTTACATTAAATATATTTTATGATACACAAAGCTTAATGTTGTAATAAAAATGTACTACTCTGGTAGTAGCAATTTACATGTTTGTTATTGTCATGTTGTTATATTGTTATTGCTATATTTTTTTGTAGATTTAATGACAAACAACTGTTTTAAGTGGAGTATTTCCCTGGAATATGTTCCTAAATCCCCCTTGTTCCGTTGCCAAATTGACACACTCCGTTGGAGCATGCAGCTTAAAATGAGTCTCTGTGTTGCTGGGTCTCATGTCTGCAAATGACCTTTTATGGTAGGGAGGAGTGAGAATCAGCACCACCAAGCTTCAATTCCACATAAATGAATCGCACTATGAAAAAAAGTGGAGGCATTAAGGTCAGAGAATGGAAAAAACCCCAAAACATTCCTTTAACAGCTTTTATAACCTTGAGTTTGCGTTAACATAACCTTTAATGGTTTTGCAAAGGAATTAGTTGTCATCTACATAAATATTATGTATAAAAGATTTTAATGTTTTTTTAATTTAGTTCAATGTCAGCTCTAGTATTTATCATGCATGTTTTGTTTTTTTCATATAATTCAAAAAATATATTCAGAGATTTATGGGCATTTTTTTAATGGTGTACTAGAAACTTTAAGTTAAAGGGGACATACGATGGACAAAGGGAGTACTGTACCTTGTTCTCTGATGTTTAAATAGGTAATAATCAACTTTGTTTTATCAAAAATAGTGCAACTCAAGTGCAACTTTACCAGCCCAATTTAAAGCTAATATTTACTTACCTTCGGTATGGATGCTTCTGGCTAACCTCAATTGAACTACAACTGATTTTTGATAAGTGACATCACATAGGATTTGTTGCAATTCATTCACCAGTGTTTTAGTGGCTATGTCTAGCCTGGCAAGCCATCCTATAACATTAAAATGTATAGTCTGGCATCAATAGATGGACAAAAGCGGCAAAGTGGAAAAAGGCAGTTACAGTATCTTTCAAACTACTTCTGCACGCAATAGGATAGCCTATAACCAATTAGAGGAACAAACAAGATGTAAACACCAATTCAAAAGGCCGTTGTTTTCAGCAAAGCCCCCCCTAAACACATTGCACACGTTATAATTAGATGACACCAACGATGGCTTTCTACTAGATGTACTCGCTGAGCAAATCTATTTGCTGCGGCTAGAGTACGTCAAGATTTCTATGCAAGATATACTGTACATATGAAGAGGGGGCACTAACAGCTTTGGTTATGCACAACGTCCTCCAAATTCACAAAAACAAAAAAAATGGGGAACTGTGTTTGGAAATTGGAAAAAGACAACCAACTACACACCTGCTATAACTATACCTATGGTTGCAAGAAGCCAAAACAAAATGAGCCGGCCAATCACACGCTTGCTTTATCTGTGGGGTGTCCGTTGTTTTTACAGAGAGTTAGAAAATTGTGAGTCTCTGTCCTCTAGTAATTGATGGAGTTGGGTGACGATAAATTACTTTCCACTGTGTGCTCCAGGGATGTACACTGTAAGAAAGCATTTACTTGGTGCATGATATATTCTTTACCAAACCCTGGTTTATCTGGGTACTTGGTCATCAGTAGACCAGCATAATTGGATGGTCTTTGAAATTTGTGTTTAAGTATTGTTCAAATATTTTAAGAAGTCATACATGGACTCGGATGTGTAGGAAATCAACTTTACTATGAAAACAAAAAAAGCAAAAGAAAAAAAATTATAATAAAATTGTTTTTTTTTTTCCTTTTTTCCAATAGCAACTGTATTAAAACTCATCCCATTTCATGCCAAACAAAAGACAAATGAGCCAGTGTCCTGCACATTGTAATCCTAATGATTGTCAAAACAGATTTTTTTTGCGATGTATTTCTTTTTTGCATATACCTAAAAAAAGATTTTTTTTCTGGGATGTTCTTTCTTACACAAACCTAATTAACTTCACCATCCAGACAACTAGTTACATTCTTCTGTCAACTTGAGCATCCAAACTGTTTAGCATTGTAACTCCTACAACAGTAAATAATCACTGAGAATCAAATTGCAAACACCTTTTTGACTTCAAAGCACAAATTAACATGTTGAACAAAAACAAAAGCATCTTTCTGCTCAGACAAGGTCCAACCACAACTGTCCAACAACTGATAGAACTCAATTCACAAAAAAAAAAAGAAAGAAAAATTAAAGAAAAAATTATCAAGTGAGGCTCAATTAAATGAAAACTTTTCAAGATTTGAGGATTTTCCATTGCTTTAATACTGAGGTCTTGCTCATTAGTAAGACCATCTATCACTCCTGGTCTCATTCAATGCAAACAGGCGCAGAAGAGTTTGTCCTTTATCAGCTGTGTGCAATGTGACCCTACGATACTTGGCGATAAAGAAAGAAAGAAAGAAAGGCAATAATGCAGTGTAGCTTGGCTTGGAAAGACCACTGAATGAAAAGAATGAAAAGATTTCTGGAAGAAATTCCCATTTTTCATCATACTGTCCACCTCTGCAATCATGGCGCACTGTGTTTTTGCAAAAAAAAAAATAAAAAAAATAAAAAAATTGTTTTGTTTCGTTATTAGATTACCTCAAAAACAGACCATCTGTACTGTAACCATTTCTTGAACTAAAAGTTAACCCAGGAGTTAACCTTTAAAATGCAAAAGGCTGGAATGCTGGCGTGCAAGTACTTGCAAAGTATTCTGAATGATGGGGATGAGGAGGACCACCAAGACCATAAAGTTTGTCATGAGCATGACATGGCAAGCCAGCACTCAAACTCAAAGTGCCACACACAAAGTTACTTGACTCTCCATCACAATGACTAATGATGATCAGTAAACGATCTAAAAACTAAATGAACTAAAACGAAACTAAATCCTCATTACAGTGATTCCTTAGACTCTCACTGACTCTCACTGTTGGCTGGGAACATCCTATTTGTATTTTGATATCAATTGTATATCACTAGGGTGAAATTATTGCAGTATAACATCTATTGGACTGGTCATTGCGCTATCTCGGCAGAAGTCTATATTCCAGTGCTCGTCTTTGAATTCCACTCCACTCCCCCCTTGCCACAAAATATCACACTTTTAAATCAGTAGGCTATATCCTTGTTGTCACATTAGAATCTCGTCTGGCTTGTCTACCCTGTCCGCTCGTAAAGTGTGTACTGTATTTAATGGTGGTTCCACTGCATACCAGTTAAAGGAATTGCAAGGTAGTGCTTCAACCCAAGCTTAACTAGGTGCTGAACGTTAAATATGGAAGTGTGTCTGTTGCAAATATAAATAGAAAAATAGAGACACAACAATAATCAAAGCCATTGTGCTGACAAAAAATTATACATATTTTCCGGTTTAAGCGACGCTCTTGAAAGTGACAGAATAAGTAGTGCAAAAAAATGAGATCGATAATGACCTTGGCAGGTTATCTTCATACCTTTTGATCCAAAAAGCTTGGACTGAATGTTTGTTACCATTTGATAATCTTTAAAAAATCTTTTAGGTACTAGAACTGCACTTCTGGAGATATGGGGTCCGTTTCTGAAAAGCATACTTTCTAACTATGTTAGCAACTTTGTTGGCTGCAATGCAATTTCCCATTGCCAACTAACTAACTTGCTAACTGTTTAGCAACTATACTTTTGGGAAATGGACACGTGGGCTCTTCCAACAGTGATGGAAAAATATGGAACCATTAATACAAGATTCTATGGCATAAACTTTGCTTTTGTCCATGAGAGGTAAATGCAGTTTCACGGATTTCACGGAAGGGCATAGAATTGGTGTCTTCAGGGCTATGACAGAAGCAAACCATCCTCAGGCGAGCAAGTTAAAAAAGACCATCCCAGAATTCCAATCTCCTCCTCCACACTACCAAATCAATCATGGTCTGGATCCATGTCAATCATCCCTGAGGCTTCAGCAGCTAACGTTCATATATTATAAAAAGAAAAAAGAAAAAAAGAAAAGAAAAGAACTCAAAAACGTACAAAATAAGCTTCATTGTGAACTTTGAAATGGCATACTACGTGTAAGCAAATACCAATGGCATTATTAAAATCAATCTCCATCTTTGCAGCAGAAAAAAAAACCCACAGCAGTGATATATGTTTAGTGACTGAGTGAAAAGAAAAACAAAGCACATCACTTCTGGTTTGATAAAATTACACTTGAGCATCATCACCTTCATCAACTTCATCACCATGTAAGCCTCTCCATTTTCATCTGGCTTCTGATCCATTTTCTGCATTACCACAAAAACATCCACAACCCCAAAGCTCCACACATGCTTTGCAGAGTTTATCCTTTACCCCAAACAGTGGGTAAGTGGGTTGGTTTGAGATTGTGTGTGTGTGTGTGTGTGTGTGTGTGTGCGTGTGTGTGTGTGTGTGAATGTGGCTTTGTGTGTGTGTGTGTGTGTGTGTGTGTGTATGATGGTAGGGTTAGTGGGGTTGCCAGGAACCCAAACCCATCCCCCACCCTCAGACACAAACAACATGGCCTACTATCGAAACCTGGTCCTCCAGGTGGACTGCAAGTCTGAGAAGCTCAGCGCTGAAAGGGCTTGCGGACTTTCTTCCGGCGGCGCGGGTGTTTGCCCGCCTCAGTCCAGTGTTCACTGGGCTCGCCTCGATGTGGTCCATGAGGGAAGAAGCCACTCTGGGGAGAGGGCCCTGGAAACGGTCCGCTTGCACCCATGCCTGGCCCAGGAGGATGGTTGGGTGATGATCCGGGAGGGAAGAACCCACCGTTGGCTGCCATGTCACTGGGCGAACCCCCTCCCTGGAAGATGCGATTGAAGAGGTCCTGCAGGTCCGCAGGTGAGCTGGGGCCAGGGGGATGGTCTGAGGTTCTGTGGTGGACAATTAAACAAATCCACAAAAAAAGTCTCTTTGCTTAATGGGCTGTTCCATTTTACTTTAATGCAGAAGTTACTGTGACAACCAGAGTGGGCACAGACAATAAAAATGATTTCAAAGCACTGTGTAAAGGTGACCATGCTTTTTCAGTAGCTTGGCCCAAGTTGTGGAACAACCTGCTTTTTTAGATTTCATTAGATTCACACCAACTATTGTTCCTTTTCAATTAAGTGTGGAATTTGGAATGTGGAATTTCTTTTGAGCGCTTTGATCAACCACAGGTTGTTTTAAATTGTGCTATGGTTGTTGTATTGTTGGGATTTCTACCTAACCTCACTCACGTCAGATGCAGCGTCCCCTTGGGCGCATGCAGAAGACTAGGCGTCATCAAAAATACTTACTGTACATATACCTGGAAAACCACTTGTCAGTCATCCTACTTCAACCACTTAAATCGAAACTTACCAATTGCATCCCATGAGCCCACACGATTTCTAGTTTGTCACATGTTCCAAACAAGCATAAACGCTAGAATCTGCGGCATAATTGCCATAATACTCGATTCAACTTGCATAATATAAATGTCTCTTTCAAATATAACTGTTAGATGTGTTTTGTAAGTTTGCTGGAGATGAGTTACGTCAAAAATCCCGCCTGGTGTTTCGTACGCTTCTCCTGGTTGGTCCGTCCGTTTAATATCGGACCTGAAATACCTTTTAATGGACTCGACATCAGATGGATGCGCCTGAGGGGGCGCTGCATCTGACGTGAGTGAGGTTCATTTCTACCTGTGGCGGTTGGTGGTGGTGCTGCTGCTGCTGCTGCTGTTGCTGCTGCCGCCGCTGCTGTTGGTCTTGGAGCCGAAGGAGATGTGGTAGGGCACTCGGTGTGTGTCAGGAGAAATCCCAATCCGCTGGCAACCTGCCCACTCTGGATGTTAGAGTTAGAGGATAATCAGTAATAGGGTTGGGCGATATGGACTTAAAAATATATCACAATATTTTCTGTTTTTTATCACGATATCGATAACTGACGATAAAAAAGTATATTAGGTCTACAGTTTAACACAGGGTTCATACAGGTGCCTGAAAATGCTTGGGTTTAGAAAGACATTTCTTGAAAATTTTGTAAAGGTAATCAATTGTAAATTAATTGTTGACAATAAATCGGTGGAAATATAAATGCTAACAAAACATTTTCTGACTATCGTATTTCCCGATATGACAAAAATTCCTATCGTAGGATTTTTTTTTACGATATACGATAACGATAACGATATCGCACAACCCTAATCAGTATGTGAGCAAAAGCAGGCTAAAAACGCTTTGGGCAGATTGTAGCCATTACATAACCTACAGGGTGTGACAGGAAGAAAAAGCTGAGAGGCAAATTCTGATTTGCATCTATGGTGAACATGAAAAAGAGCACACAAAAATCTTGTGGCAAGGGAGGATGAAGAATAGACACAGTGATTATAGTCATTATACTGGTGTGTGTTGGCAAAAACACCATGCTTTAGCTTCTTGTTCCAAATGCCTAGTTTGTTGGCGCAATAAAAGCTGACTGCTATGCAAAATGAAATTACTGGTACTACATAAAAATGCATATTATGTATCTCTCCACTGAGTCCGTCTTTGTCTCTAGTCCTGAGACTGAAAAAGCAATACAAGCAGACACTATCCAAGTTATAGAGAAACCCAAGCAAATACAGATAACTATATCACTGAATACAGCAATAATTAGGAGGCCATCTTGTATGTCAATCTTACCAGTGATATCATAGACCTTTCCATCCATGAAGGCAAAGTAGGTGATGCGCAGGCCCAGCATGCTGGATTCGGCCCACAGGTCTCCCTCCTCCGCCCCGTGGCGCCGGTTACATTCAGCACAGAAGCGGGCCTCGCTGGGGTCCCGGTCCATCTCAAAGCGCCTGTGGGGAGAACGACAGACACAGATGGAACGGCTTCAGATATAATCTCATCAAAATACATAATGGATTTGTGGCACTGTTTGGGAGACTGTTAAAAGATATGTTGATGGCTTGAGCTGACTAACAACAGAAAACTGGGCCGTTGCCACCACACAACAACCTGAAGATTTGAAATTTTTGATTGATGATTACTGCTTGTGAAAACAGCTTACCAGTACATAATATTTTTGTTTTTGCATTTATTTTTGCCATTTATGATTTATTTTCCAGGTAGGACAATGAAGGCTGATAGGTTGTGTGAGCAGCAGGGATAGGGTGAGATGGAATAGTTAAACCTTAAGATAGATTCCATTCAGTGTGGCCATATGAAGAGTTCAGATGCAAGAGCCTCAAAGTCTATGTGTGATGCATTTACAGAAATATATTTATATACATTTTAATAAACTTTGTCGTTCCAACTCCAATTGGATTGTTTTCACTTGATTTGTTTGTACAAAATAATATTCATTTATTAATAAATTGCAGTTTAATGAAAATGTAATTTGGAAATTATTAATAAATTATTTTTATATTATTACAAAACAACTTAATTCTTATTTTTAATGTCTGAAAATGGACTTATATATTACTAGAAGGCTTCATGACCACAAGGATTTCAGTCAATGGCATCCAAGGCGAGCCAAAGCAAATTTAAAAATTGAAGATAAACACCCTGGTTTAAAGGGTTTCTTTGTAGGCTGTGCAAATTTGCAGTGCTTAATCGTAACATGAGATATCTAAACATGAGATATACATGGGAAAAATATCATGCTGAAGTACAACTGACAATACAGCACTTGAGTAAAGACTACAGCTATTTTGCATGTGTCCTGCTAAACTGGTGTTCGTTTCCCATTAGCTATTAGCTAACCAGCTAGCAACTTATTTGGTTGCCAATGGGAAATTGCTTATGGGAATAGGAAACGGACCCGAGACCGGTTGCATCAGCAGTAGACACTAGTGTAACTACTTCCTACTCTATAAATGGTTTTCTGCATGCCTTGAGCTGTTTGTGGCCAACTGGGCACAGGGCCACTTATGGTCGATGGACCGCAGGATCCATTGCAAAATATGATTCACCCTAGCTCACTACGGTCAAAGTTTAACAATGCTGAACTTTGTGCCCTTGTTGCATTGCATGGAAAGCCCTAATAGCTTCATGGTAATAGAGGCCTACTAAAACACAGAAAGTTCAGACAGGAAGCTTGTTCTGCGGAGTGTGTAAGGCTGTGTGTACGCACTTGTGTTTGCCTTCACACTTGGTGCACATCATTGTGTTCATGGCCTCCTTCAGGTCATCCTGCAGCTTCGTCAGGAACTCATTCATGGACTTGGAGAGCTCAGTGGCTGCCATGCGTTTCCTGCAATATAATGAAGAGGACATGTGGTGGTTGAAATATAAAGTCTTGAGGTGCATCTCCAAATCAGACTCGGACTATTCATCAAACCGTGAGCTTGAATTACTACACACAATCTTAACTTGCGCTACTCCATTTGTAGTTAAAAGAACAGTATAGTTGCTGCTGAGTTGAGGCCCAAGTAAAGTGTGTAGTGTATCTAGAGAAGTGGATTTTGTTGTTTCTGGTAGTGACACATTCAAACTTCTAACTCATCAACAGAATGAAGGGAGGTGGGATGCCACAAACCACTATTGAGAACCCTGGACATGTTATTGGCATAGTTCACTTAAAAACACAGGCTAAAGACAATGTAACTGGCTTCAACAGAGAATGGTGAAGGTGTCTTAATGGCCTTGAAACAAGGAACGGTTCTGTTCCTGAAGAAGTTACATTTAATTATCTGTTCTCAGATCTTAAATGACTCAACCCTTTCCTGAGTTCTGGCAAAGTGTTTGAGGACTTTAAGATCTCTGTCTCTTTGTTGTGTTGCATTTGTTTTGCTGTTGCTAAGTTTTGTTAAGTATCAATTTGTGACTGTGGAGCATCACGTTACTCTCCAATAAAATATGGGCTAGGATGTTGGGTAAGATTACTTTCATGTTGACATTAAGATTTTTGGCTGTTCTACGAAGTCCCCAAACTATTTCATAAGGGATTTAACATCATTTCCTTCAACTGAAATGTGAGAGTTAGAAGACTGAATCTGTGACTAACAAAAGGCAGCAACATGCCTACACCACTAAAATGACTGTTTCAAGTTTGGAGTGAGTCATAAGTGTTAGTGAATAATACAGAGTTATAAAAGGCTACTTTTCTTTCAGTTATTCTTTCTTTTTTAAATGTTCTTGTTTCCTGAGCATAACTGACTCTTTTGTCTTTCTGAACACACATTCACACACCCACACCCACACACCCACACCCTCACACGCACTCACAGGAAACACACAAATATATATTGTGGGGCAATGAAAAAAAAAACATTGTAAAAAAGAAAATGTGAGTGAAAAAAATAAAATGCCTTCTGCTTTGTATACGCAACAATACGAGGGGGGGAGGGCAATCACAGATGACAAAATAACTGAAAGCAACTCACAGCTCATACTCTCGCCTCGTCTCTGGGTTGCTGACGATGTCCCAGGCTGCCCTGAGCACCTTGAAAGCCTCTCCTGCCCGTGGGTGTTTGTTCTTGTCTGGATGGACCTGTGCCAGGAGGCATTTGTCAACAGTATGTCTTTGCTTTACACTGCTTTGCTTTGCTTCCCTTCACTGCTGATCAGATGAAATCTGATACACAATGATCTAACTTGAAATACTGAGAGCAAAGCATATAAACAGACAACATTGTTATCCAACAGTTTAGAGGTAACTTAAATTGCAACACTGGGGTGTGTCTTTGGCATCTTCTTACAAAAATAAAGTTAAAACATTCAATGACTAAAAATAAAATGAAATATATAAAAATAATAAAAATAATAATAAGAATTCACATTTATATTGTTGATCTCCAAAAACCAGCTTAAACAATTAACAAATAAACTAGCACTGTATCAGAGACACTTATATAATATTCATTCATTTAAATTTGCACAGACACAAAATGAGACTCAAGATCAAAAATTATGTTTGATGCCGTTCAGCCCACCTGTACAGCCAGCTGTCTATAGGCCCTTTTGAGCTCAGATTCTGTGGCATTGGCCTCCACCCCCAGCACAGCAAAGGGGTCCAGCTCTTCCTCAGGAACCTGAGCCAGAGAGAGCAGCCTCTCCAGCTCCTGCCCTGGTGGGCCTCTCACCCCACTGGGTGACTCCGGGGAGGACCCATCCCCCTGGGATGGAGACCTCCGGAACAGTCTACTGCACCTGTCACACAGGGCCGCCACTTTTTTCCACCCCCATGAGTTCTGCAAGGCTTCCCACCACAGCTGGGCCCGTCCTCCTGTGAGCTTTCCTAGAGTACACTTGCCCCATCGTGTGGTGAGCATCACTATGACACAAAGGAAGCTAAAACAGGAAGTGGAAGCCTGCCACACCCGGCCGGTCATCCGGCTAGTCCATGCCACCAGGGCAGCGCCGGTGCACCGAGTCCAGGCAAGAGCCCGTCTGGCATCCTGCTTCAGGCCCGGGATGTCTGTGACCCGGATCAGGAAGCGGGAGCTATAGTCATAAATGGCAAGGCTTCCAGTCTCAACAGCCAGGCCACAATGATGGGCCACTGACACTATAAGCTCCACCACCATGTGGATACAGGACATGCACCAGGGGCTGATGGACTCGGACATGATCTCTTTTACAGCACTAATGAGCTGGGTGCCGGTCTGCCTGCGGGCCCGACCCTGGTGGTGGTGGTGGTTCCTCCGCCTGGCTTGCTTGTGTCTCCCGCCGCCAGAGGAGGAGAGGGATGGCTTGTAGAGGGAAGAGGAGGGCGTTGTGTAGGCTTGGTCACCTGCCATTGAGGTGGAGCTGCTGTTCCTGGATCGCCCTCTCTTCCCGGACCCTGAATTCCGGGAGCCGGATTCTCCGTTCATCCTAGGCTCCTTCCCGGCTTCCCTCCTCCTATGCTCCTCATCAAAGTCCCCTTCTGTCTCTCCGGTCTCATCTTTATCAGAATCCTCCTCTCCTTCGCCATCTTTTTGCGGAGTTTCTCCTCCATCTCTTTGCTCATCGTTCTCCATGATGTCATCGGTGTAATCACAATGGGCCTCCACTGGAGAAGCCTCAGTCCCCAAGCTGTCCAATGGCTCAGCCTCTGGCTTCTCTAATATGTCCACCTCTTCCTCCAACTCCTCTCCAGTCCCCATCTCCTCACTGGGTGACGACTCGGATAAGATGGGGTCAGGGTTTGCCTGCTTGGGCGCCGAGTCATTTCTCAACCCCAGGTCCCGTGTCTCTCCCGCAGTGAATGCAGATGCAGGCTCTAATGGCTTTTTAGGTTCGCCTGCGTCGTCATCCATCATGGTCAAAAGTCTTCCGGTTGGTCTTTTATTTCTTTTTATTTCAAAACAATTCAGGGGCCCACCATAACCACCAGTTCCCTTTCATCCGCAATGGATAATCAGGTCAAGAAAACATCTTGGTTGAGGCCCATGCCAGTGGCCTTAAACTTCTCCATCTGCAGTGACAAAGCTACAACTCTTCTTAATCCGAGTCACTGTTTCAAACATTGCAAACAGTCACCATCAAGATGGCTATTCTTCTGCCCGCTTTACCTGTAATAAATAAAGATTAAATTGAAGTTGTTAGATCTCACCTATTAAAAATAACTTCAGATGTTACAACTCACTACAACAGCTATTACTATACATAATGGAATAGACCCGAATAAACTTTAACATGGTTTGATTCTGCACTAATAACCGGTCACTTTATCTGACCATGCAAAACCGGTCAAGACATGCTTCCATACAGTTGTTTGAATTGTAGAATGATCACATGATGTCTTACTTGCAAAGTAGCCTACACTTATGAAAGAGATTATGTAGCCAATCCACACCAGAATACTAACAGCCATCAAAACAAGTAGCCTAGGCTGGTGGGGGAAAACTTCACAGAAGTGCAATACTATCTGTAGATAGATAAGAGTACCTTAGATTAATTTGTGAGCTGCCTGCTAGCATTAATCTATTTAATCTATCTGATAGTAAAAGTTGCACATTTTCAATATTCAATGTGTTCATTTTATTGAATGGGGCCTAGATTCACTCCGACATTTTGACAGTATTGCTAGCCTGTCACAACAGAGAGCGCTTTACATACGAAGTTAGGACAAAAATGCATAGTTATAATGTAATTCTAAAAATTTGTAGGGGCATTTCATTGCTTGAAGAGCGAGGAGGAACAGGACAGCATACAATTAGCAAGAAAAACTCACACCATGAACTTAGCTTGACGGCGGAATTAACGTTGGCAAAGGAGCATGAAGCAGGAGCAAAGATTCTTCTTTCCAAAGAAGCGTTATATTCGCCTTGGACAATCTTAAGTTTGACATAACGTTAACAGAAATAGCGAGGCGCGTTAAAGTGCACCCAACCTCAGGCAACTCACTTTTTTCCTTATGTGGAGATGAGAAATGATACAATGTATCTTTCCCTTCCGCTTCTACTAGAGGTCCAGATATCCACCTCAACAGATGACATAAAATCTAGCCATTTTTGTGAAATCACATAGAAATACAATGTAAACAGCGGGTGAGCGACGACTTATGTTTGAATGACAGACTGTGTTGTCCTTCTAACAGAATCGATGTCTTTTTAATGGTATTTTATCCTGATCTATCGTGCCTGTCCTTGTTTTTTGTCAGCAACGTCAAATAAGCAACTAGCGATCTTCAACACTGCTTCCGGGTAATACAAATCGAGAAAAGCTGTCACCTTAAAAGTCTTACATATGTCTTAAAGGTCCTATCTTACAATCTTTATTGTCCAAATGACACCATTAAACAGGCAGATAGTTGAATGTTATTGGAGTTATAGTATGCCAATATATCTTTGGATTGGCTATAACAGCAAGACAGAAATCTGACACTGAAAAATAACAGTTGTCGCATTACTCCTTAATAAAACTCTAATACCCAGAATGCAACAGTTTTACTTCTGCATCATCAGTCAGGGTAACTCAACAGAAATACATCTATCCACTATTATTTTATCCACCATGTAGGACAGATGTGGATATTTTGAATGCAGCTATAATTTCGTGACATCTGGTTTTAGTAGGTATAATTCCAAGCATGTTACAAACATTATTTGATTTATTCTGCATGATGAATTAGAGTTTCAGTGGCGTAGCTCGCTAACATTAGCAAGAGAAGAAGAAGGCACCTCCGATGTGGCCTGTTATCATTTGATAGACAGACGATGATGCTAATATATTGTATATTCTAATCAAGGTTGCTGGATCAAGATGGACTGTTTCTAATGCAATTCAGCTCTGGAGGAAGCAATCTAAATATGCCAGGCCAGCTGCAATGACGGCAATATGAACTTGAAAAAATCCAGAAGTGTCGGCGCGTCCTCTCCCTTGAATGGAATAGATAAACAAGGTGGGAATGTTTTCGCGTCAATGCTAGACCTAATAACAGTGATATTACGTGTGGGTTCTCCCTTTCCTGTTTTAGTCAGGCTATGTGTGAAGTTAACCTAAAAAATCCAGGACATAACGTTAGCGAACATCTCGCAACTGTATGTAGCTCTCACAAGCTAGCACAAAGCTGGCGCTGATTGTGTGCAGTAACGTTACTAACGTGTTGGGGATTTCATTGTCTGATGTTCAACTAAATCCATATTAAACCCCCAAAATCTAATGTTAGCCTTTGATCTTTTAATATATAATGTGTATGTTACAAGTAGGCTAATGATATATGAAAGTTCATAAAACATCAAGCCTCTCAGCCAGGTGAGGGGAGGCCTAGATTGACCTCATTTGAGTGAAATAATGCTCCATCTCAAATTCTGCAGTGTTCTTATTGTTGGTCCCCATTGCAGAGCTCTGCTATCTTGCAAGTAGCTGTGTGTGTGTGAGTGTGTGTGTGTGTGTGTGTGTGTGTGTGTGTGTGTGAGAGAGAGAGAGAGAGAGAGAGGCAGACAGACAGACAGACAGACAGACAGACAGACAGCAAGGGCTTGTGTGTTGAAATAATCAGTCTTCTTTTATGTTGCATTTCCAATGTTTAAGCCACATTGTTTCCATGGTGTTACAAAACTGTTATTGAAATGTTTTGGTAATCTTAACAATATGAGTGTAGAAAATGTGTGAATAACTGTATTTGAACTTTTGTCTCATATCCCCAATTGGCAAAGGAATTGCACAGAGTGAGGGAACTGCACCAGCAATCAAGGGATAAAGGTTAAGGATTAGCCACATTTCTGAATGTGTTGTAACTTTTCTTTAGCAATCCACTGAGCTACAAACAGCAAAACACGACTGTTCCTTTTTGAGAACCACTGGAGAATGACTGAAGACAAGTCAGCACCGCCTTCTTGGTGTTTGGCAAAACGGATAATGAACATAGTGCAGTGCAGTGAGTATAACAATTGTGATGGTCTGGTTAGATGCGGAAGCAAAGAGGAAGAGGAAGGAGACGGAGATCGAGCAAGCGTTGAGTGTCACGCCAGTGGATGTGGCTGCCCTGAGGCGGATGGCCATCAGCGAGGGGGGACTCCTCACGGATGAGATTCGCTGCAGAGTGTGGCCCTGGCTCCTTAACGTGCCGCTGGACAACATTGCAGAACAACTTGGTTAGTCAGACACTATTCCTCAGAGAAGAGCTCCACACCCTATATGTTTGCTGCAGAGGTGTTTTGGCAATGAATATCAAACATTTGTTCTCTGTTTATATATGTAGTTTTTTTGTTGTTGCAATGTAAACAAATGAAAGATAAATCCTTTTAACTCGACTCGTTTATATTTTAAACATTTTGCATGTCAACAGATGGAGTGGACAGAGAGAATAACAAGGACTACAACCAGGTGCTTCTGGATGTCCAGCGATCACTTCGCCGATTTCCCCCAGGTCAGTGACGGTGTTCTGGGCAAAGTTCCTTCAGTGTGCCTCTGGAGAATGGCTGTAGTGTGTAGGCACAGTGTTGTAGTGGGCATTATTGCTACTTTGGCACGGCAGGAATGTCTTTGAAGTTTTTTTTTTCTTCCACTCAATCTCTAATTAATTTGACTTGTCTCCAGTTCCTGATTACAAAGCCCTTATGTGTTGTTCTAAATGCTTTTCTCAGTACCATGATTGCATTCATTATTGTAGCTAATATAGCAAAACTTATTTTGGCTCATTATACTAACAAACTCAATCCAGTTTCCACTGCTTTGAGATACAACCAGCTCTTGTTGTTGTAATGACTTTGCAAAAAGTATAATCTGTCAAAAGTGAATATGTGCATTTATTTTCAGAATTTGTGAGATGGGCAGGGCTTGGGCATTATACAGTAATTTTCTGAACATAAGCCGCGCCCTGTATTGGTTCATGCAAACTGAGAAACCCTTGTATTAACCTCCCACATATACAGTATTAATCTCAGTTTACTGAACATTACCAATTGAATCACTATCAAAGCATGATTTAATCAGAAAGTATAATGATGTAAAGAAATGCATTCCCATGTGTTGTCTTCACCCATATTATTAACCTCATAGATATTTTTTTTTAAATAAATGTATTTACCTCGGTTAATAATCAGGAAGTTATGGTATTTATGCAGGTGTGTATGTATTATCTAATAATACATAATGTGGCATTTTATATTGTGGACAGCATTGTGAAGTGACCCCTGTTGACCTCAATAGGTATGCCTGATGAGCAAAGGGAGGGGCTTCAGGAGGAGTTGATTGACATCATTCTGCGTGTTCTGCTGAAAAACCCCCAGCTGCACTATTACCAAGGTTACCATGACATCGTTGTCACCTTCTTATTGGTCCTGGGAGAGCGGCTGGCCACTGCCCTGGTGGAGAAACTCTCCACACACCATCTCAGGTAGATCTCCAGGCCAGCATGGTAGGGAGGGTGTCAGGGGTCATTGGTTTGGGGTTTGGAGTGATAAATAGTGTTTGTTTGTTTGTTTGTTTTTCTATTACTGAAAATGAATTACTCAAAAGTCTAAACAAGCATTTCCAGTTCTGTTTTCTAAAAAGGCAGACCATACATTGTCCTTGTTTGTGTTGATATTTCAGTGGTTATGAAGAAGTTGCTCAATATTTATGGTGTTTGTATGGTGACTGCCTGTCACAAAAGCTAAGAGCCATCACTACAACCAGCTTCATACCTTGGTGTGTGGGGTACTAAACCTGCGCCCTGTTTACATTGCTAAAGAGCCAGACTCATACTGTAGGTATGGCAGTCTAAGCACATTCCTAGCTGTACTCACGGCACCCTGTCACATTGCCTTCCCTATTTAAAAGCATAGTCATGTGCTTTACATACACAGACATTCCTTACACATATCATCATAGGGTAGCCCACCCATCAGGGGTGTCTCACTGAAGGGTCCACACAACCTGGGGGTCCCTCATACTACATCCTAAACCCCCCAACCCACACACCTTTTGACACCATGTTTAGCAAAGGGAGAGAGCAGTCACCCCACTTGCATGAAACCAGGCCTACAGAACACTATGTCTGAACTAAACCACAACTTGCGACAGGCTCTTTTGAACTGAAATCAATGTGATGCTGTTGAAATGGTGCGTCTCGGGGCATTGCTTAACATTACTGCACTGCGGTGTATAGTGCAACAATGAATCCATCCAGTACCATTATGTGAATAGCATTGTAATACCAGAATGTATTTTTAATCAAACCTTCCTATTTGCTTACACAGGGATTTTATGGACCCCACCATGGATAACACTAAACACATACTGAATTACTTGATGCCAATAATAGACAGAGTCAATCCTGAGGTCCATGACTTCATGGAACAGTAAGTGCCTTTAGTCAAGTCTATTGATCTGAATTCATGACATTAAATGGACCTCACAAGTCAAACATGATGTGAGAAGTAGCAGAGGACTAAAATGCAGCTGCTGCAAGTCTGTGGTCTTGATGATTGTGTTTTTGTTTTGTTATGTGTTAAATATAATCAATCACATGGATAAGTATCCTGTGAAGAATCTAAGGGGAAGGACTGCTATTGTGGTCAACACATTTACCAATTATGCTCCACATGATGTCTGAACGAAGTTAGCCATCCTTATGTAATGACCGAGAAGTTTGTTATTGTCTAATCGCATTTCCCCCTCAGAATGTTTAATGGAGAATGTTGTGCCTGGTCACTGTTGGGTACTAAGTTTGGTGTCCTCTGTCTGTCGTGTGTGTGTGTGTGTGTGTGTGTGTGTGTGTGTGTGTGTGTGTGTGTGTGTGTGTGTGTGTGTGTGTGTGCGTGTGTGTGTGTGTGTGTGTGTGTGTGTGTGTGTGTGTCTCTCTCTCCCTCTCTAGAGCGGAGGTGGGCACCATATTTGCCCTAAGCTGGCTCATCACTTGGTTTGGTCATGTCTTGTCTGACTTCCGCCATGTTGTGCGGTTGTATGACTTCTTCTTGGCCTGCCACCCCTTAATGCCAATATATTTTGCTGCTGTGGTAAGTGCACAGTTTACTGTAATGTTATTTAGAGGAGGATTACACTAAATCCCTCTCTCTCATCCTTTGATTCTCAAGCTTTTATTGTCTTGTTTTGACCTTAAATAAATAAATAAGACTGATGATGTTCTAAGATGCTTATTTCCACCTCACCTCGTGCCTTAAACCAAAGTCCTCCTATATAAGTGTCTCTGCTTAAACTCATCAGAGGAAGGGACCACATCAGTGTTATCTTAAGATGTTTTTGACGAGTCACGCGATTGCCATGTCACTGACAGCCAGAGGGTCTGCCGTGACCTCAAACAAGACCTTTTGCTCAGTCATCACTGAGGCAGATTGAGACACGGCAGTCAGCTGACTCGTGTCTTAACGAGGATCAGGACTGGTGGGATTTACTTGACAAGAATCAGGACGTGGCAACTAGCGGGCCAGCTGTCCATCAGAGGCCCTGACCCCTGTAACCTGTCCAAGTGTCCAGGGATGACAAGTTGGGTAGCACTGTAGATGTCTAATCACGCACAACACAACCTTTGTACGCCTGATGCTGGTCCTGCCGCCACTTTTTCTCACTATAAGATTTTGTCCGCTAGTACTCTTTGCTTTACAGATGACCGTAATCTTGACCTCTGTTTAATATGCATGTATCAATTTAGAGGATCTCATATGGCATAATTTTTAAACACTATGCTATACAGATATACTTCCCAAGGTGTTCTATTTTTTTTATTCCTTTTTGTTTCAAATGTTTGTTTTTAATTGTGTTCTCCTCTGTTCTTGTGTGCTCTGCAGATTGTGCTGTATCGCGAAGAGGAGGTTCTGGACTGTGAGTGCGACATGGCTTCTGTGCACCACCTGCTGTCCCAGATCCCTCAGGACCTGCCCTACGAGATCCTCATCAGCCGCGCTGGGGACCTCTTTGTCCAGTTCCCGCCGTCCGAGCTGGCCCGCGAGGCCACCCAACAGCGCAGCCAACAGTGAGTTTCCCCACTCCAAACTCCACTTTGACAGAATATACAAAACACCATCAACTCGCCACACACTGGCGCCATCAAGGATGCAGCACACTCCGCTACTGTTGTTCAGTTACTATCAGCTTGGTTTCTAATACAACTCTTTGACTGCTGCTGTGTTGGTTATGTTTCAGTTCTATTTTTGAGAGATTTATTACAAAGGGGTACTTGAAATAGATCCCACGAGTCTAAGGCAGACCACAGTAGGTTTCTGTAATGGAACAATTTGTGACTTTCCTGAAATATCTTATGTTTACATCATTAACTCGTGCTACTTTTGTCCACTGTCGCCAAACACAGCACATTTTTGCCCTTAGCTCTGTTCACGTCAATGCTCTGCTGTGTTTTGTCTCCCCTTTTTCTTCAGGACGGCCTCGTCCACGTTTAAGGACTTTGAGCTGGCGTCCACTCAGCAGCGTCCAGACTCGGTCCTGAGGCGACGGCGGCGGGAGCAGCAGCAGAAACAGAGTCCCCCTGCAATGGACGCCAAGCAGGGTGCGCTGGTGGCCGTAAGGCCCTCGGCCCGCCGCTTCGTCCGGCTCGCCGTCATGGGCCTCACAGTGGCGCTTGGCGCTGCCGCCCTGGCAGTAGTGAACTCAGCCTTGGAGTGGGCCCCTAAGTTAGACTTACAGTTCTTTCCTTGAAAGGAGGCATACTGAGTTTTGTTGGAAGATGGTTAGATGGATGGAAGGATGGATGAAGACGGTATGAAAAGAAGGAGCAGGACATGTGTTGTCGACATATGTTCCACTGTGCCATCTGATACCGAGCACAATAAGTGGATGGATTGATTGTGTGGAGGGAAAGATGGATGGACAGATGAAGAAAAAATGGAAGGAAGGAAGGAAGGAAGGAAGGAGTAGCCCTTAGAAGTTCACAGCACCATTTTTGCCTGCCCTCATGTTATTAAAGACCATAACAGAGTCAACTTAAGAGTGTGAAGGACAAAAAAATAATACTAATTACCAAATTTGTCTTTGTATTTATATATTTGTAAATATATACTGTCTGCAACTATAGAAATGATATGATGATAATAATATCATGCTTACGGAGATTAAAGATGTGCGTATTTTTTTTTTTTGTTTGTTTATGATTTGTTTTTATTCACAATGTCACCTTGGTCATTTCAGAAGTTGAGACTTCAATAGTTTGTCACATGAGAGTCTGACATGGAGTGTTGGGGTCTACAGTAGGTAAATAAATGTCTTACGGGATTGTTTAAAGTCTAGTCTGCCGTATGATTCAGTGACTAAAACAACTCCTCTGGAGTATATACTTTATGACAAGATTAGTGATATGTTGATGTTCCTTTCAGAGTTTTCTCTTTGAACTTTTAAATCTGAAAGTTGTTCTCTTTCAAATGGAATTTAAAACGGCAACTAAACAGAAGTAGTGAATTTGAATACAACTTGACTGAAGTCTCAATATGATCTCTCATATAATTTTGGAGTGTACCACTCTAATCTCAAAACTCACCATGCTTCGCATATACAGCATAGGTCCACCACATCAGATTTAATTAGACTCAAGAATCCCCTTTTCATCCTGGAACTAAACTAATAACACTGTACTGAGACCAAAAACATTTTCTTCTGTTTAAATGTCATACTTTTTAAGTAACTTACTTTTATATATTTTTGTAAGGATTAATTCATTCTGAAATTATGTTAAACAGGCTAAGCTCCGGTAATGGATAGTTGTGTACAGGCATGAAGGTTGTTACCTTGTTTTTGTTTTGTTAGTAAAAGAGTAAGTATCAGGAATTGTTAAGTTTAAAATTGTTTGAGGGAAAGTACAGGGTAACTAGGTGAAGTGCTGTTTTTGACAGAGCATTTTCTCTCTCAGACATCTGTAAGAAACCCTGGTCCTTTGTTGCACAGAAATAAAGGTCCTACTAGATCACAGTTGAACACATTTCAAATACACATTCACTCCTCACAAAAGTGACTTGATGTTATAGGTCGTCAAACAAACTAGCTTGTTTGATTTTTTTTTTTTTTTAATTTAAGAGTTTTTGACTATTTTGCTGGTTTATTTGCACTAAAACACGCCTCATGCTTTGCTCATTGCACTATGTGGCTTGCTGAGGAGTGGTACCTCTCATATTAACCACTGTCATAGTTTAATCATTAATATATGGACAATAAAGTTGATATAAAAACATGGAAATATATATTTTGATGTCTATAATGTTATTTCTGTACATGTAGATAGAAACTGGTGTTACTGGTGCTGTGCTGGTTCTAATGTCTGAAATCTTTATAAAATTACAAGGGCTGAAATGGACAACATGGAGTTAGCTGATAGTGATTCCACTGTAGCGATCTCTTTGTCGGCCAAGTCTTTTCTGATGCAATCAACTCAACATTTCACAACTAAAGAATCGGCACATCAGAAAAAATAGTTTTTTTTAATGAACAAAAAATACTGCAGACAACTGTGCAATGAGATGAATCTATACAGTGAACAGACAGTATACATCATTGTCATCTTTAGTGTTTTGCTGTATGTTTTTTGTTGTTGCATGAAAAAAATACTGTATTCATTTGAAATAAGGTAATAGAATGATTATAAGAAGCAAACTAAATTCTAACTTTACTGCCACTGCTACAGGATTCTCTGGCCCGTGGTATGGAAATAAATACCCTGAAATCTTAGATGATGAGAAATTGTTTTCTTTCCTGTTCTTTGGTCATGCTATTTGTGATATGTAATTGCTGCATAATGATAAATCATAATATACTACAAATAATTCGTACACAATTTTAATTACCGGTACTGTGAATTGATGAGCACACTGTAGCATGTATATACAATTCCTTTCCCCTGATTTTACAGTCCAGGTTTCAAATTTGAGTTCACAGTTAAGGCGTCTGGTGGTTAAAATGATGCACTTTAAAAGACCTTTAAAGCTTCTTCCTCCTCTTGGTAACTAACAACCTATCTTCATAAAGTTAATATAATTTACATTACACATGATTAAACTGATAGCAATCACTCTTCCTTGTTCCCTTTTTCATTTACAAATACCTGACAAGTTCAAACAGGCCTTCAGTTAAAATGACACCGAAAAATAAGAACCATAAGAACAGAATCCCTTCATAAATGCTAGTAATTACACTGGCTCCAGTGTCAATGGTAAGCAAAATGCTAAATGTGTTGTCATCCTGTAGCTGAAGTAAAGCTTTTGGTTGTCATTACCATCCACACAACAGCCCATAAAGACAAGTCCATAGTGTTGTTCTTGAGACAGCCAAACTCTTCACAGTCAAGGATAGAGTAATGCACATACAGTAGTACTGTATGTCACGTCACAATCCCAACTTGGTGATCAGGTATCGTTTGCCAGCTAGGTGACTAGAGGTCATTTGTCAAATTGAATGACAAGTTTGGTTGAATTAATGGCAGTTCTGACAATTAGGATGGCAGAGCTTATTGTTCACTCTGCACTTGCAGCCTCCTGACGTATCACCAGAGCCCTGAAGAGGAAGAAGCAGAAGCATAAAACACTCAAAATCCCACTGAATACTCCCTCAATAAGAATATTGTTGAAATACAGGGCCAACATTTCATCTAGCTAACACGCAAAGTAAGGTAATGAGCAAATTTCAGTCATCATTGCAAAAGTGTGAAACTGGTGTGTCAGAACAATGCTCTGGGCACCTTCCATACAGTACATGATGGGTTTAGCTCAACTGTTAAACACTTTCCTGGACTTTCCTTGACAAGGTACAGTGAATAGGGGCCTAAGCGACTGAGTATGTACAGTATACATAATGTAATGCGTATATTGTAACGTATACTCCTTGTGTGTGCGTGTGTCTGTGTGTGTGAGTGTGCATGTGTGTGCGTGTGTATCTGTGTGTGCATGTATGTGTGTGCATGGATGTGTGTGTGCGCTCCAGCCTACATTTGGACCCCAGCGCGCCTGCCTCGTGACCCAGCAGATCTCAGTCTTGCACATGAGACAGCAGATCCAGTCGCAGCCATCCTTCTTCTGCACGATCACTTTGCATTTGGGACAGTACATGGCCTCTCCATTCTGTAGCAGGGCCTGTAAGAGAAAGTCATGTCTACTTTATATCTATCCTGCATATCTTATAATTAACCTAGACAAGATAAAGAGTGGGATTCCTTACTGATCACATTTAGTCTAGGATATTATTTTTTTCATACCTCCAGAGCCTCTGTTGTCTGTTTGGCTGCAATGTCATTTTCTGCTCGAATACGAAGATCATCCTGATATTCCTTGCAGTTCATGTCTTTGTGAATGGCCTAAGAAAAGACCACCTCATATTACATGTAATGACATTTACAACTACAATCAAACCCTACAATCGCTCAACAATAAATCATTACAAAACCATCAAAGGGATGGAATAAAGATTTTGCTAGCATTATCAGAAAAATTTATGTAATGATATGTCATCACTTTCAGACCGGCACACAGTCCCTTTCTCCACCACTGTAGCAGCTGCACACATGCAACATTAGGTGATGTAGCTGGTTTAACATGGTAAATGCTGCAGATCTTAGTTGAAAAGCCTCTGAAATTTTAGTCATGCCTTTCACCTCATAACATCAAAAATGGCATTACCAGTGTGGAGTTTGAAATTTTAGTATCATAACAACCCAAGAGACTAACAGAATTGTCTTACTAAACAGATCTCCCCATTGAGGCAAGCAACGACACCAACAAGGGCAGAACAAAGAGTTTTATACCAAAACAGTTGATGTCTGGGTTTAAATACAAATCATTCACTTGCTATTTATTGCTGCTATGTTACTAAAACACAGATACTGTATCTTGCATATCTAAACAAGGGGCCTCTCCAATTTAAACAAAGATGATTGGCTGACATTTAATATTAGCATTCCTTCATTTACTCTAAACTTCCATCTGGGACCCTTGTTCATCAGACATCTTGCAGGTGTTTTGACAATAAAAGCCCCAGATGTTGAACACTATCTCAGATGTTCAAGGCTCTTTCACTATCCACCTTACACCTTTAAAGTGACCTCACTGGAAAACATCATGGCGTCAAGGAAAAACATGACGATAAATTCATAAGATCCAAGTAGAATCATATCAGTTATCATATGCATGTGATAAATAAATACATCTCTTTGATTCATCAACTGGGTAAAGTGGATGTAACAGACAACAGACCTTGCAGAGGAGGCAGTTGGTCTCTGTGCAGAGCTGACAGTCAAACTCATTGACATCATCCTCGTAGATGCACCAGCCTGCACAGTCCGGAGTCTTGCAGTGAAAACTGTTCTCACTGCGTGATTCGGCAATGCTCAGCCTCAACTCTAGAAACTTCTGGTACTCTTCCTGAGACAGCAGCTAGAACACCATACAGTACATACAACACATGCAGACTTAAATGAAATTAAATTCAAAGGGAATTAAAATGTTTTGTAAAATCATTTTTAATTACATTTATGAAACATGGCGGTCCCACCTCAGATTTAACATTATTTTTCATTGTATTTAGTACAAGCTGGTAATAAACACATTCTAAAAAGTGATTTTTACCTCCGCCAAGGAGGTTATGTTTTCGCCAGCGTGTGTGTGTGTGTGTGTGTGTGTGTGTGTGTGTGTGTGTGTGTGTGTGTGTGTGTGTGTGTCTGTCTGTCTGTCTGTCTGTGTACAAGATAACTCGAAAAGTACTGCACGGATTTGAATTAGGTCTGCCCTCTACGAGTGCTTCTATAGTTATTAGAAGAATACATTCGATCAAGATCAGTGGTAATAAATATAATTGCATTTTGTAATAACAAAAGCATTGCATAGCCCCAAATTCTCTGACAACTCACAACTGCCTGTCCGGAGTTACTGGAGTCTATCTGCTCTATGGTGTTGGTGTGTATGCTGTATAACACTAAGCTTACCGAGTGTATTTCTCTATCTTGGAGTTTGTAGGTACATGAGTAGTTGTCTCCCACGAAAGGGCAAACCACCTCAGCATCCATGTTGTTGACGATGGTTCCTTTCAGGCATTCTCTGAGAAGAAATGTAAGAAGTAGGCACACTGAAAAACTGTACCTCTTTGAAGAAATTGTGTGGTTCAGAAATTTCAGCACCAATGTTGAACAGTAGTTTCACTACAAGTGACGATGTCACTAATTAAACTACAGTTCTGAGGGTGGTTGCAGCTCACCTGTTTTCTATATCTGATAGCTTTTCATTAGCTTACTTATTTTAGAGCAAAATGCTGTACGCATGATAAGAAATGTTGTATATTGCCCCAAGGTTTTATGACAATAGAGATTTTTTTTCAGGACCCAATAAAGCAAAGCACGAATGCATACACAAACTACTCTCCAATTTTACACGGATTGTGGAGAACAGTTTACCTATATAAAAATGCAAGTTAGTAGTGTTATGTCTATTGTCTATTGAAGATATATGCTATTTTCCATACCTGCAGAAGAAATGCAGGCACTCTCTCAACATGGCGCCCTCTCCTGGCTCCGTGCTGCAGAAGCAGATAGGGCAATCCATTTCTTCTGTGTTGGGTATTAGCTTCTGAGAGTCTGTTTCCAGGTGAGTTTGAAAGTTATATTTTCGCTGTTCATCTAAGACCTGTCCCCATGGAGACAGAAACATGTCACGCACTGTAAAACTGAAACTTTTAAACAAATGCAGGAACAAGAACCTTTACTGCAGAAGAGAAAAATATTAAACGTGTATTGAAAGTAGTTTGTTTACCCTCTGATATTGCAGACTGGCCTCCTCTTCTAATTGCAGTCTCAGAAGCTCTTCCTGGTCAGGCTTGTATGAGGCAGGGACCTTATAGCCCGCAGGTCTCTCACAACCACATAGTTCACAGCCTGGTCGGGTGGGTTTGTTAACAAGTGTGCACATTGGACATGTCCAGCCAAGCTGTTAAAAAAATTTGATCACACGCGTAAATACATATGCTCATCTGACATATTTCTGTGTTCAATTTCTTAAGGCATTCTGTTTGTGTGTGTGTTACTGTGTCAGAGGAACCATACTTGAGGCTTCGGAAGCAGAGGTGGGCGTGGCTTGGCTTTGGCGGCCACAGGAGGACCTGTTCCCCTGGGTTCCAGTGAGTTTCTCGCCATGGATACAATGATATCTACGTGAGCAGAGAACAACAAGTGATTAAAACATACCACACATAACTCGAAGAGTACCTTTCTTTTGTCTCTATTGGCTTGTGCCACTGACTGAAAGAGAAAATGTCGTCTGTTTCATGAAAACATCATGGAATAAAATTAAAGCCAACCCTAAGACACCAATCTGAGTTGAAATCACAGATAATGCTTAGCTGCAAGTATCGTTTTTCAGAACCAAATTAATTTCATTGTTAGGCCTATTACTAAATGTTGTTATATATTAAATATGAAACTAATAAAATTGTCTAAAGCACTTTATAGGAATATCACCATCTAGTTGTTGGATCTGCTCCTCTTGCTTTTGCTGCTCTCGGCTAAGATGGCCAGCCTTGGCATCCCTAATGAAGAGAAAGGCCTGGTATCCATCCTTATTCACCCCGTGACTGAACAGTGTGTCTGTATCCTTTGCCAATCGCTTTCCAATGACCCAGATTTGAAGAGAAGGATGAAAACCATAGTCATTTTTCACCTAGAGGACCAAGAAAAAAATATGGTTCATGAATCACAAGTACAAGGTATGAACAAAATTACATAATTGTGTCTCAGCAGGCTCTATTTTGACACATCAATTATCTCTGATAATGATCTCTGTCCAACAAGAAAGCGGTGGCACATTCACCTTAATTTTCAGCTCTGCTATAGTCATGCTCACTGTTACTATAATTGTGATGGGAATATAAGACTCCGACATGGCATCTTCCACTCCCACTTTTAGTCTATGAGTCAACAAGACAAGTAAAAGATTAGTCAGTGGTAGAGGTAACAACTTTGGGGGAAAATACTTGCAATACAAAAGTTGGTAAATTTATAATACCGGATCGTGTCCTGAGGGTAAGCCTTCTGGTCTACCTTGATGGACACTGGAATTGATAAAGTCGCGAGTTTCTCCGCACATCGTTTAGCTTCAACCTTGTCACCACAGTTGATAGCTTCACTCAGCTGTGCAACCAAGTCCTCAGCTGAAGACAACACAGTCAATTCATTATTTTCCATTGCCCATATCTCCCAGGATAATATGAAACAGCAGTCTTAACTATAGTACTGCATCTGTCAATGTATCATGAAGTGTTGTACACAAACGGCTACTCGAGTCTTTCCACACACTTTTCTTACCTTCATTCAAATCGTTTGACACTTCAGGGGCCGCCATTCACATCGGGAATAAATCTATGGTAGCCTACCTGAAATGAAACCATAGGAAAATTATAGAAACTTCTGGCCAGCTCAGAAAAGAAACATTTGCGTTCAAATGGGGAATAGTCAGCATACTCATTAGCTTATATCTATCCGCCAACATTGACAGTCACCACTTATCACACACAGTAAATGACACTCGAAACTATTCTTGTATATTCCCAACCAGGAAACTAAAGTCGTCAGTGAACGAAGTTCCAAAGGTTATGCTACCTGTTAATCTGACGCAGATATCAATACACGACAGAATGTCTAGCCTATATTCATTGTCTTCTCAAGACGAGATAGCCTAATGCATTGAGCAATGAGCAGCCAAAATAAAAAGTGAAAGAAGTAGTTCATCAGGAAGTAGAGTCTTGCGAGTCTCGTGGTGACATTATAGATTTTCACGTCTGCTTCTGCATGGACCCTTTAATCAGTAGGCAATAAAGGTTTAGATATGACCGTAAAAGTAGATTACAATGTGAAACAAAAAAGGGATCTAACCAGGCAAAACACTTTAATTCTCATCTACTAGGCTACTTAATATCATGATCACAACTATAATTAAACTATGCACTCTATTAAGCTAACATGTTTCTTCTTTTCCCACTTTATTGTCACATTACTTGACAAAAATATTACAATATATTTATTTGGAGATCTGCAACATAGAGCGCCACCGTGTGGTGGTAGCCTAAATCTCAGGAAATCAAATGTCAAGCGACGAAAACAACAACATCGTGATGTCATACACAATAATAACCGGAAGCTGATGTTCAGATAATTTTAACATAATAAAAGTTGATTATTCCGCTTGAGAATATTAGGAATGAACTTTAAATTCAATTCTGATAAGCTATTGCTAAAGGAAGAACCCATTACATTTTAGTAATGTTGCTTGCCTGAGGTCTTAAGCTTGCAGGAGGTGTTATGTTTAAAAAGGATTGGATCAGGCATTCACTTAGGCTATAACCTGCCTTAACTGACGGCATTCTTGCTCTGCATTCAAAACTCCTCCCTCTGTTCACTGATAGTTAAGATGCCTCCTCAGACAAACAAACAGGAATCAAATTCAGACTGGCACCAGAGGGGCATGGTGATGTTAATTAAGTGGAAGACATCACCAGTATAAAGGCCCTAAATTCACATCATTTCACTTTGTTCAAAGCATCTAAAACCTTTCCATGGTCATATATTTGCTTTGTTGGTCATGATGAATGGTACAATCTAGAATGCAGTGTTTGAGTACAACATTATCAATTTCAGCCCTCCCTCTGTTTGCTGATTGGCCTGCACAGCTCAGCAAATCTAAATTTACTGACAGATTCCTGACCCAGTCATGGAGCTAAATGAGAAGCACGTTTCCCTCTTTAACTCATGGCCAGAAATCAGCCAATTCAAATTCAAATTCAATTCAAATCATTCATTCCCTAACTCACCACCTCTAACTGATATGTGAAAGTGCATAATACTGTATGGGGTGAGCTTTCTGGTGCCAGCTACCCTGCATAACCTCAGTGGAATACAGATGTAATATGGCTATATCTGTTGTTTTGAATTTCCTACAGGATGAATAAAGTACTAGACTATCTTATGTCTTATTGTTTTGGTGGTGACGGTAGTGGTTCATAGGCTTACACATTTACACACAATAAATGTGTACTACACAATGCCTAATATATGGATATTGATGTGGCATAGTTGGTGACTACAAGGCCTATGGTCCTAGCCAAATTGATGAACCGTATGAAATGGATAAACATTCTTTATTACTGTATTTCATTAGCCTGGCTTTGCGCAACCACGTTCAAAAATGAACTGTGGTCTGGCAAAACTAGCATTGCCCTGGAATTCCGGGCGGAATTAATCTAAACATCTTATCAAATGCTATTAAACTTCTATCAATGCTATGGGGACAGAGCCATCGTAAGCTCGCCTCCTTCAGCTTGCTCGTTTCCCATTGGGTCCTGATTTTTCTGGGCTTGAGAGTTGAGGAGATTGCCTCCTTGGCCATACTGATTTGATCAACGACATTTCATGCAGCAACAGGAAGTATGGGAGGGCCCAGGCTAGTATTTCATGTCTGTTTATTTATCAAGAGACAGCCAGAGACAAAATCAAAATGTAAGTAATCAACATTAGGTAATAAGGATATTTTCAGCAAGAGAGGACCAGCAGAGCCCATTAAATCTTATCTGACCACAGCAATGACCGAGGTCTTTTATTTTGATATAAACACTGTGAGGTTAAAACCGGAAATGACCAACGTTGTTACTGCTGCTGGTGCAGTGTTATTCGCATTTGTCAAAGAAGTGTATGGTTTAGGTGAGGATTAAATTCAATAAACAGCGAACACAAAGACTAACAGAAGAATCGAATTTCTTTTCAAGGACTGATTCAATTGCTGGGATGAAGAATTTTCCAATTAACTTTAGCTTATTTAATGGCAGGTATTGGAAATTCCACAGTAAAAAGGAAGACATATTTATTAGACATCGAAGTGCAATAAGCGGTCGACAGATACATTTAAATTGTCCTTAAATTTAAAAGTTTCTATTAAATTGAGGTGCACCTGCATTAATTTGCGCTGGAAAGGAACTCGCATCTGTAGTTGCTCCGTTGCTTGACTTTGTTGCATGTCTAGCAGAAGATTGTTACTGTTGGACTGCTGTTTTCGCTGCTGCTGAAGTAACGTTAGGGGCTGTTGTTGTTGGGCTAGCTAGCGCTTAACGTTAGCTAATTGTTTAGTCTAACTTCTACAAAGATCAACAGGCCCAGAAAGCGTCACATCTCCGCTTCTTACAGAGTTGTGCTATATTGCAAGCGAGTTAACTTTAGACTGAAATAGTGAGATCAGTTGCTGTGTTTATTGTCTTGATGGTGTAACCCAGAAGTCAGTGCCATGCTAGGTCAATTCTGCAGCTAACGTTACCGCCAACTAACGAAAACCTTTGTTGGGGTCTGACGGCGCTACCATAATAAGTTAGCTATCAAGTCACATAAGTGAAAGGTTGCATTCACGTTGTCTTCTAACGGATTGAAGATAAAAATGAAACTTTTGGAGAACTCAAGTTTTGAAGCTATCAATTCCCAGCTCACAATTGAAACAGGAGACTGTCAGATCATTGGACGGTGAGTGCAGGTTATACCAAGATTATGTGTCATCTTTAAGACTGCTGTAACTGTAATAATCCACCTTTCAGGACTTCACACTTGATACCTGATATGTGTTACCTGATCATAGACTGTTTTGTTCACAATATCTGTCAGCAGGATCGAGAGCTACTCTTGTAAAATGGCAGGGGAGGACAAGCAGATGTTCAAGCAGTTCTGTCAGGAGGGTCTTCCGCACGTCTTGGAGGCCCTGTCCCCTCCTCAGACAGCCGGAATAAGCCCCAACAAGTGAGTGGATTGTATATTGTTGTCATAGTGCAACAGCAAGTTTATTTTACTTTGCATTATAAAATTGCATTGTACTGCATATTGTCCTGAGAGGAGTTTGTGAAGCATTTAAAGTGTTTTAATTTTCCATGTGTCTTCTTGGCAGACTGAGCCACAGCCAGAGTGGGGATGAATGTGAAGGTCCGCTGTCGGACAAGTGCAGCAGGAAAACGCTGTTTTACCTGATTGCCACCCTTAACGAGTCCTTCCGCCCAGATTATGATTTTAGTCGGACCAAAGGGCATGACTTCAGTAGAGAGCCCAGCTTGAACTGGGTATGTATAAACCACCACACAAATGCCTTATGTCAAATGTTGATGTGTATTTCAGCGGATAAAACAAAATGTCTTTACAGCTTGCTTGAATAGTAGTTTTTGTTTTATATCCATGTAGTGAGCAGTGTTTACAGACATTTCACATTTGCTTGATTTACGTGTTTCATGTGGATAATTAGAAAACATAGGTAGGCTTATATGTTAATAATATAGCCTAGTATTTCTAATGTGTTCCTGTGGCTCCTGAGCAGCATTCTTAGATGATTACCAAAGACCACACATAAAGATAGTTAAAAAATTAATAACCTTCAAAAAGTGGTTATGATGCAAGAGTCTGCTTAGTGATTATGAAAAACGTGAAATGAAATGAGAGATTAAGGAAGAGCCTCTTTCCACAAGCCATACGGTTTATGAATGCATAACCTCACACACACTCTATTCTTTTCTCATTTATTACTATTATTAATGATTCTTGCTTGCACAGAAGGAGTTCAGCCCCAATCTACATTTCACTGCTTTTTGTACTTAAACAATTATGCATGTGACAAAATAAAATTCTTGAATCTTGAAATTGTATGTTTATACTTTCAGGTGTTTAATGCTGTGAATAGCAGTCTCTCTGCATCAGCAGGAGAAGCCTACAGCAGACTGCAGCCCCTCCTCTGGGAGGCCGTTGATACCGAGATCTGCCTCTCGGAGTGTGACATTTACAGGTCTGGTTTATACTCCTCAAAAATGACTGATAAAAGACTGGTCCACCGAAAGGCGATGACTATTCACATGTATGTCACTGGGTTGGGCAGTATGGTGAAGTGTTTCATTGTGCTTATCTCCTTGACAGCTATAACCCAGACCTAGACTCGGACCCTTATGGTGAGGAGGGAAATCTGTGGTCCTTCAACTACTTCTTCTACAACAAGAAACTGAAGAGGATTGTGTTCTTCACCTGTCGCTCGGTCAGGTACAGGTTGCCCTTGGTGAAATGATGCTTGTGTTTAGCTGTTATGGTCAGGAACTTCCTTGGTGGCCTGTAGCTAGGTCAGAGCATTGTGACTGGATAGACACTACCGATGTCTGAGTACAACCTATGGCTCATAGCTAGACGACATACTCGCTGAGCAAAGTCAATTTGCTACTGCTAGAGTATGTCTGGAATTCTTGGCTACCCTTACAATTGACAGCTCCTGTATTGTATTCAATTTACTAAAACACCATGCACTTTTCCTGTCAACCACAACTGCAGTTTTTTTTTTTTTTCCCGTAAGGGTACAGTCTACTCTTTGCTAATGCAATACTGTATGTGTTCATATTTCTCAGTTTAACCCTGTCCCTCTTCCCCTATGTTTGTGCCTTGCAGCCTCTTTATGGCTCCACGAGACTCTGGAATTGGGAATGATCTTGATCTAGAGCTGGATGAAGACTATGAGGAAGAGGAGAACATGGGCGAGGAGAGGTAAGTCGACCACTTCTGTCCGCCACAATTCACACACATCTACCCAAGTCTTCTGCTGTGGAAGCAACTCATCGTGCCGTAGAACATGATTTAATGGCTTCACTGTAGGCATGTTGTAAGCATGTGTTCTTTATATGTACACAAGGGAGCCCATTGTACTTTTATGACTTAAAGGGATATGCCACCATTTCGGGAAATACAATAACTTTCCACCTTCCATCAAGTTAAACAATTGAGTTTTACATTTATGTGATTCATCCAGTCGTTGTTGGAGTCTGACAGTAGCCCTTTCAGCTCCAGCCTACTATAAACCATTGAATCAGAGTAGACCACTAGCATCTTGCCTATTAGCATCTTGCTCAAAAGGGACTTTGAATGGGATTGGCACCCCAATGCAGCCCCTTACTGTGTTTATCTTGTACTGTAACTTGTATTTGAGATGTGGTGGGCAAAAAAAAAAAAAGAGTACAAAATGGTTTGCATGCCTGCAAAGGGCTGTGGTTGTTGTGCATTTGTAAACAGAGCCCTCCTTTAGCTGGGCTCTTTATCAGTGTGTCCCATATGGCAAGCTGTGGGTAGTCAGAGGACCATGTTGAGGCCGTGGGCTGTCGGCCAGCGCGATCACTCTGAATACGCTCTCAGAAATTACTGTGTTGTTGCATAGCCTGAAATATTTCTCTGTGTACCACTCTTTGTTTCTGACCAGAATTTGCATTCTTTGCGGAAAACATTGTCAAGTGGTTTTAAAAGTATGTAAAGTTGTAAAATGCTTAAAATTTGTTTAATTTGTAAAATGCTTAAAATGTTTAATGGTTTGTGGTAAAAGCTCAAAAAGGATAGGCAAAAGCACACAGAACTTAACATGGAAAGCACTTAAATGCAAACAGTTTACTGTGGTCCAATAGTACATGTACAGTAAGTGCTTTAGTAATGTTGAGACAGCCTGGGTGGTCTTGTTGGTGGGGTTAACACTACAGTGCTGTCTTCTACAGGCATGGAGCGGTGTGTGCATAACGAGGCCATCTTCCTCCTCTGTTGGTGAAGTTGAGAGTCGGAACGCCTGTCTCCCATCCCATTGTTCCACGCTTCCATTCTTCAGGATTTGGGTCACAGCCCCATGGTTCCGTCCGCTTTCGTTATTCCTCTGGGAGCTGGAGAATCAGATTGTGTGTGTGTGTGTGTGTGTGTGTGTGTGTGTGTGTGTGTGTGTGTGTGTGTGTGTGTGTGTGTGTGTGAGGGAGACGTGGTGCTGCTGATGTGCAACTCCACTGCATGCACAGCTATGTAAGGTGTGTTTTGACTTTGTGTTTGACATGTCATATGACAAGAATTCCATGTATGTCATATGTACTTTTAGTTGTTACCAGTCATGGGCGTTCTTCTACACACTGACTTCTCGCCTATATTCTGGTGATTAATAGCACTGACTAATTTCAAATGCAGCAAGTCAGTGTGAAGACATTCTTTTTTTTTCTTCTCTCTGTTGACGAGTCCTTGTTTTTGTGTCCTGCACCTGACCCCAGTTTTGGGTGGGATGTGCACATTCCTTGAAAGGGAATAGATTTGGACACAAGTCCATGTTACAATACTCCTTTTTTTCCCCATCTGGTTTTCCATGCTTGTGTTAGATGGACTTCAGCACCTCTGTTTTGTGTGTCATCCAAACATAATATTTTTGCCATTCCAAAGATTTTCAAAAGAGGTGAAACAGGCTGTTTCACTCAAAGCCACAAGGGGGCGCATTGCACCAGCAGATTTACTTGGATCGAGTGCTCCTGGACTGAACAGTTCAGTTTTCATTAGGAGCAGCTTTACCAGTTTTTCTTTCTTTTCTTTTCTTCTTCTTTTTTTTTTAAATTTATCTTATTTATCTATATATGCGTGTTCTGTTACTGCAGTAAGCCTCCTGTTAGATGAGTTGTCTTTGTTGATATATTATTTTCTGCACTCTCTTAAGTTAAAAAAACAAAAACAAAAAAACAATCATCGAACAAGAGGTGAACCAAAGTTGGTGTTTAGAACTATTAAAGAATGTTCAGTTTGCTGGTAGAAGCGAGCCTGTTAAGGTTAATACAGTATGTTCGAGCTTGTCAGTGTTCTCTTCTTAGTAATATACTTTTAGGGTTCTGGGGACATCTCTTTTACAGCACATGTATGCTTTTCAATTTGTGACAGTGTTCAACTCCAAGACCTTTCACATGGACTTTGTACAACCTAATTCACATATCTTTTTTTTTTATTGTATATACAGTATATATACAATGATTTTAGGTGCATTGCTTTTAACCATCATGATGTTAATGACAAGTCATGAAAGGGGTGGCGTTTATATACAATGTCTATACATTTGAGCTTTTGCAGTTAACGACATATGGGCAAGATGAGATCATAGATAAGTTTAAGTTTCTTTCCAAACTGGCGATGCTTTTTCTGTAGCTTTACTAGTGTTATTGGTTGAAGGGTCTCATTTGTTGAGAATCTCTTGATGCCCTCGATTCTTGATGTTTTAATGTTTTTTTTCCTCTCTTATTCCAGGAAAGGAGTCCACAGAGAGGATTTGTAATTTATTTTAATCCCTACCCCCTGTGTCAGGTTGTGAAAAAGTTTGTTTTTAGCTGTATACAGCTTATGGTTGTTTTCTCTTGCCCCCCCCCCCCACCCCCCATTATAATGTTAATTCCAAGACCCAAACAAGAAGGACTGTCTGATGTAAGACTATTTGTCCAGCGTAGCTGAAAAATTGTTTTTCCTACTGGACATGTTTCATCATCTCCTTGTTTTGTTGTTTTTTATTTTGTATCTATTTATCAATAGCCATTATGGTTTTTTTTTCCCCCTTATATAGCAAACATGCTTTAGGCAACTGTTACATCACAAGATGAAAACTTGGTTGTGTGCATGTGGGTGGGATGGGGTGAGGAGTGGGTCATCATCTTTGGTGATGTCTCAGAAAGGTTGTCGCTGGGGTGTGTGCTGTCTGCATTTTATCCCTTCCATGGCAACATTTTATCTACATCTGTGATACCAACAGTGTAGCTCTCCCTATAATCAGCCTCTATCTGACCAACCCTGTCAATTTGCGTTTTTGGGCAGTGGGCAGCAGAAATGTCCTTTTTGAAGGCAGGTATATAGCACTATGTAGATAGTTTAGATGCACCCTCAGGTGTTTCACTTCCTCTGGTGAGACTCCGTTGGTGTTTTTCGTTTTTAGTCGTTCAGGTCGTGTGGTACTGACTTGGTTTTTGTGGAAATGGCGACTGTTGTCACCCACCTCTGGAGATTTGCCAGAAAAAACTTCAGAATGAAAATAGCCATTCCTTTCTTTTTTTTCCCCCCCTTTTCTTTGTTCCTTCCAAAATATCCAGAAACAAGATTGGCACAGTGTGTGCCCTTGACCTGATATAATGCTTTGGAATTTCTCTGTTGTCATCTGCGGTGATGAGTGTTGGCATCCCACTGAGCTTCCTGTGAACCTAGCAGGTATTTGTGGAAGTGAGCGCTCTGTTTTAAAAGCTACTGACAGCCGTGTTCTGTTTGATGTTATCTATGACAAACAGGCTTGTAAAGTCAGTACACAGAGGAGTAACACTGTCCTTTTAAGTGTCTCTTCCTAATAACTTTTAATAAACTCTACAGACCCAGTGGAAACAAGTAGTGAAGATGCTGTCACAACAAAGAGAAGAACATTTTTCTCTACAAAAAAAAAATAAAACAGTCACTCAGTCAAACACGTCACTGGCAGCTTTTGGAAGTCTGAGGAATATTTTTGTTGTGTAATAAAATTATGATTTTTACTTGGGTTGTGTTCTTAATTTGATAGCAACTGTTTTTATACTGAAAAATAACTTACCCCAAAGAAAACCCATTGTCTTTAAAAAGGTGTAAAATTTTGACATGTATGAGGGCACACATCCACACCAGAAGCAAGAGGGCTTTGTAAAGGATTATGAGGCAACATTTGCCATTTCAACTCCTAGATGAAGTCATCCTTCCAGTCCCAGGGTCTTCCTCTCACTCACCAATACAATATCAACAATCCCTACTGGATTGCCCTCTGCCTGAACTCCACACTGGGCCAAGTCTGGGTTCTTCCACTACCGGCCACATCTGAACAAATGTGGTTTTAAGTCATTCTGGCATCAAGGTGATTACATAACCCATGGCCATGATGTCTTTTTTTTAAGCGATGGGGGAAAAAAATCCAATTAACAAAATTTCCATGTTTTGGTAATGGGAGCATGAAATAGTTTGATAAATACTGTTACTTTGATCCCACTGGAAATGGCAGATTGCTGGTTACACTGTGTCATTCGTCATATTTATTCAAGCATGAACTTGTCAAAGAAAGAAAGAAACTTTTGTAATGTATTTGATTTTTTTTATTCATTTTTTTCCATCTTTTTTACTGGCACCAACAAAATACTTTTCTTCCTAAAAATACATCAACTTGAACTTGGGAAAAAATGTAGTGTTTTTAGAAAACAAAAGTATTTACAGTTTCAAAAAAAAAAAAAAAGGTTCATGGTTTCAGTTAACATCTTAGGGCTCAAGAGCTGCATGCTGGCATCTCCACAGACAACAAATGTACTGTAATGCCTTTGTTCTGCTGGACAGATTCTAGTTACATCATTTCACCATCCAATGGAAAGTTGCTGTAATGGGGGAAAACCACAGAGCTGTATTCTTGAGGGATGAAAGCCTTTCCCACTATCCATATGTAATACAGACAGTTAAAGTCCCAAATCACTGCTGAATTGGACTGCATAATCTGAGATCGAGATTTCATGCGTACCGAAATGGCAACGACATCACAAAGTCTTCAGATTAAGAAGCAAGTTTTTTTGTACAGAATACAGAACTATATTAACTTTCAAAAGAATACAGAACTACAATGAAACCCTTCAAAAGCAAAGACAAAGACAGATCTTCAAAAGAGCTACATTGAAGTCAGTCTCTGAGTTGGGACTGAAGAAAGCAGTCTTTGGTTAAGCAATCCACTCCCTTCAGCCTAACAGGTAAATAGGAGGGAAAAAACATGTCAACTATCCAACTGAAAAAGGCACTTTGACTGGTCAGATTTGGATACATTTATCCACTGCAAATGATGTAAACTGTAAAACAACAAACTATAACAAAAAAAGGCACAAATGTGCATCAAGTATTCCAGGATTCAAGTTTAAAGAGGTATCTGACAGCTGTCTCAGATTTTGCAAAGTTCTTTTTAACAGCTGAGAGTCGAACAAAGACCAACCACCAATTCAGTGTGTTTTAACAACCAATGAAATCAAAGCTTCTCAGAACTCAGTGAGAATACTGCCAAACGTAATGCATTTTCACAAAACATTTCGATGAGTTACAACCGAAGTCTGGAAAACGTGCTTCTGTGGCTGTTAATGCACCATAACAACAGCCAAGTGACTTTTTTTTCCTTTCGCTTTGTCCCGAAGTCTTTTTTGGCTGCCCTCTCCTGACTGCAGCACAGACACCATAAAAAGTGAAATATTGAACTACGTTTTTTCTTCTTCTTTCTTTCTTTTAAGAGGTGGGTGTGGGGGTCAGGCATCTTTGAGTAATAAATACACTCAGATGCTGCAGATGCTGCTTGCCTTTTCAAAAAAATAAAAATAAAAATAGTACCTGACAGGCCACCTCACACATCACTCACGGCCTGACACGAAGCGATGTGCAGCAGCGGCTGGGCTGAGGAATCTACTCCTCCTCCTCCTCTCTCTCTAGCCCTGACCTCCACATAGCCTCTGATGCAATCCCCCACCACTCTTTTTCCCTCTGGGGAGGAGGGGGGGGGGGCACACACCAGAGGAAGCCGGTGCCGAGGGGGAGAGGACTACAAAGCCGTTCTCCTCCTCTGAGGGGCTAAGGGGAAGCAGCAGGCACAGGACTGTCTTTTATGTGTGTGTTTTTTTTTAACAGTTCTTTCTTTAAAGGTAGTCCCCGCTGTCCTCGCTACACCCAGAGTCTGGGACCACTTGGTCCACACAGTTCCTCGAGCTGAGGTGCTGAGGGACCAGGGACGCCCCGGCCCCGGCCCCGCAGAGCAGCCAAGGGTGCAGGAGGATGTCGGCGGCCTCCAGCCTCTCGGCGGGAGCCTTGCGGAGCATGCAGCAGACTAGCGAGCGGGCGCGCGCCGACAGCGCTTCTGGGATGGTGAAGGCTCCGCGGCGGATTTTGCTGAAAAGAGCAGCAGGCTCTACGTCCTGGAAGGGGTAGCGGCCCACCAGCATGGTGTACAGCACCACGCCCAGGCTCCACACGTCTGCCGCCTTCCCTGAGTACGAGTGGCGCGAGTTGAGAATCTCTGGGCCCACGTAGGCTGGGCAGCCATGCTTGTCCGTCAGAGAGTCGTCGTTGCCCTTTAGCAGACATGAATCCTCCAGGTTCTGCAGGACCAGCTTGGTTCTGAGGTGGGAAAAGAACATTTTTTTTAAAAAAAAGGTGGTTATTAAAACTTCTGTTTGAAGTAGTTACTCAGAAGTGATGAAAAAGCTTTTCCAGCCACGCTCTCGGCCTGCTGAGACTAATCCCTCTCAAACACTGAACTTGCAGAATGTGTAATTGAGGTGCAGTGAGTGTTTAGTGCCCTACATAATATATTCCTGGGAATTTCAAAGCATTCAGTGTAACAAATCATTTCAGGTGAAACAATTTCACGAATGCAGTCAGAATGAAAAATATTGCCCTTTTCAGTGTATACCCCATGACATAGTTTTAAGTACAGTAGGAAGTGTCTACTTCAGGGGCTACTGCAACTGCACTGAAAGTAGTTGTTCTACAAGTATAACAACTTGAGTTTGCATTCAAATTACAAATAATGAAATAATGAAAATCTGAAACCAACCTTTGGGGGTCAGTGAAGACAAACTTGCGTAGCTTGAGGTCTCGGAGCACTACACCATGCTCGTGACAGTGTGCGACTGCTGTGGCCATCTGAGAGAACAGACGCACAGCCTCGTCCTCCTGCAGCCGCTTGCATGCCCGCACATATGAGTGCATGTCGCCATAGTTGCGCTCAAAGAAGACGTAGACGTTGTGCTCGCCAGTGATGATCTCCGAGATGCGACTGATGTTGTTGTGCGGACATAAGCGCATGTACGGTGCAATGAGCTCCTGGTATTTCTTCATACAGAACACCTACAAAGAAGAAAATACATTTGCTTTATTGCCAGTATCGAACAAGGTGTTTTGTGGTGCAACCATAATTGTGTTGAGCTTTGACACTGCTAATGAACTGCTAATGCCATGTGCATTAATGTGTAATGTGCTGACAAACAGATAAGTAAAGATGCCCCTCTGGTAACAGGTAGTGAGCAGACATTAGGTGCCCTTGAAACTAGGACAGGAATTAGCAGGTGAGGTGTAGATTCACAGCTTTATGCATCTGGAAGACGCTTTTACCCAATGCAACTGGCTAAAAGAGGATCAACATTTAAGCTACAACACAATTTAGGCACAATTAAAAACCTTACTGACAGTGTGACTAACTAACAGGAGACTGGCAGGAAGTGAAAGAGTATGATAAAAGTGCAATGGAAAAGGAGTGGGGGGCATTGTCAGTGCAGTTTAGGTAGTGGAGGTTTCAGGGCAGGATGAATAGCTGGGTCTTCAAGAATTTCTTAAAAAGTTGAGAGGGTATCTGAAGCTCTTATTGAACTTGATGTTAGGTAGTTATTGCCTTCTCAGCATTTAAAGAGTCCACTGTTTTATGTCATGTTTAGAAACTAAATAAACTCACAGCTTTCAGTTACTGCCAGCCTTGGCTATTGCATTTCTAAATGCATGCCACAGACACAGTGCACCATATACAGTACAGCAACCCAGGGCATTCTTGTCATTGCACGATTGCTTTGAAGGCCCATGTGATGTCTGTTTGACCTTTTCATATGTAATGCAAGACTGTAAATCCAACATCTCTCTCTGACCAATGAGTGTCATCATGGTGTCTGTGCCATCTGCTCACCTTGCAGGTGTACTCCTGCTCTGTGACGCGATGGACAGCTCTGTAGGTCTGAGTGCCTTCTATCAGTTCCAGCAGGATGTAGGGCCCGATGTGGGACACGCAGTGCTTTTCGGGCTCTGTGGGGCCATGGTTCTGGGATAGGGGCCGGAGGCAGGGAGCGAGGCCAGGGGAGGGGGGCTGGCTCAATCTGGGACGCTTGCATTTAAAAGCGTCAGGGTCGTGGGAGTCTTCAAAGTCCACTCGTTTTAGACGCAAAGGGAGAGTGGGAGTTGTAAGGTTCAGGCTCATCTGCAGAAAGAAAGCACACATACAGAAATACATTAATAAACTAATTCTCAGTCATCTGAAAAAGTAGGCCTTAATCCATATGAATGACACATGCATTTCTCCCACTTCTGACTTCTGCAATAGTTGGCCCATCTGTCAGACGCGGGTGTAGCAAAAAATAATACTTCCATTACATGAATCACATCCGTATAGTGAAAGACTGTATGAAAGAGTCAGGCTATATCCAGACGCTTGAAAGCAGTTGCGGGAGAACATAGGCTGCTGATACATCCATTACTCAAGTTACTGTTCATCCGTTTCGAAATGCTGCTCGGTCTGTCTGAGTCACATACCCGGCCTATGAAAAATTACACTACGAGAAGACGTCATAAAAATGACGCAAGACTTTGGTCCGCATGAAATCCTGAGTTTAGTTCAAATATACACCACATTGAGAGACTGTACATACAGCATATATGAAATTAATTTATCAATTTATCATTTATTTTCATGTGGAATAGGCCTATAGGGTTCATGCGAATAAATGAAACTTCAAAGTTTGATGAGATCACCGGCGTGGCTTGTGGCAGTATATAGAAAATCTTCGTTCAAAAATATGAGTTTACTTTTTATATGATTATCTACACAATAAAACTCTGAAAAGCCCAACAAATGCTGACAATAATGAAATGAACGTTAAACGTCTCGCCTGGTATCACAAGAGCGCATGACTGTGTGGACAACTCACCTCGCTGGAGTTGGAAGACAAAGGGATCCGCTCCTCTCCAAAACAGAGAACAATGGCAAGTCAGCTCAGTAGGATAACTTGTCAAACACTCATTCTCTGTTTGGTACGCCGGAATATAAAAAAATCCAAAAGTTTTCAGTCAGTTAACCCAGTTGCTCCAAAAAGAAAAGTCGCAAACTGTAAGTTTAAAGAAACTCCACAGTCTACCTTCAGCGTACTTAACTCGCCATTTACAGTTAAGTTAACCTGTGGGATCACCGCTGGTTGTTATTCTTTGATGATAAACTTGAGCGTCTGTTTGTAGACAAACTCCAACGCAGGTATTATTTCTTCATCCAAAGTAGAAATAAGTCTTTGACGAATACTAAACCCGTCGGGTTGACGGCGAAGTTATCGGTGTTTTCTTCTGTTGTCTCAGACGTCTTTGTTCCTCAGATGGCTAGCACGTATTCCCGCTGAATGATTGCCTGTGAGTCCAAAACAACTTCTGGATTTGTGTTGCTCTGTTGTTTGAAATAGGGATATTTAGTTCACAGAAGTCCCTCGAAATATATAAATAGTGCTGCTGTAGATGAAATTCGAAACGTGGTCCGCGAGCTGTACAGCTCAGTGCTGACAAAGTAATGTTGAGGCAAGAAAACACAAAGTTGCTGGAGCGAAGGTAACTGGCTATGCGCTTTATCCAAAGTCGTGGACGCGCCAGAATCAGAATGAAGAGTCCGACAAAAAGTTGAACAAAAAAGGACTGCGCTCTCTTCGGTCACCTGTTTAGGTTAATGAGCACAGCCCTTTTGGAGACAAGAATACAAATCAGACGAGCCCCCTCCGCCTGACTGTCCGTCTGTGTGATCTCAATATTGGGACGACTTCTATATCCTTTCTCTGTTACGGTTACAGCGAACCAACTTGATGATGCTGTACTCTGTGTGATTGCAACATCTTAGCCCCTCCCACCGGTCTGACGACATCTAAAGCTGACCGTCGCAATAGTGAGCGGCATTGCTCCCATGCGTGTGAGTAAGAAAAGCGTGCAAGACAAACAAATGATTGCAATAGAGCTAGATCCAAGAAGGTATCATGAAAACTAACTGAGCAGTTTGTGAAAAAATGACAACCGAATGAGACTTGAGCGCAAACAGCTTGTTGAGGTTGTTTTCAAAAAGCAAGTTCCCAAGTTTTGTCAGCCAGTTTCACTTAATTCACTTAATTTGAAAGTAGGATAATTGCTCTAAAAGACCCAACCTGTTGTATGACTCAACAGCTTTAGCTTAATGTCCTGTCGCCATTTAACAAAGGTTGCAGGTAGGTTATTAGGTAAGAGATCGAAAGTCATTTTACGCAAAGAGGGAGCGGGCCTAGCCTATGTGAAATCAAAACACCCACGTGTTTGGGTATTGCAAAATGACTGTAGCCTACTGGCCTACCCTGTCTAATTTGACTTTATAATAAATGCGTGAGGTCATTATAGGAAAAGGTTGGACATGAGTATTTAATTTCTGGCTTTATCAAACTCTAGGCCTACTTGCTGTGGTCCTTTAGGAAAATATCACCATGGAACCTTTTTAATTTAGATGTTCCATTAAATAAAAAAAACATTGAGTTGACAAAACTGTTGCAAGCTAAATTCTAGTAAATATGACTACCAAAATCTTTATGCATCATGTAGCCTAGCTCTCACCAATGATTCTGTAGCCTCAAAGTTAAGCTGGGAGGGGAGTGTGCTTGGGTTGCTTGCACATTGTTGTGTCACAGTGAGTCACTTGTATGACTGTGTGGGCGCTGGGAGTCTTCCTGAGCTGTGCCACTATGGGGCGGACTGATGAGTGGGAGAACACTCCTTAAAATGGAAACTTTCTCTCTTTACAGTGAAAGACTTTGACAGGTGAAACCCTTTTTACAGTGACCCCAAAGCCAAAATGCTACTACAGTGTCGACCGTGTTATTTTGAGACATTCATTGTTCACTCAGTGGGCCATCCAATGCCAGTTCTTAACAGAGACAAGTATTGTTCATCTTGTTGCACTCATTGATTTTTAGGTTAAATGTCTTATGATTTTGACACACCACATTTCACATTTCTTCACATTCACATTTCTTTTGAAATGACAAATGTCTTCAGGAAAATGTTTGATTTCCCAGAAATCATCCACCAGTCACTCACTAATGTCATACTTCCTGGTTTGAGAAATATTGCCATGGGAACAAGCACTGTTCACTCTGTCAGTGGAGGCCTGGGGGAAAGCTCTAAGCGGAATTCACTTCCCTTGAAACGGATGCATGCCGATCCTCAGTGACCAACAACACCCATGGGAATTGCACTCACAGACACATACACTGGGAGAAGTAGACTGTCATTTAAGTCCGAACCTCTTTTCTCCATATAGGCCTATAGGCATAACAGACATATGTCAAAACATCAGTTGAGTCTCTCTGCCACACATTTTGTCTGTCTGTCTTGGCTTATACGTCTGTAACATAATTAGCCTAGTTCACAAAGCGTGATCTCCTTCCTGCTGCGTCTGGCAGTGATGGGATTAAGCTTGCAGCTGTATGACAGAATAAGCTGAGGTTTTAAGGTCACCCAGTGCTGCACCACTTCCTGTTGGTATGTTGTCCTTGAGATGAGTTGCGAGCAGCATGTTGTTTTGTCGCTACACCCTCCTGAAGGATGAAGAGTGTGAAGAAACAATTGCAAGATACTGTGAAAAAGTTTAATACTCTGGAGAGAAAGTTAGGGTGCAATGGCCGTCGTTAAAGAGTCTCAGAAGATTGTGTTGACTAATTAGAGGATACATTCTTTCCCTTTTCCCTGTTGCCAAAGGTGCAGATCTGCTAGTGTGTGTATGTCTGCGTGTTTGTTCTTCTCCAATACCTTCCTCAATCAACATTTCCACTGTACATCAAAGCTGCGAAACAGCCTGAGTCCTGTGCTGTCAGGGAGAAGATCAATTAAGGATATACAGTTCCTGTTCAGACACTGCAGAAGATGCCAGAAGCACCTCATTAGCAGTCACTCACTTAACAGTGATTCAGTAGAAATGCGCATGTGGCAAAATGGTGTCACTCTTGTTTTGTGTACACTGCTGATGAAAAACTTTTGGAGCAAGGACAGAGTTAGACAGAGAGAGAGACTGTTAAGCGCCCCAGCCTTATTCAGCCATGCTCTGGCTCTCCAAAAGCGTCGCAATGTTTTGCCAGATTGTGAAAGCACAAATTCCAGTCCACTGACCGATCTTTTTGCATAAACATGTCACCCAGAGGTATTTATGGCAATATGACAGCTTGGCGCTCATGTTGTTGTTTGCCTTTTTGCAGGTCTTTCTTTTTAGGTTTGTTTTGCCAGTTTCAACCTTCAAGAATGGAAATACTGCAACTGTTCAATGCGTTCAATAAGCGTTGTTAAAATGCATTTGAACATACTGTACTGTAGGTCTACGTCTACGTGAGACAAATAGGCAGTGGCAGCCTCTTTTTCAAAGTCAGTTTTTGTTCTGCCCGAGTAGACACTCTTCTTCTTCGTGCCAGGGAACTGTGTCTAATCTCTTCACAAGTCTCGAGTGTTAAGTATAATCATTATTGGCCTCTGCCAAGTCTCCCTGTAGTTTTGGGCGGAACAAAAGCCATGCCTGTTTGTCCATTACAAAGGCAAGTGTGTATTCCCATCTAATGGCCTGCATTTGGCCTTGGATCAAAAAAGCTGTCCTGTCTCACTCCCTACAAAATGACCTTGTAGGATAGATTGAGGTTTGTGGTATAGTGCAAGTTATCAAACTACTGCTGTAGGGGTGTTTTTCAAGATAACAGCCGATATGTAACGCACAAGGCTTTTTCTAGAGACAAGTATTACTGTATTGTTTTTAATTTTTATGTTTTTTTTTTGACAAATCATATACAGTATGAGGGTTTCTGATGGATTTATCACTTGCAGACAGTTGACAGATTTCGAACATACTTTTAAAGTTTTTAGCAGTCTGCTTCTGCTCCACTTTTTTATAAGTGATTTGAGTGAGTGAATGTTTAAAGGTTTTTTTTTTTTTTTTTTTTAACACAAGTGAGGCTGTAAAGCAACCAAATTTTTCTTCTCTACTTTATTTGCCAACATTTTGTAACATTTATCTCCCCGGAGTTGTTTTCTCAGAACAGCTGTATATTGAGGCTATCACTACTAGCTGAACCTTATCCACTTATCCGATGAAATAATTTCATTAGCGTCTGCGCCCAGCTGAAGTCATGTCTTACGAGATTACATTAGCCTAAGACTAGTCCTGACACAAGGCACTTCTGACAACACAACGCACTTCTAACTTTGACAACATAATGTTTGAGTGACAGACTCTAATGTCAATAAACATTGAAGCTCTCTCATTTTGAGCTCTTTGTTTCAGATAAACAGCTTTTAGTTTAAGTGGTTTTTTTTTTGTTTTTTTTTGTGCTCCTTCTGTTCTTGTAGTATACTCTGTTGTATCTCCTCCTGCACAGTATGCCTTTGTTGTCCTGGAGGATTTTATCCTTTTAAGCCTGTGCCATCTTAAGGCCCTTAGCTGTTTGGGCAACAGCTGCTCCTGGAAATGAATGAATTGAATACTTCCGTCTGGATAGGGGATTTGTCCACTCCAAAACACCCACTGTAGGACAGAGGCTTAAGCAACCCAGTCTTACAGTGTAACCGTATCTGGGTGACACAGTAAGACCAGGGAGGTACTAGCCAGGTCAAGCAGACATGCATCTGTCAGGGCTAAACATAGACAATGACTGAACTATTTCCGCTCTTCTGCTGCAATGCTGAATTGCTTACCCTATAAAATGTATTTATAAAATAGATTTATTCATTTCCAGGTGATATTTAAGACGCTGACTACAGGACCTCAAGCTGGCAAAATAACATTACTTTTCCCAAAACCCCTTACAAAATATTGTTATTTCAACACTGAGCATGTGCTGGCTATTTAGTCAGCTTTGCTTGAAATGGGACAGTGGAGTTATTGTTTAAATAGCTGCTGGCAAGGTTGCCTAATCATTATCTTTGTTGAAGCCTATTTTTCAGTCTGAGTGCATTTTATCCATTTGCCTTTGACATTATAATGTCTCATGGATGTTTTGACTGTAATGTCAGTTTATCTTACAAAAGAAGCTTAGCAGTATGAGAGCAGATACTGTACGTAAGATAGTTTAAAGAAAATATTTAGTTTTCTTTTTCTAGAAGACCACAAATTTGTTTTGAGGAACTGTCATTGCATTCAAAGTGAATGCTGCACCAATCAGAACCGCAGAGGCGATTATGTTTGATTGTGAAATGTCATCATGAGATGTCATCACATGCTAGATTATCACAGAAGCTGCCTTGCGGAATGGACTAGTTATGCTGAGGTGATCCCCCCCCCCCCTTCTTTCTTTGTAATCTCTATTCTTGGGAAGATGTGGGATGTTGACGCTTGTCTCAAGGAAGTAAACTTCCATAGTTCCGATGAAGTTGTGCAGTGTGATGTTCGGTGTGGGTGACGATGGAGAGACAGGTGGTGGTTTCCAGTATTTCCAGGCATACTGGTGAGATACAGAAGTATGCAAGACCCTCAGAAGTTTGCTGATTTATAAATAGATATCTGAGGTTACAGTCTCCCCTTTGTTTAATTCAGTGTAACAGATGCCAACTAAGCACACTTCTATCTGCTGAGTTGCAAGCCTGGGCTTTTCAGCTCAGTGGTTAGAGTGTTTGACTCCCATGCTTTGGGTTTGTTGTAGTTGATGAGATGGCAGGTTCGAGGCACTTGAGTGGTTGATCCGACCTTGGTTACAGGGCCGTCGCAACAGGACAGGCAAACCAGGCAATTGTCTCGTGCCCCAGGCTCAAAGGGGGCCCACAAGATTGATGTATTTTGTTTCGTTGTTGGTGTTGTTAGGCTGGAGTATGACAACTCTTATGTTCAACGTAATTAATAACCTCCGCCAAGGAGGTTATGTTTTCGGTCACATTGGTTTGTCCGTTTGTCTGTTTGTCAGCAGGATAACACGAAAAGTACTGCACAGATTTGGATGAAATCTTCGGACAATGTGTCTATTGGGATAAGCAAGAACTGATTTTGGTGGCGATCGGTGATCCAGAATATGATCTGGAATTTGTGTCTGTGACCACATTGCCTTGGCGGAGGTCTGCGCTCTCTGAGCGCTTTTCTAGTTATATTAATGAAAGATTCTTGAAAACTATAAGATTGTGATTCATGTGGGTGTCTATAGGTAATGAAGGGCCCCAATGTCCTGTTTGCTTCGGGCCCCCCCAAGTATTTTGAAACGGCCCTGCTTGGTTACATTGGTTTCCATGCCGGATGGGAGAGAGGATTTAGGGGGGTGAGTGTGACAGATGCCAAATAGCATGGGCTAGCAGGTGGCAGTATACACCCTACTCTTCAGAACACTTCTAACCACTAAGTGGAAGCCCAGGCTTTTCAGTTCAGTGGTAAGAGCGTTCGACTCCAATACTGTGGGTTTCTTGTAGTTTACAATGTGGCAGATTTGATACCTGTGAGCAGTTGAATTGACCTCGGCTACATAGGATAAAATGAAATTATTAGTTTGACATATAATTCTTGGTTCACAAATCTTGAGTACTTGGTTCACAGATCTTGACAAAACATGAATGGACAGTTGATATAGAGCTTGGGAAGTGGGCGTGTCTTCCAGTTATTTGTTCACCATACATGCAGGCTAATTTACACCCTTGCCACCCTTGCAAATTAACATTAGAAAATGGGGATTTTGCCACAAGCCTTCTCCCTACTACATAACAGATGGCAAGAAATTATGTGTATTTTTTAAGCATTTTGTATAGGATCCCCCCCACCTAGCCTGGCACGCCCTCCCAGTGACGTAACACCTTCGGCGTTGCTGTCGCTGCTCTGGCCAGCTGCTGATCGGGCAGGACTTTTGAGTTCCACAAAAATGTGGAACTCCACCCCCTTGGTCAAAAACCAATCAACTTGTAGCAGCTCCAACGGCTCTCAGTCCTGTTCAAGGAATTCCCTTCGCGTCACATACGTCAGAGGGAAGAGTGGTGCGATTGGTTTTGCTTTGGCACAGCATTTTCTAACATCGACCCGTAGCAAACTGAGGCATTTCAAGGAGGCGGGTCAACAATGCGCTTTGGGAAAGTGTGTTATACGGGCTCTTGGTCAGACCAAAGTCTCGCAGAGCTTTGAAAGTCGATGGCAATCAGGCTACCCCCCACCCCCTTCTTTTTATAGTCTCTGTTCTTGGGAAAATTAAATGTTAGACAAGAAATGAGGGATGTTGATGCTTGCCTCAAGGAAGTAAACTTCCATAGTTCCGATGAAGTTGTTGCAATGTGATGTTTGGTGTGATTGACGATGGAGATTGGCGGTGGTTTCCAGATACAGAAGCATGCAACACCCTCATAAGATTGCGGATTTTTTTTTTTTTCCCTTTCTTTAGAAAATGGGAATTTTAGGCCCAGTCCCATTTCTCTTCCCTAACACTAGCACTCGTTTTCGAGTTCCCTCCAAGATGAGACACCCCTCGATTGTGTAGTGAGAAGTGCAAATCTTCCCCTAATAAATGGGACAACACTTGCCTAAAAATGTCTTCACCTGTTTTACGCGTCTGAGCGGATATAAGGCTCTAAACCGGCATAAACTGTTCAAAAGCCGTCATCCACAAATTATCACTGAGAAAATCACCCACATGAGAGGATCTGGTAATTCTGTTGAAAGATTTGCGCACTTTGAAAAATATCGATCTTTTTAATAGTCATGTTTTGACACACCTGTGCGGAATTCAACTGTATTTACATCAAACTAAGATATCCCGACATTAAAATATATATATACATGCTTAATTGCAATAGTAGCTATATTTTTGAAGCTCTTATCCAGAGCTGAGGACAGAGATCGGGTACCGACACTCAATAATTTTGTTTAGCTGATCAGTTCGCAAAGAACCGTGGGTAATTTCATCTTCACTTCAACTTCACTTCGTTCGCAGTCTGCACCAGACCTCCCTCCGTTTGAAGGGGCGATTTGAAGGGCTGAAAGCCACTATCCCTCGGTCCCGAAAGTATTGGGACACCCTACACTTACACATGAACGCGCAAACCGAGTGTTAGGGCCAAAATCGAGGGGAAGTGATAGTGAAGTGATAGTAATGGGACTGGGCCTTACCCTCAAGCCCTCTCCCTACTACACTACAGATGGCAAGAAATGATGTTTACTTTTTTAGCATTTTATATAGCAGCCCCCACCCTTAGCCTAGAAATCTATACACCACCCCCTTCTTTGTATAGACCATGCAAGCGAGTTTTGACCAGGTTCGGGTAGTGAAAATGCCCGTCATTTTCACCATTGAGAAATCGATTATTACCCACGCTGTCTTTACCACACAATGTAGACTTTTAACTACGGCAGAACAAAAGAATTGCCTGTGATCATGACAATGCTACGGGTTCATAGGGCATCAACCTTGATTTAATAAAAACCTATTTGGAAGTAAGTCACTGTGATTTACTAATTAGGAGGCTCAGTGAACTACCATTAGGTCATAAACTTAAGAAATGTTATCGCTCGCAATGACTTATGGGACAGGCAGTTCTTCACTTTTCACCACAAATTCGTACTACAGCCTTGTACCCAGCGACTTCTAACAATTTTTCATTCATATTTTTACTCAGAACGGAAGGTTACACAGCCATCACCTACCTCGTAGCTGATTAGACTGAGTAAAGGCTATAAGCACTTATTAACCGTAATTTCCGGAACATCTATGGCGAAAAATGAATGGGGAGCGTGTTTCCTGGAACCTGAGGCGATTTTTTGAGGGGTGTAACTGGGTGGGGCTTGCACGGTCTATAGTCTCTATTCTTGAGAAAATTATGATTCTTGCCTCAAGGAAGTAAACTTCCATACTTCTGATGAAGTTGTTGCAATGTGATGTTGGTGTGAGTGACGATGGAGAGGGCCGGTGGTTTCCAGATACAGAAGCATGCAACACCCTCATAAGATTGCTGATTTTTTATTTATTTATTTTGGCTGAAGTATGCCGTTTCAGCTTTGCTTAATTCAGTCAAAGAACAAATTTAAATTAGTTGGACATATAATTCTTGACTCACAAATCTTCAACATGTGTGGACAGGTTATACGGAGCTTGGGAAGTGGGCGTATCTTCCGGCTATTATGCCACCATACAGTACATACCGTACAGGCCAGCTTGTGCCCTTTCCATTGAGAATACATTGGAAACGGTAGTTTGTTATCAGACTTATTTTCACATCACAGTGCAAATTATCACTGGAAAATGGGGATGTCACCAGTCCTTTCCCCTCTACACTACTACTGATGGAAAGAAATTATGTCTGTGGCTATGTGAATCCGGTAAGAAAGGCCGTAACATTTTAAAACATTTTTTATAGAGAGGTGACAGTGTGGCCTCTGAAAATGGAACAACAGGTTCCAAAGCTCTATTTTTTTTAGTCAATACAAAATTAGGCTATTCGGCTAAACATCATCAACTATACATTTTCTGGAAGCCCATAATATAACACATTCATTGTCCATTGAAATACATTCATTTTTCAATGAACAGCTATTCATGGGTCTGAATAGTGTGTCATGAAGGTTTCATTGCTAACATTACAATTTACATTCAGCATGGCTAGAGCTTTCCAAAAGGTTTGTTTTGGTGAGCGGTGTGTGAGGGGGTGCGCTAGGCCATCTAGGCCACAGCCTAAATGAGAGGATGGATGTTATCACCTATAAGCATCACACTTTTGAGTGTAGGCACAGTAATGTCTAAAATTGTACCTGTTAACACGCCACCGTGCAATGGCAGATTACATACAAACAAAGTTTTTCTATTGTATTCCCTGAAGCAGACTGCCACTTCAGCGAAACTGTTGCGACATCTTTGAAAAGCCCTTAGGCAGTTTGTGGTCTACTAGCTAACACCAGCTCAAAAGCAATTTGACAGTTTGATCTTTTATTAAACTGGCACTTTTACAAACTTATTTAAAAAGTGAAAAGCATAAACTACATTGGCAAACCAGTCCTTGATTTGAGTTGCAGAGAAAACCGGCTTAGGACAGAAAAGGTGAAAGTTCCTGCAAAGTCATCCTCACACACAAGAAGCGTGACTGAGATTCACAGAACTTATTAACTTCCTTTTTCCTCATGCAGAAACCAAGTTTGCCTCTGGTTCTTTCTGGGGAAATATAGGGCAAGCGATTACTTAACTATTTAACATGCTGTTTATGAAGGGGAAGCCTACCTCAGCAGTCTTGAGACATTTCTCAACGTGTCACGTTAAAGTGCAATACAGAGGGGGTGACTGCAAGACGCTGAAAGTGGTTATTATGTGTGGCACTTCTGCAAGTAAAAGTCATGGGTCACTGAAAACCAAAGGCCAGTTTTGTTTCAAGTAATGAGTCATTATAGAAAGATTGAAATGAATATGCTCTCGTGTGGTTGATTTGTAGTTCTATCTAATTCAGATGGCTGTGGAGAGTTTGGTACGAGCAGGCGTTGCATTGCACCCAGTTAAAGAGCTGTGGTGAAAGGGCCTTGCATGTTTTTCATGACCTCATCTCTGGTATGATTCATCAGTTTTGTGGTCCAGTGCGATTCGAAAGTTAAAAAAAAAAGTGTTATCAGGCTCAACCAGAATACCAGTGATTACATGTTTGATAAACAAAGGAGGAGGCCGTTGAAATTTCAGCGTGTGACATTTAACTGTGACCTGCTGTGTTCTCTGCATAGAACACTACACGAACTTCTGATCCAGAAACATTTGTGGTGTGTAAAGGGCATCAGGTTCAGTTCGGTCTCATGACGTTAATTGTGCCGTGTCTTAATGAACATCATATGAGGGCTAATGAGTTATGAGGGGCCTAGTACAGATGCTTATAGAGATAGTGTTTAAGTGGAAAAAGTAACGATTTTGTGTCAAATTGTGAAATCTTTGGTGATAAATAAACCTAAGAACATGCGAAATCGCATCAATTCATAAACCTAACCATTTTTTTTATGGCCATCGGAGGAATAAGCATTTTGTTTGTCTCTCAGCAAACACAGTCAGTATTGATGACATATATATGTTGTATGTGGTAAGAAGTGTGTTGCAGCATTCGTTTTGTCACCACTGAGAATTCTTTACACATGAAAAGTTTCCCCATACTTGTCTCTTGGTGCAAAATATGCATTAGCCTTGCCTCTGGCAATACACAGCTTGAGGAAGAATTACATATGCTATTTGGAAAGCTGCCCCCCCCCTCACTGCTTGAGAAATATACATTATTTATCTTTTTGTTACATTGGCAGCGGTTTGCTTTGCAGCCGCAGCTGCAGCAGCAGTTCTGTCACACTGGAGATTATTAGCCTCTTGCTTTCCGAGATGACCGCTGCACCAGCGCCTCGCAGCGGGACGGCTTTAAGTTTAAGCCCACAGCCCACTACAGACTGGAATAATAAGCCGCGCAGCCTCGCAACATTTGATCTCATCCCATTAGTACCCATGCTAAAACTGTATCTCTATATTGGGCCAGACAGTTTGCAAATTCCGTCCCACTCGCCTGAGCCACGTAAGTGGCTTTTTTGAGTCAGCCGCTGTGCTTCTCCATCTGAATCACATGCCTTTCATAACATATGTGATGAAATCAGAAGCCAAGTGTTGTGAGTCAACTGTGGTCTGACATTAAAGTGAAGCTGAAAGAAAGAGCGCATGGCAGAGAGAAAAAGAATGAGAGAGAGAGAGAGAGAGAGAGAGAGAGAGAGAGAGAGAGAGAGAGAGAGGGAGAGAAACAGAGACAGGCCTTGTCTTAGCTAAACACACATGTGAGAAAAGCGCGGCTCTTTCGACGAGGGAGCGTGTTTATCTTCACAGATGCAATGTGGCCGGGCCGAGTGAAATCAGGAGCGCGGGGTCTGATTTCACAACCTCTGGGCTGGCTGCAGTCATAACCTCATTAATTGCTTGTTTTCCCCAAGGTTCCAGTCATTATTCTGGAGCGTTGCCTCCCAACTCTCTCTCACTACAAGGGGGGGTGGGGGTGTGGTATGAGGGGGGAAGACAGAGAGGGATGCAAGATCTCTGGTCTCAGTGGCAAGTTAATTATTGACTGATGTTTTTGCTTGAGTTCCTGTTTATCCCTTGGTTTTGAATAAATAATTGTTGTTTAGTGTTATGGTTTTGTGAGGCAACCCATTTCTGGTGTTAAATCAGCTCTTGACACAAAGGCACATCAAAAAGTCATTCGGCTTACACCGCTTACGGCTGATGTCTGTCGCAGTGAACGCAAACTGTGAAACCAAGAGGGGCCTGAAGTTGAAACCACGGCCTCCGTCATGAGTCCTATCCTCTCCACACATGAGGAACCCGCAGAGCTTTTTCCCCCTCCCTCCCTCCACGGGTGGGTGGGGTGTGAAACTGAAAGTGGAGCCGGGTGTGGTATGGTATAGTGTGTTGTGCAGTTTACCTGATCCACCCCTCTTGTGTAACTCCGGCGTGGCAGTGGCAGAATAAACAAGCATTCTCTAACCCCAGGCAGGGATTTACCTCCCCGGATTTGTGGTCTGTGTGTGAGCCTGATGAGACAGTTTGTGTTTGTGCCTACTGCACCTGAGGCTTGCGTTGCATCTATTCTACACTGTCAAAGCAAGCCTAAAGGCACCATTACGCTCTCAACTGCCCAAAATTTGTTCTTGTTTGTTCCATATTTTGTCTCGTCTTCGTGCACAGCCATGAGTTGCCATCTCCATAGACAATGTGACAGTAATGGTAGCATTACAGTTGTAGTGTGCGTGTGTGTATACTGTATGTGTGTGTGTGTGTGTGTGTGTGTGTGTGTGTGTGTGTGTGTGTGTGTGTGTATGTGTGTACTATATGTGTGTGTGTATGTCTGTGTGTCTGTGTGTGTTGTTGGGCACACTTGCTTGTTTGTGCGTGAGTAAGAATGTGAAATGACGGCTGCTATGTGTCACGCTGCAGGAGCCCAGGGGAGAGGGAGAGGGCTAGGGCCGCAGTCAGGATGTGATTATCAGAGCCGTGTCCCAGCCCAAGACCCACCGAGGATTTCCTCCAATCCGGGACTTCCACCACTGGTATGTGAAGAAGGGGAGGGAAAACAAGCCTGGAGGGGGGTCGTGAGGATTTGCCTTTGTATGTGTGAGATGTATGAGTCTATGGCCCTCATTTTTTAACGGAATGTGGAAGCCAGTTTAAGTTTGAGCGCAGAAATCATCATAAGACAATGTAAATGCCACGCCCATATACATTCTCAATTTAGAGCCTCACAATTGAGAAATGTTTTCATTTCAAAATCACAAGCCATTTGTCCCCACAGAAATTACACGACTCATGCACACACTATAAATTTAGCATTTTCTAAAAGTATTTACATATGTAATCTGAGCTGCAAACATTGAATACTGGAACACTAACATTAGGAGAAAATATATGAATTACACCACATATAATATAAAATTGCACAATAACATTAAAAATTGCAAACAAAGAGCGTTATATTCCTTGCCATACTGTATGATAGACCCAGTCAGCAGCATGCAGTAGGTGCTCAGATTTGGGACTCTCACTTCATATAAATATACATGGCTCATGACGCTGGCATGCTGGAGCCACGCTTAACCAGTTGAGCAACAGAGCCACGGCCATAGCTCAGAGGCTTTTGCTAGCTAATACTTTCCAAGCAGTCATGCCAAACATCATGTCAATGAAAGAACAGGAGCGGCAAGAGCATACAAGTGGAGAAGGGTAGGAGGAGAGAGAATAACTTGCTGCCCTCTTTGTGTGACATAACTTCATGGCCTAGGTTCAGAGTATTACTGTCTGTATTTGGATAGAGTTACCGGTATTATGATCCTTCCTGTGTCCGTGGACCTGATGATGCACAGGGATTTTGAAACGCATCAAACGGAGTAAGGAAGTTCAATGCTGTTAACATTTTCATTACTGGAGAGAGAGGGAAACAAATCTGAAAACAGGACTCTCTTCCTCTGTAGCAGGATATGAGGGTGTGTGTGTGTGTGTGTGTGTGTGTGTGTGTGTGTGTGTGTGTGTGTGTGTGTGTGTGTGTGTGTGTGTGTGTGTGTGTGTGTGTGTGTGTGTGTGTGTGTGTGTGTGTGTGTGTGTGTGTGTGTTACCTTGGGCTTTTGTTTGCCTTGTAATCAGGAAAATTCCTTCCCATTTTGATTTCACAAGCTCTTGTGGTGACCTCAATGGGTTTGAGAGAAGAGGAAAAGGGAAGGATTTTCAGGATACTGTCTGACCAGGATGGGAGCAGCAGCAAAGGATACTTACATCCACATCCAGGCTGATATCCTGTTGTTTTTTTATCTGAACCTCACAATACAAACACCCCTACTATCAGTGTGCAGTGATAGTATTAAAGAGGATGCACAGGTTATCAATACCTGATAAGAATGCGGCAAAAGAGCCAGCTAATACAAGACTACTCGTATTAAAGACCCTCTAAAAAATTGCAGTGACAGTTATAATTTGCACCACTTTGCATACTCCTCCGTAGTTTCACCCAAGATAGTTTTTTTGGGGGGGAGAAGCAGACTTATTTTTAATGGGAGCAGGCTCAAACAGCACCCTAGAGACCACTACTGTATGTTAGCTTAGGTTAGTGGCATCAGGCTCCAGTACGTGGATCTCTGATGAAACTCTCTGTAATGCCTGCTTGTCGGCATTATAATTCCATAGCGAAGGTCTCTCTTTCTCTTTCTCTCTCTCTCTCTCTGTCTCTCTCTCTCTCCCTCTCCCCTCGCCATTCTGTTTTTCCCATCGCAACTCATGAAAATTGTATGCGTGTGACAGATGAATAGGTCCATGCTTTTAGAGACACACTCTTTCCCCACACGGAACCCCGGCTGGGGAATATGCGAAAAGAAAGAAAAGAAAGGGATGGTGGTGGTGTTTGAGAGAGGGAGGGAGTGTGGAAGGGGGGGGCGCAAAAAAAGTACGGCTTGCATGATGCAATTGAAATATCATCACATCAGCCTCCTGAAAGTGATTATGAGTAGCGTCGCTTTGAATAAGTGCAACTTTGAAAGCTGCTGGATTTGAGGCCGTTTGATGGCAGGCAAGTAGCGACTCGCGCCTATTAGACTCATTAGATGGCTTTTATCCCAGGCACTCTGGGATCATTTCCATGGCTTTATTTCCCCTCAGTATGGTGGCACAAAGGCGCAGGCAGTGTGGCTAATTCCGCCCTTGCTGGTATCACAGAGAGAGGATGGATGCCTGTGGGCCAAGAACATTGAGGATCTGGACATTTGGATTTAGACTGCGGGAGGCTGTCTGTCACCCTGCTATTACTTTGGAAACAAGATGGATATTTTTTTTTTCCCCTGAATGCACAGTTGGATGCTGTGCAGATTATGGGGGAGTGTGCCTTTCTACTGTGCTAGCTGTCTTTTCTCTTGTATTTGCCTGTGTTTTGTTCAGCATTACAGTGCAAGTCGCTGCATTTTGAGATCTTTCTGTAGCTTGGGCTTCGCTTCTGAAGAATAAAAAATTCAGTGTGGTGGTGGTGGTGTTAAAACACAAAAAAAAAATCAGTGAAGGAGGGT
>JAODXP020000012.1:5358683-5373683 GCA_027497455.2 Sardinella longiceps | reverse complement strand
ACACACACACCTATAGTATGAACTCACACACACAATCATTGCCACCTTTTTGCATACCCCCCCCCCCCATCTCTCTCCTCCTTTCTCTCATTCTCTTGCCTCCCACAAAATGTGTGTACTGTATCCTCACATTTCCCTGAGCCAAGTGGCCCAATGCTTTTGTCAATATGCCTGTGTTAGTTATGTGTTAGGTTGTTTTTCACCATGACTTGTGCTGTGGGCCTGTCTCTGCATCTGTGTGTGTCCATATTTGATGCATTTTGGCTTGCTGTCTGTGTGCCCTGTAGGCATGTTCACATATGTGATTGGTTTGAGTAAGTATTTGCGGATGTACTTTCTTTTTGTTTTGTGTGTCCATGAGTCCTCATGCATGTGTGTGTGTATGTGTGTGTGTGTGTGTTTGTGTGTATATGTTTTTGTGTTTGATGTCACTGTGCAGAGGTTCTGAATGGGTCTTTGGTGAACTGCCCACGATTGTGCGTGTGTGTGTGTGTGTGTGTGTGTGTGTGTGTGTGTGTGCGTATGTGTGTGTGTGTGTCTGTACATTTACTTCATGAAATTTTTTGGCTCTCTGGGTCCAATTTGTGTGTATGCATCAGCAGGATATTTGTGTGCTCAAATCTGTTCTCTCTCTCTCTCTCTCTCTCTCTCTCTCTCTCTCTCTCTCTCTCTCTCTCTCTCTCTGTGTGTGTGTGTGTGTGTGTGTGTGTGTGTGTGTACATTTACCTCATGAAAGGCTCTCTGGGTCCAATTTGTGTGTATGCATCAGCAGGATATTTGTGTGCTCAGATATTTGCTGTGTGTGTGTGTGTGTGTGTGTGTGTGTGTGTGTGAGTGTGTGTGTGTGTGTGTGTGTGTGTGTTCATCATCACCCAGCACACTCATCATTCATCAGCCCCTCTAGGCATCCTCACATGATGGTGACACATATGAACAACAGTTAGTCTGACAGGTTAGCCAATCCTGCCACAACCACCTTAAACCAGATTGGGCTAGATCAAATAATACTCATCATCACTACCTCCACACACAGGACCTTTCTTTGTGAGTGGTGAGTTCATTCAATTTAACCCAAAGTAAATAGAGCACTTTTGCAACAGTCTACTCTCAGACTTGTTATGAAGTGGATATACAGGAAGTGCTACAAACAGATGAGATGAGAGGCTGTGGTGGTACAGATTTTGATGTTGTTGTTGAGGTGGTACGAAACGCTCTCTCTCTCTCTCTCTCTCTCTCTCTCTCTCTCTCTCTCTCTCTCTCTCTCTCTCTCTCGTTTGTGTGTGTGTGTGTGTGTGTGTGTGCGTGTATTTGTACTGTATGTGTGTGTATATTTATGTGTATGTACATGTGTGTGTGTGTGTGCGTGTATTTGTATGTGTGTATATTTATGTGTATGTACGTGTGTGTGTGTGTGTGTGTGTGTGTGTGTGTGTGTGTGTGTGTGTGTGTGAGCGAATCTTTGAAAAGAGTGGGCGGCAGGACTTTCTGTCATCCAGAAGGCCATGATTGTATCTCTCTGACATTTCCCCCTGTCTGATACGTATGTGTAGGTCTGATGAGTATTGGTGCCCACAGTAGACAGACAAATGTGCTGGTCCCAGAGTGGTAGGTGTGAGTGTCAAAATCATGTGGGTCTGTGTATTCAGGATGTTTGAAATCTGCTGTGTGTATCTCTCTCTCTCTCTCTCTCTCTCTCTCTCTCTCTCTCTCTCTCTCTCTCTCTCTCTCTGCTGTCTCTGTCTCTCTGTGTGTGTGTGTGTGTGTGTGTGCAAACAGCAAACACTGTTGTGAGTGTATGAGTCATGAGGGTCCTCAGCAGCTGCTTTGTGTGAGAGCGATGCCTGTGTGGGTTAGTGTATTTTAGGCATGTAGCACATATGCATGTTAGAGTATTTTACAGATGGACTGATGTCTGCAGCAGTTGTGTGGATGTGTGTATTTGGTGTGTGTATGCTTGTAGGTATATACTGTGTATAAGGATAATATTCACACTCTTTTCAATGTGGCTATGGTAGTTTTTTTTCATTTTGTAAAAACTACAATTCTGCACTTTGCTGTCATTATGGAATACTGAGTGTAGATTGAGGGGAAAGATTAATGACTCAAAGAGATGGCTGCAATGCAAAACGAGTAAAACATTGAAAAGAGTGTACTTAAAGGATTAACTGTATGCATGTACTGTATGTCTGTGGAATTACCACCGGTATTTTAGTGTTTCAGTGAGGACATACCTCTGTGCAAGTGCAATGTGTATCCAGGTTTGGTGCACTGATGACATTACCTTACAGCAGATGTGGCTGGAAGAGGAAGAGAAAGTCTGCGATAGTTTTTTGAAATGTAGAAAACATGTACGCTTGAGTGTGCCTGTGTTGTTCTCTCTCTCTCTCTCTCTCTCTCTCTCTCTCTCTCTCTCTCTCTCTCTCTCTCTCTCTCTGTGTGTGTGTGTGTGTGTGTGTGTGTGTGTGTGTGTGTGTGTGCGTGTGTGTGTGTGTGTGCCTGTCTGAATGTAAATGCACATGTCTGATAGAAGCGTCTACAGCAGTGACGTTCCCGAGTGGCTTCCTTCATGCCGGACGGATATCTGTCTTCATCTCATCCCACTTCCCGGCCTTATTAGCCCTGCTCTTCCTGACCAGGGCTCTCTCTCTCTCTCTCTCTCTCTCTCTCTCTCTCTCTCTCTCTCTCTCTCTCTCTCTCTCTCTCTCTCTCTCTCTCTCTCTCCGGAGCAGGATGTGGAAATGGAGCAGAGGAGTAGGGTGGGGGTGGGGATGGGGGGATGAAGTGAGAGAGAGGAAAAAAGATAGACAGGGGAAAAGACATGTAAATATCAGGAGCAGAAGGAGGGAGAGGGGCAGATAGAGAGAGGAAAAGAAATCAGGGATGGAAGGAGGTAGAGAAGGAGGGAGGGATTGAGGAAGGAGAGGAAGGGGAGGAAGAGGAGCAGGGGGTTGGGGCTGGGGGGATGTGGTATTGACATGAGGAGACGGTAGGTTGGTGGGTGGGTGGGGGAGCAGGGGGCTTCTAGGGTTCAGCTCAATAGTGACCCTGTGCTAATGAATCACCTGCATTTCCCCATCCACACCACACTGCTAATGCATGCCAGCAGCACGCCACTGCACTGCACCGCTCAGGCGCCACAGGGGCCCGGATTAAGGCTTCTGTATGCATGCCAACACACACACACACACACACACACACACACACACACACACACACACACACACACACACACACACACACGCATACACACACACAAACTCAGGGAAGACACGTATACACTCTCTCCATTTCTCTCTCTCTCACAAACAGACAGGCAGACACAGACACGTATATGCTCACTCTTTCTCTCACACACACTACACATACACAGACAAACTCAGGGGAGAAATGTAGAGAGAGAGAATAAGGGGTAGTGGATAAGTATGATACTTTGTGTGCGTGTGTGTGTGTGTGTCTGTGAGTCTCTCTCTCTCTCTCTCTCTCTCTCTCTCTCTCTCTCTCTCTCTCTCTCTCTCTCTCTCTCTCTCTCTCTCTCTTGCTCTCTGCACCCATACCCATTTCTCACACTGCATGCACAAATTCACACATAGAAGCACACACAGTGGACAAAGAGTAGAACAGGAAAGATGGGGGAAGAAAGGGAAAACGAAGTCAGAATCTCAGGAGATGGCCAGTAGATCTTAAGTTATGATGAGTCTGACATTTGTGCTGCCAAACATAGCAGTAGGAGTAGAAGGAAAATATCTGGCAAGCGAAGAAAGTATGTATTTACTCTTTCATCTTCCTTTTTATGGTTGCGCAGTCTGAGAATTTAACAATCTCTCAAGGCAGACAGTGAAAATAAATTATGTTGTGTTTGAATAGCAATGTATTGTTTTTCCTGTATGATGGACTTGTAAAGTGGTTCAACTCTGTGTCTCTTCAGAGAGCCAAATACATCTCTTCAGAAGCTCAGAGAGTCTATTGTAGAATCTACTGCTTTGGCGGTGCAGAGCATTTATCTTACTTTTATATTCTATTTAATGCTGCCACCTAGTGGTGAATCCTTTCAATTGCAACACTTCATCGACTCCTATTTTAGAAGGAGCTCATCCCGGCTTTGAAAACAACACCACTCAGCATCCTCTCATCATAAAAGTCATCTCTTTATACTTCATTACCTGCATATCTACACACCATCATTATGGATGATACCTCTCTCATCCAACAGGTTGAATTGAATATGAACCTGCTTTATTAAATGGAGGTGCACTCTAGCTTTGAGAGGAGAGTGGCACCAGGAGCAGGGCTTCCTGTGTGGTGTTTGGTTGCATGACTCAGAGCTCTGGATGGTCTGAGAGGGGCGTTTGATCAATGAAAGCTAATGGGGAGGGAGAGAGGCTGATATCCTGTACGTTCCTCAGACTGTCCCATTAACCAATCCCCAGATGCCCCAGAGTGGACCAAACATATGATGTCATAATGCCCCTGGTGATTTGGGGGGGGTGGGAAGGGTTGGCAAGGGGGGATGGTGGTATGTGCGTGCATTTGTTTTTTTCACTGTTTGCGTGTTTGTGTGTGTGGGTGTGTGTGTGTGCGTGTGTATTAATATTGATGTGAAAGTTAATGTGTTTGTTTTATACAGTATTTGTTTAGTTTTCAAACTCACTGAGCATGTTTCTCTCTGTATGCATGTTTATGTGGTTTTTTTTTTGTTGTCTTTGTCTCTCTGTGCATGCATTTGTTTATGTCTGTGTGTCTATCGTGTGAGTGTGTGTTTGTGCATGTGTGTGTGTGTGTGTGTGTGTGTGTGTGTGTGTGTGTGTTTGTGGAAGTGCCATTGTAAACATATTTTGCACTCCAGCTGGGCTAATCCAGCACCTAATGAATCCCAGGGTGGACTTCACAGACCTCCCTGTGCTCAGCTCTGTCTTGATCCCCGGCGAGATGAATCCATTCTTTCTATAGTTTACACACACACACACACACACACACACACACACACACACACACACACACACACACACCTCACACTCTCTCTCTCTCTCTCTCTCACACACACACACACACACACACACACACACACACACACACACACACACACACTCTCTCTCTCTCTCCCACACACACACACACACACACACTCACACACACACACACACACACACACACACACACACACACACACACACACACACACACACACACACACACACACACACACACACACACACAGTCTTCATCACAGTCTAATCAGATGGTCTTGTGACTTGTACACAGATACACAGATAGCATCAACAGTGGCGATGGCTGAAGGGACTGCAGTCCTAAATTGCCCGTCTTAACCCTTTGCCCTGGTGCTGTCCTAGACGTGTGGGTCAGTGGTGGTCTAGACTGCATGTGGTGGACTTTATCAGATGTAATCCTACATGGATTTAGTGCTGCATAAATCTGTGTAATGGTTTACACCAACAGTAGACAGGATTTGACATGGGTGCAGTGCTTTAGCTGTCTCTAATAGCATATTTTGTCAGGACATTTTTCTCCCTCTGCCTCTCTCTCTCTCTCTTTCTCTCTCTCCCTCTCTCTAGTGCGCTCTCGCTCTCTCTCATTCTCACTCTCTCATTCTCTCTCTCTCTCTCTCGTTCTCTCTCATTCACACTCTCTATCATCTCTCTCTCTCTCTCTCTCTCTCTCTCTCTCTCTCTCTCTCTTTCTTAATTCCTGACCCCATGTTCATTTAGTACAAGTGCTCCAGACGAGAAGTAATACCCTTAAATAATGCAGCATGTTTTTCACGGGCAGTCAAGGAGGGGAGTGGCATTCCCAGTCCGGACTCATGAATGCTTAAAGCGGAATCTGAAAATCCACTTGGGCATCGGGAACGTGTCGGAGACAGCGAACAAACTCTAACGGGCTGTGGAGTCCCTTGTGGGTTTCTGCCTGGGGGGGCAAGAAGAGGGGGGTATAAAATCACACCCCCACATCTCTCTCTCTCTCTCTCTCTCTCTCTCTCTCTCTCTCTCTCTCTCTCTCTCTCTCTCTCTCTCTCTCTCATCTCTTTTAATTTCTTCTCCCTGGATTGAACTACAGAGTATGTTCTCTTTCTGCAATGCGAAACTACAGTTTTAGGTCAGATAGATTTAATTAAATTATGATGGTGTGCTATGATATTATTCAATATTGTTCACTCATGGTGTGGTAGAAGGAGTCTGGTGAAAGGGATGCCCTGTCATGCTTCTTCCCCATCATCACACAGCAGAGCCTAAGTGTTCTCTCCCGCTTCTATTAGTCTGTGTGTATGCACAACTTTTTCTCCCTTTTCACTCAACATAGAAAGAATCCATTCCTGTATTCCTGTGAGTTAATTACTTTGATGTTGATGTAGATGTATGTTACTATTATTTTTTGTTTTAGTCTCTCTCTCTCTCTCTCTCTCTCTCTCTCTCTCTCTCTCTCTGTGTGTGTGTGTGTGTGTGTGTGTGTGTGTTTGCATTTGTTGAATGTGTAGAATATGTATACTGCAGAACCCTGAAAGCTGCAGTGTTCTATACATCCCAGGACCACATTTTGCACTTTCGAAGGAAATGTGTTTCATGCATTTTTCATGAGTGTCACACACAAACACACACACACAATCACGGTATAGGATGTGTTCCTATGGCTGCCTATAGCTGATTTTTGGGTCAGTCAAGGAAGTGAAGTGATATTCAGCTACTTGGAAAAAAGGAACACCTCCACAGAGAGGCATAAATGATATTCACTGAACTGGATGAATGGTTTCACGTTTCCTCCTCTTGCTGATTGAACTGATGTGGGACTCATGCCAGATTGGCAGGCCCAGTTGAAATGGGAGCAGGGAGCGTTCTTTTCCCTGAGCTGCTCCTCCAAGTGATAGGCCAACCCCTCAGAGGACATGAAGGAACTCCACAACAAATAAAAGCTTGTGTGTGTGTGTATTTGTGCAAGTGTGTGTGTGTGTGTGTGTGTGTGTGTGTGTGTGTGTGTGTGTGTGTGTACATATTTGAGAGGATGCGTGCTACGTGCCACTGTATATGCATAAGGGGACAGACCAGCTGTGTGATGTTCAGTTCAGTCGAGGTATATCTCTGGTGGTCACCATACATTTTACTGGGAAGAATGGGATTTCCATCACAACAACCTTCATATACATTATGCAGGATTATGGCTCCTTGTCACTTGTGGTATATATCAGCGTGCTGATACAGCGCTCAGGAGGATTCTCTGGTAGCGTGCTGGAAAACGCAGCAGAAATCAACCCAAATCCCAGTCATCTGGGAGGGCTCAGTCAGCCGTAAGTGGTGCACTGCACACACACACAGACACAGGAGCTGCTCTGGCACAAGGAGAGCACCGTGTGTGTGTGTGTGTGTGTGTGTGTGTGTGCAGGGTCTCTCTGTCTTACCACCATCCTCACAGATGTTTCAGTGGTTTGACCCTGCTGGGCTCCATGTCCTGACCCTGGGGCAAGGTCAGGGTTACCACACACACACACACACACACACACACACACACACACACACACACACCCTCAACCTCCAGCACCTCCACTGGCTGTCAGAAGTCAGATGGTTCCATTCCAGACTGATGTTGCCTCAATGTCCTGTTAAATGAGTGGGGACATTTTTGGCCTGGGGGCACGTGGCCGCGACGGGGGTGACAAGGTTAAACGGAGGTGGCAGGGGTCATTTAGGCACAGCACAGCACGGTGGTCACATGCAGGGGGAAACCTTAGGTTGTCTCAGCTCCAGGCGTTTTTACACAAAACGATCAATAATACCTCCCTGTAGACAGTCTGTGCTTAAGCTGTACATGCGTGTATTATAGTCAGTTAATTGAATATTAACTGAGAGTGTACATATTGAAAGTATGTGCGAGTTTGTGTGTGTATGTATGTATGTATGTGCATGTATGTGTTTATGTAAGTGACATGAATTGCCAGATTAAAGCTGAATCCATCGAGTATCCTATGGAGTGTTTAAATGTTAGCACTTTAAATATATACGCTACGCTTGTATCTTCACAACGTCTGTGAACCCAGTGTTCCAAAACTCTTAGGCATCCCCTTGTGCATAAACCACATGACTGCAGTAATCCCATTCTACGGTAGCAATTATGCACATGCAGGCTCCCTCCCTGCCTGCCTGCCTGACTGTCTGCAAGAGAGTTTAAATCTGGGCAAAAATAAATAAATAAAAAATTATAATGAGCCGTTATCAGCTAATTGAGTGCACTCAGTAAATGAGAAGCTAACCCAGATATAGCGTCCTTCCCTGACCCAGCTCTGATCCAGAATCGGGCCATGTCTGGCCCGGTGTCAACAGAGTTTGTGTGTATCTGTGTGTGATGGAGAGAGAGAGAGAGAGAGAGAAAGAAAGAGAGTGGGGCTCTGTTTGCATACATAAGTGCCAACGCAGAGGAACAGACACTCAAGAAGGGGTGAACTGGGGGACAAGTGGTTGGCGGGATTTCATTCCGGGTAATTTATGTGCTCGGGAGTCGTAATTATGAGACAACAGTCATGTAGGCTTAGTCTTTTCTTCCAATTAAAAATCACTTGTCAACAAGGCAAACACTTTGCTTTGCTGAGAAGGGCTTTTTTATTTTTTGGTATACATGAGAGGTTGTCTTGATGCACTTTCAGAAGGCAACTAAAGAAAAATTCACTCACTCACACAGTTCTCCTATTACAAATTCATACACCCATTGCCCTAACACATGGCCTTCATACACTCTAAGCCATTGCAGTAGCCAAAAATTAGGAAGGAGGAGGCGGCGGCGGTTTTGGTTTGGGGGTTGGGGGTAGACAGGGCAGAGAAAATCGAAGCCTTGCGGCTTGCGTGTCTGGTTGTTATGGCAACTCCTCGTGACCTTGACCAATTAGTTCTGTCAGTGTGCACATTGGAGAGACCGGGGCGAAGCCCTAATCTCCTGGCATCAGACTGTGCGGCCCAGGACGAGGAGACGGCCCTGTCTGTCTGATCACACATGACACCAGAGAAACGCCTGCAGCCTGCCAGCAGAGCACCACAACACCGCATCATACCACACACACAAATCATAACACACAACACACAACACCGCATCATACCACACACACAAATCATAACACACAACACACAACACAATACACTACACCAAACCTGACATTAACACACAGCACAATACACTACACCAAACCTGACATTAACACAAAATACAATACACTACACCAAACCTGACATTAACACACAATACAATACACTACACCAAACCTGACATTAACACACAGCACAATACACTACACCAAACCTGACATTAACACAAAATACAATACACTACACCAAACCTGACATTAACACAATTACAACACACTACACCAAAGCACTGACATTAACACACAATTCCAACACACTATACCAAAGTGCTAATATTAACACAGGACATAAATATATATTACAATACCATGTATGATGTTTGTATCATCCACTTTCCACATCCACTTTTTTTTTTAACTTGGTTATTAGTGTAGTGTGTTACAATAATTATTTTTGCCCTTAAAGAAATTTTTAGTGTAGATCACACTAATTGACAACTGTGTATGCTATTTGCACTATTAGATTAATCTAACCATACATGACACACACACACACACACACACACACACACACACACACACACACACACACACACACACACACACACACAGAGGAACAAAACACAACACACAAGAAGATTAGACCACAAGGTACCACATGGACCACCCCGCAGCATGGTAACAAAACCACACTGTGCAATACCACAATAGAAAGACCAAACATACCCATGCTGTGAATTACACGTTATATGAAATAAAACAGAATATATCACAATATTATAAATCAATGGCACTATTTAATTTAGAATATTACCACTGTGAGAGGAAAGGTGTTGTTTTTATGATCAAGAATGTATCCGTGCTGTGTGTTCCTGGTGGCAGATTTATTGGCATCTCTGTGGTCACAAACTACCAAAACACCTCCAGCGAAACACCTGCGAAATCTGCAGTAATGTACCCTACCACATCCACCCCAGTGGCTCTGTGATGTTAACCAGATCAAAATGAACTAATTAACAACAACTCTCTGTGTCTGGCCACTGGCTTATAACACAACACTCTAAATCATTCTCTAGCCCACACCTGAATTGGGGAAACAAAGTCCAAAGCGTAGCGATGAATCATCTGGTTATGTTGGAATATTTCCTTTCCTCCCAGATGAATGAAAAATTTGTTTTGGTCCTATAAAATTGGATTTAAGTTTCCCCTGCAAGTGAATGTCAAAGATGTTTTGGTCCTATAAAATTGGTCTTATAATGTTTTGGTCCTATAAAATTAGTAGTTTGGATTTAAGTTTCCCCTCCAAGTGTCTGTGTGAGGGGGTGGGATCCTGTGGAGTCTGTGTACTGTACTGTACTGTGCCACATGGGAGCAAGTCTGGGAGCTGGATGTCTGGAGAGAAGTGAGTGAGTGTTGAGTCATGAGTTTCCTCAATCTGCATAGGCCCTGGAGACACTACACCAGACAGACACGCTGCTGGAGAGCTAGTTTGACTCTCTACTGCAGTCTCTCTCTTACACAGACACACACACACACACACACACACACACACACACACACACACACACACACACACACACACTCACACTCATATACACACTCACTCACTCACTCACTCACTCACACACACACACACACACACACACACAGTAGAAATCTGGGACATCATATGACTTACTAATAAGTCAGAAAATCTAAACGATACATGTTTTTGACAAGATAAGGTGCTTAAAAATCGCAGACTGTGTCTCTAGAGAAATGACAAATACCGATAAATGTCAGTTGTGTCATTACTGACATTTAGGTCTGACATCTGTTCTGTCATGACATCGCCTCTAACGCTACTTGCGCCTACGGTACATGTGAATAAACATACACACAGACACATGTGCAGTATATCATTTTCACTACATGCTTTCATATGCATAATGTACATAAAGTTTACATGAGGCTTGTTGACAAGGCCTATTGAGTTTGGCAGCCAGCGTTCACGTTATGAAGACACTCTATAAAAAATGATGATGATCAGTGAAAACAAACAAAGGAAAGGGGATCAACTAGACACTGTGCTGTTTATACAGACCCTGTGCACTGGTGTTGTACGTGCAGAACAGTTTGATGTACAGCAATTTGTGATCTATTATTATTCTGGACGGAAAGTCTTGCCTTGTGTTAGGTGTGTGTGTGTGTGTGCGCGTGTAAGTGTGTGTGTGTGCAGCTGATGATATGCGCATATTGATCTGCGTAATATGCATATCTCACTCACTCCAACGTTTACATTCAGGATTCCCGGCGCCGACTTCTCTGCTCTGGATGCGATCGGCTTCGCACCTTGTTCCCTCACCTCGTTTGGTTTGCCAGCTAGTTATGCATATATGCATTCACAAGTGAGCTCTCAGTCGCGCCGCTAATCGGAGGGTCTTATTGCATTAAGGCAGCTAGCCGTCATCCTGTGTTGACAGGCCAAATCAGGTGCAGCCAACCAGGCAGGCAGCTGGGCCTCATTCAGCAAAGCCGCACGCTTGACTACAGGCAGACTGACATGACATGGGGTACTGCATGGTGGAGTTTTTCCATTTCACGTTTCTCGGCGCAGTTATTTTGGTGTTCAGATTGTGTCCGGTGTTAACGCCTCCGTGTCCAAATACAACCTACAGCAAATATGACTCACCCGTGTGTGTGTGTGTGTATATATATCTCTTTGTGTGTGTGTGTGTGTGTGTGTGTGTGTGTGTGTGTGAGAGAGAGAGAGAGAGAGAGAGAGAGAGAAAGAGAGAGAAAGAAAATATGTTTGTGTGTATATCTATGTGTGTTTCTGAGTGTGTGTATGTGTGTGTGTCAGTGTGTGTATGTGTGGATACGCATGTGTGTGTGAGAGAGAGAGAATGTGTGTTTGTGGGTAGGTGCATGTGTGTGTGAGTGAGGACATGCTGTGTGTGTGTTTGGCATGTGTTTCAGCAAATAGCAGTATAGCAGTGAAACATGTAATCTATATACACCACAGGAAACAGAAGTGATCTGGATACCAGGGGAGGGTTGACACACTCATTCATCAGTGTGACCTTGCCTGGCTGCCATCAAGGTTTCTCTAAAGGCGTCATACATCTCCTGATGCTGCTTGCCAATTACACACACACACACACTAACACACACACACAAACATTGCTTCTTTACTAAAATAATCCCTCCACATCTCGACTTGTTTTGTAACGGAAGCTGTATCTTCAAAAACCAGCAGTACTCTGTGATCGTTTTTGCCTTAATCCGAGGATGTCTGGCATTGGAATATGACTCGACGTGCCTGATGCAAGGTGTTAGTGACAGTATCGAAGGGGGTGTTGCGGTGTGAGGGGTGTGTGTGGGTTTGACTGCTAAAGTCGAGCAATAGACTAGAAGGTGCTGGAAGTCAAACTGCTAGTTAATTAGTCGAGCCGTTTTGCATTAACCTTTGACGTCACCCCTGTAAATGCTGATGAACTTGTCGGCGAGGGAGTTGGGCGAACATGATTATCGCAGATGAAACGTCCCACTCGCAAGGGCATTCTCATTATGATCGCCTGGGTGATGTACAGCCTGTTTTTAATCACCGCTTGTCCTCGACGCTCCTCATCTAACTACCTAACAAACCGCTTTTGTTTTTTTTTCTTTCCCAAGGGCCTAGATATTAAAACAATGTCATACTTGAAATGGATGTATACTTCTCTATCTCCATTTACATGATTTTCATTTGCATGACTTCATAACAGTGCTTTATACCTTTAAATGAAATTACCCCCTTGTTAAAATGAGGTTGCTGACTTTAATCAAGGTTTCATTTACTATGTTTTGCTTTCATAATGCCTGACTTGATAATTCCGGTTTACATCCTAGACGTAAACGTGAGCATGTTGCTACAACGCATCTGTATATAAAGTGCAGTGCTTTAAATCCCTCCAGTAAACACAAAGGTATGACTTTATAATTGGTAGAAGAAATATCACAAGCTTCATTATAAAGTACCATATACTGGTTTTTATTTAAAGGTCATCAGTAGGAGGACACTGGTCTCCCGTTCGCAACTGTGTAAAAGGATAATGAAGGCCAGCAGAGGTTTCTATCAAACGAGCGCTCAGCGCAGCTCTCCTGTCGCCCCCCGCACTGAAATAACCAATCTGACCTTTAGAGGATGCTGTTGTCATTAACAGGGAGGAGAGTGTGAGAGAGGGGCCTCACCAAGCTATCTCTCTCTCTCTCTCTCTCTCTCTCTCTCTCGCTGTCTCTGTTACTCCCACTATCCTGTTCCCCTTTTTCTTTTATGGGCCTCTCTCTGTCCCCCTTTCTCTATCCTACTTTTTTCCTCTTTTTTTCCCCCTCTACTCTCTCTCAGTCTATATGTTTCTTCCTCCACCTCCCTCCCTCCCTCTTCCCATTTTTCTCTTTACACGGACTGAAATCCCCTCCACTAGCCACAGGGATAACGTTTTTCAAGGGAGAGTGAACGGGTGCATATTTATAAACCTCTGTGTGCACACACAGGCACTCTGACAACACACACACACACACACACACACACACATACACTCACTCACACACAAACACACATGCACACAGACTAGCTCCCTGACACAGTGAAGCGTGACTGTGAAAATGGATTACTGTGCAGATTTCAGCCGAACGCAGCTGAAGCAAGCGCCGCACTGATGCCGACATTAAACGGCTTACCAGCGCAGCCCAAATTCATCACCAGCACCTGGATCGATCCAATATCCCCCCGGAGATTTTCCATGCTTCCTCCTCCGACAGAGTCGGGCAGGCCCCACTTTGAATGGGAGGGGGTTCATTTTGTAGCCCGCGGGATGGAAATGTCGGCTCTGGCTTTCTCTCTCATTCTCTCTCCTCCCTCTTGTCTCCCTCTTTCTTTCTCTCTCTCTCTCTCTCTCTCTCTTGGGATATCCCTCTTGCAGGATTTACTGTCGAAGAGCTGCTGTGTTTTAGCCGGAATCGAACGCGACTAATTAAACCTAATTGGAAAATGTGAATTTATCTGCGCAAGGCTCCTTTGAATTTGATTAAAGCTCCAGAACCCCAACTTAAGGCCTTTGAGATGATGCTAGTTGAGCGACGGTGGTCTGAGGCACAGGCCAAGGGGGTAACTAACGGCCGTTTGAGTTCACAGTCTCCCCCGGGCAGTAAATCAGTGGGCCTTACTAATGTGATACTGGCCAGATTGATCAGCCAATCTGCAAATGAGTTTCTAATGGCTGCAGTAGAGACACACAAACACAGAAATTGAGATGCCCACACGTACAGACACACACACACACACACACACACACACACACACACACACACACACACACACACACACACAAAATCAGACAGACACACACTGTAAACTAGTCTGTTTTCTTGTGCCCATGATGTCCCCGAGTTCATGGATCAAGCTGACCACTAATCCATGGCAAGGTTTGTGTAAGGGCCAGGGTGGCCTGGTGTGCCATAATTCATTACCTGCCATCCCAGCACTGGTGACCCCTCATGATGGATTAAAGGGGGGATTTCAAGGGGAAAAACTTGGCAACCATTGCCTCTGCTATCCCCCATGTTAATTGCAGTCTCGTCTGGTCGGGTCTAGGAGGGCACTTGCTGGATACCTTGCAAATGGTCTCTCTCTCTCTCTCTCTCTGTCTCTCGTTCTTTTTCTCCTTCCCCACAGACACAGACACACACACACAGACACAGACAGACACACACACACACACACACACACACACACACACACACACACACACACACACACACACACACACACACATACATACACACACACACAGGCAATGTTTCAAATGATAGGACTCGGCCCTTTAAAACCATCTCACCTTCACTGCACTCTCATGAGAAACAGTCCTGACTGAGGAATAGAGAGAGAATAGAGGAATAGAGAG
>JAODXP020000012.1:5351183-5353683 GCA_027497455.2 Sardinella longiceps | reverse complement strand
CACACACATTGAGTCTTTCTGATGTTTCCAGACAATGTCGAATTAGTGTATGAAGGGGAAAACTGCAGCCTGATGCTCTTGGTGTAAGGAGAGCTCTGACTCTCACTCTCTCTTGCTCTCTCTCTATGTCTCTAAAACACGTGCACACACACACACACACACACACACACACACACACACACACACACACACACACCATTGCACGCACACACTTTCTGCCTCTTTCTACCTTGGTCTCTCTCTCTCTCTCTCTCCTCACTCACTCACTCACACACACGCACACACACCAACACACACATATCCGCACACACACCAACACACACATATCCGCACACACACATACACACAGTCATCCCACACAGAGCAAATTGTGCATGAAATTGGTTCAGAAAACATGAACTGGAACGATCCCATCTTTTAGTCTGTTTTTGCTGGCTCTGCAAAAATACCAGCCTGGATGTTTAATTACAAAGTATCAACACGCACACACACACACACACACACACACACACACACACACACACACACACACACCAGTGTTGCAATGTGAGTAGATCCACCCTGGCCGAGCTCTGCTGTGAATACCCATCCCTGTTTATGGAAATGATGACAAATGAGCCGGGCTGGAGAGATAACACAAACCCTGCTGTCAGAGGACATCAACCAGGTGAACGAGGTCTTCGGAGGCGTGGAGGATCGATGGACGGATAGACGGATGAATGAATAGATGGATGGATAGATGAATGAATGATGGTGTTGTGTTGTTAGGATGGGACAACACAGAGAAAGGGAGAGAGAGAGAGTTTGTGCAGCGAGAAAGAGAATGAGAGAGAGAGAGAGAGGGAGAGTGATGATATGTCATACAAACGATGGGATGTCGATGCACATGTGCAGTCTTGCAAGCACATGATGCACACACACTCTTACAAACAGGTTTCCCCTGTTTGCTGGCCTGACACACACAGTAGGAGTGGAGGACTTGTGGGGCGTGAGGAGAGATCGAGCAGAGGGTGGTGGTGGGTGAAGAGTGTGTGTATGTGTGTGTGTGTGTGGCCATGGATGTGGATGTGTAGGCTTATGGAGCGTGATGACAGTGCTGTGTTCTCCTTGGCACATTTGCTCAGTGTCAGAGAGAGAGAGAGAGAGAGGGACAGAGAAAAAGAGAGAGAGATGGAGAGAGGAAGAGGAAGAGAGAGAGAGATTACTCCAGGTAATGAGCCGTTTGACCTGCAGTGTGCCTGAGTGCAGAGAACGCCCAACTCTTGAGGTGGAGACACTTCCTCTTCTCTCACTCACTCTCTCTTTATCACTTTTTACTCTTCACTTTCTCTCTCTCTCTTTCTTTCTCTCTCTCTCTCTCTCTCTCTCTCTCTCTCAATACCTCACACCTCTCTCTATTCCTTTTATCACTGACTGTCTCTATCTCCCTCATTTAAGTTAATTCACTCTGTCCATCACTCTTACTTTCTCTTTCTCTATCTCCCTCATCATCACAAATTTCTTTTTTCTTTCACACTTTTACATTCTTCTCTCATCTTTCTCTTCTTTCCACTCCTTCTCTGTCCATTACTCAACATCCCTTTCTCTCCCTCCTCACCCTCATCCATCACACATTTTTTTTCTCCCCTCGATAGTTTAAAGGTTATCCAAATATCACAAGCATGGCCCCATCATCACTGATGTGTCTGACACGTAGGAATCGAGCTCGCTGTACAAACGATAGCAGAGTAATCCCCTATACTAAATGCACATTACAAGCATTGACCTGGTTTCATACCTAAGAGGCTTTGCTCTATTTGGGTTGTATATATTCACACGTTCCTTCTGATCCTCCTGTCAGATCAGAGTCATTGATTAAAAAACCTAAAGCGCTAAAAATAAATAAATAAATAAATAAAAAATACACACACGACCTCACTTCTATTTATATTCTGCCGTCGCTCACCAAAGTTGTGGAAAATAAACAGGGGGATCACAGGAATCACTTGGGAACACAGATATTAATTCCACTGTGGTATTTATCATAGTGGCACAGCTTTTCTTCATCTTCTTCTACTTTTTCTTCTTCTTCTTCTTCTTCAGCAAGTTGACCGTGTTCAGAATCATGAGAGGATGTTGTTTGGTAAGCCTCCTTTTGACTCCTTTGGAGGGTTTGCCTGCTTTTGAGGGGCCAGCGCTGCATGAGTTACCACATTCAGTCTTACAGCTTACAGTGAGTGGAGACCCAGAGTTGTGTGGTGTGTGTGTGTGTGTGTGTGTGTGTGTGTGTGTGTGTGTGTGTGTGTGTGTGTGTGTGTGTGTGTGTGTGTGTGTGTGTTTGGTGGGGGTGAGGGTGAGCAGGGGTGTGGCTGGGTTATGTAGGTTAAACTGTGCAGAATTCAGGCCAGGCCTGCATGTGGCCTCAGAGTCTGGATCAATATGAACACGGGTGACACACATGGTACCCCTCTCAACAACCCAAATGTGTTGTGGCCAGTGCAGCCGTTAGGTCTTTTTTCCC
>JAODXP020000012.1:5333683-5346183 GCA_027497455.2 Sardinella longiceps | reverse complement strand
GTATACGGCATACAACCTGGAATGTTTTTTGTTTTTTTTTGCTCTGTATGAAATACTTGAAAATAGAGCCATTTTCAGTGTATAACTTAATTGTGCACAATTCAGTGAAACAAACACACAGTCTCTTGATAGAATATAGCCCAGCTCATTTTGTACTGTATGCCATTTAGGAAACAACAAGTTAGACCAGTAGCCATCATAAAAATAAATAAATAAATAAAAATCTGTTAGATTCACATGAATATTAGTCATCTTTAAATCTGTTGGCCTCTGCTGCAGTCTGGTTTTAGACAGCCCTGCTCATCAGAGCAGGAAGTGCTGAGACAGGAGGTGCAGGTCCTTCATCTGCAGTCCAGCTGCTCCCTGCTCCATCCCAAAGCACTCGTTACTGTTGGGTACCACTGCCTTCTGGCAACGAGAGGGTCTTCACTGCCTCCTGTGTGCGTGCAGTCCGTCTGTGTGTGTGTGTGTGTGTGTGTGTGTGTGTGTGTGCGTGTGTGCGCCCGCATGCACACGTGTGTGTGTGTGTGTGTGTGTCTGTGCTGGGGAGGAGGGCTGGGGATGTAAGAGCAAGTGGGGGGAGGATGCAGCGACACAGCCAGAGGGGACAGCCAGTCCCAATCTGTCCGTCCAAATGTCCTGCTTCTTGCTCAAATGTGCGCCGGCCAGGGCAAGGCAGGCGTCCAGATTAAGAAGTGTGAGGAGGAGCTGTGTTACAATCTCAGCCAGCCTCAGCAGGACTCTCAGAGCTAGGCAGGCGGGTGAGTAGGTATGGGGGGGTGAGGAGGGGTGGAGATGGGGGGATGGAGGGGCTCTTCCTGAAGTGGGCATCTTGGCTTCTCTACTGGTGCTGGTTCTGTGTCAGCTTATATGGATTGGATCCAGCCCTGGATCCATTCTGAAATTACTGTTAGCTGTTATATTATATTGAGCCATTCCACTGTGTCCAGGAAATCCCTCCTGACGGTTACAGTACTGTAGTAGGTGTGCCTTGGCATTTTCTCAGGTAGGGAAACACCTATCAGTGTGTCTAAACTCACTAAGGTCTTAAGTGCTGCTACTCCGGAGATGTACATCTAATTTAACCGATACAATTTATTTCCTCATATGCAACAGGGAACATCATAACATTAAGTCACAATTGTAGGAAGATGTCAGTTTCTTTTGAAAACAACCGTGACAATGCTGTAGAAATTGAGTTAAGCAAAAGTAGCCAAAATGGAGGTCAGTGCATGGTTAATGTTAGCTGGCTTCTATAGTTCCCATTATTTATACTGTAAATGTTTTAAACACTTGAGAAGTTCCTTTGGCAAAACTATCAAATCAGTCACTGCAGCAGGTGCGTTATGGACCATTTTGGAAAATTATTCAGTGTAACTGAAAACTCAGTGGAGGCAAACGCTATATCCCTGTTTTTGTGAGGGAACTGCACACCATGACGATGGTGTTGCCAGGACACAGCTTTTCAAGTTGAATGGAAGGAATTCCATTTTGTGGACTGACAATGTATTTTCATGGTCTGTCTGAGCTATATTTGAATAAGGTTATTGGTTTTGGGTGTGTTTTCAAATGTTAGATGATAAAAAGGGCCTACAATTGGAAACAGCAGATTCAGGAAAATGTGATCATCATTGTCTACAGACTTACAGGGATCATAAGACATATTGGCCCTATAATATTGACATTGGTGTCAGCTACATAAACATAATTTTAAAACATTCATCTTGCCATTACTTTTTATCTTCAATTATTTGTTAAATCCTGTTAAATATAGCTGATACCAGTGTTAGTCTTGTAAGACCAGCATGTCTTACCAGTCAGGGACCCTTTCAAGGTAAAAAGTAAAGGTGGGTCGATATTCCACAAATATTTGCAGCTCTGTGACTAGATTGGCCTTTTTTCAGTACAGATACATTGACTTTCAAACCAGTTGGACCCATAGAGACATTAATTGAAAGTCATGAGACATATATGCGTGAGTGCCTATATCTTCTTACTGCAACTCAGCATTGGTTTTTTAGGGGTCCTAGGCAATATTTCATGCTTGCTCAATACCCAACTTAAATTGCCTTAGCTGGAATAAACAAAAGTGAGACAAGCGATGGGCCATTGATTGGACAGAAGGGACTGTCACCTGATTTCCTTAGCTGTAATTACAGGCTGATTGAGAGCTTTTTCTCAGAAACTGCGCCTCAGCCAATTCCTGTAACTCATAGCACTAACTAAAAGGTTTTGATGCCTGGCCAAAATAAAACTAAAAGGAAAATGTTAAGTGTAGTGCAATTTTGTGGTGATTTTTGAGTCATTTGAGGGAATGAGTATCTGAGGGAATGAGTTTCTAATTGAAACAAGTAGATAAATTAGAAAAATCATTTGACTGCTGTCTGAATCTGTGGACATGTCTTAGCCAGTGCTACTACAACAGCTAGACTTACAACAACAGATGCTTCTACTACTAGGTCTTTTGACTTGGTTAGTTAAATTGCATTGCAACCAACAGAGTTGCTAACATAGTTGACACTTTGAATGTCCCTCACTTAATCAACACAACACACTACCGTAATGAACACATTGCATACTACCATTACTCCCCTGGGACTGTAGGTACATAAACTTCTGTTCATTGAGCCTCAATCATTCCTCTATCATTTTCTGTTTCCTGCACTTCTGTCCCTTTGTAGTGTCCATAGTGTGTGTAGTGTTTATAATTACACGGCTCTTTATAATGCTGTAGAATGCTCCATTCACTTCAGTGGGACTTTTCAATGTTCTACCAAAGATCATGGAATTACTCCGCTTGAATCCTCTCTAGTTCTACGGTCTGATAATTTTTAATAACGAACCGTTTCTAAGTATAACAGACCACTGTCAAGCAAAAGTGAAATAGAACGTTGCCTTAACTAATCGTAAGTTATATTAACAGAATGCTTCTTTTCAGCAGATGGTATGATCCATCTTAATCACGAAAGTTGCCGTTAAAGTAGTGATAAACAAGGCTTCGTCACATGCCAATAATATCTACAGTAGGCTAGGTAGCGGCATAACGTTCGGTGAGGTGGTCATTATCGTGGAAATATCTCCCTTCAGAGTAATGCCGGCTACCGCCTCGGGATATTCCACGATAATGGCCGCATCACTGAACGTTATCCCTTAGCCTACTTATTGTTTACCAAGGTCTCTTCTGTAATGTTGTTTGTAAGTTAGTCATCACATATGCTGTATGTGTTTCCGTCCTGAAAATAAGTGTGAATATATGAAAATAATGATAGAAGTAAATAAAATGTGAGAAGGCTAAATTCAGTAAATGTAAATATAGCTGCAGGCTTTTTTTTCTCCTGCGCTCCAGCCCTCTCCATCCCTGACCCTCTGCAGCACAGCACAGCACGCCAGCAGCGTCAAGGTCACAGGGTCCAGCACCCAGAGAGCAGCACTGCCGCTGACACATATGTTGTGCCTCAGCCGTCCACTCCTCTTCAGTCTGAGCACTGCACTGACCACACACAAATCCCTCACCCTCTCTAAAATCAGCTGCGATGAAGATGCATCATGAAGGCATCATGTAGGCCTGTGGTCGTAGTCAGCAGCCGTATTGATTGACAAAGTCCACCAAGTCATCTGATAACCAACTGTCAACCATCTATCAACAACTATTAGTGTCTTACACCACCTCAACCAACTGAAACCATTACTTACCTTAGTGTTAAATCTCACATCACACCAGACCTTTAAGTTCGAACTCTGACACATCTACCCTAAGAGAGTTTTGTTTTTAATGTTTTTCAATAAGAAGTGTTGAACAAAAGACCTGAGAGTTGTGTCCTGTAGACATTATTCCCTATATATATATACTGCATGTGCAGGAGTGTTAGTATATAGGGTCTGAGAATCCGACTATTGAGAAACAATTGCCAGCTGGAGCGTAGGTGTTTAAATTAAAAAAGATTAGATCAGGCCGTGACTAATAGCCTATCGTATTCCTGCACTGCACTCTCAAAGTTTGTTGATTGGCCAGGATGGGATGCATCCTAAGCGAACAAGGCCAATGGCTGGAATCCCAGACGGGGTACTGAGCGGAATTGCGTAGGAAGGAAATGGCCAGGATACAGGAGTGTACATTAACCTCATGCATGTACAGTACATTGGACTTCCTTCTTCTTTTCCTTGGCTTCCTTTCTTCAGTCCCCTTTTCTCTCGCCCCCTCTCTCCTCTCACTCACTCTCCCTCAACCCCAACTTCTGTTTCTGCTCACCTCTTCAAAAAAGAGAGACAAAAAAAACCCCTTCCTTCCTTCTCCTCTCCCCTGCGATAATCACATCCCCCTGCTTATCACCGCATAATTAGAAGTACAGCAATTAGTCGCTGCTAATTGATCCTCGAATGGACCTACAAAAAAAAAAAAAACCTGCACTGACACAGCAGTTTAGGCCCCAGTTCATTCCTCAGCCGTCTGCAAGTGGAATAAAAGCCTGTGGCAGATAAATCAGCCAGGACAGAGCAGCACATTTCACTCTCACTACCTCCTGACCCTCAAGCAGAGCGAGACAGAAAGAGAGGAAGAGAGAGAGAGAGCAAGAGAGAGAGAGAGCAAGAGAGAGAGAGAGAGAGGGAGGGAAAGAGCGAGAGGGGTAAAGAACAAGAAGTGTTCATTTATCGGTGGGCGCTGCAGTGGAGAGAGAGAGAGAGAGGGAGACATTGGAAGTGCTGGAGGTACTTGGTGAAATATAAGCCTCCAATTATCCCTACAGTAAAAACGGCTATCTGCTTACCCAAGCGCCAGTGAAATTCAATAAGAGGAGGCTGTGAGGAGGCTGAGGCTTCTGTGGGCTGGGTGTCTGGTGAGCACACATCACTGGCCCTTTTGTGGTCAGGTTGCCCCTGGATGAAGTGGGTGTGGGGAGTGTGTGTGTATGTGTGTGTGTGTGTGTGTGGCCTGAATTTAGCCCCTCAGCATTCTGGAATGAGAGAGGTGATGTAATCCCCTCAACCTAACCCCGAACAGGGCTTTCAGAGACCTACAGGGCTTTGGATGTGTGTGTGTGTGCGTGTGTGTGTGTGTGTGTGCGTGTGTGTGTGTGTGTGTGTGTGTGTGTGTGTGTGTGCGTGTGTGTGTGTGTTGGTGAGTGCGTGCGAGTTTGTGTGGCATAATCAGTAGACACTGACCACTCTGCCTTTTGTATCTAACCCCAGAGAGGCCACAGTAGTGCAGAGATTGAGGCTGGTATCCAATCTGGTGTGAAAGGAGCAGCTCGTAATCCGGCCCGTAATCCTCTCAGGTGGCGTGTCTCACTGTAAGTCAGATTATTGCGGTGTGACTGAGTCATGTGTCAGACATCTCGCTCTGACACAAGTGTGTGTGTGTGTGTGTGTGTGTGTGTGTGTGTGTGTGTGTGTGTGTGTGTGTGTGTGTGTGTGTGTATGACTGGGTCTGAGTTTCTTGTTTACTAACAAGTGTTCTCCAATGAGTCATACCTCAAGAAAAAAAAATATCACTCTATATCCGACACATGATCATGTCCAATTGCAATAGACTATGTAGAGTGCTACAGGTATGTAGAGTGTTGGTGTATGCTTTTCTCTGTCTCGACTCTGTGCATGTTTGCTGCTTCCTTGTACCTTGTGGTCTGTCAAAACGCCTTCTTGGTGTAGCGAGCTGACAGAGTGCACCTGTGTTTCAACGCTTCAAATCATAGCCAGCTAAATTGGCGACTGAGAGCATTACTTCTATGTTTAATGTGTCTGTGTGTGACTGCTGACTGGGAGATGCAGATGTCCTAGGCCTCAACCTTGACTGAACTTAGAAAGAGAGAGTAGGAAATAGAATGTTTGATGATTATTAATTATTATTATTTCTCATTGTTTGTTTTTAGAGAAGCTGTATAAAGAGGGTGATTGTGTGTGTGTGAGTGTGTGTGTGTGTGTGTGTGTGTGTGTGTGTGTGTACAGTAGTGTTCTTACTTAGCACAGGCCCACAATCAGGAAATGACGGTAATCAAGGCACAAGCTTGTGTTTTACATGTATATTTATTAACACACGCGTTTGCATGCCAACCTATTCAGTGTTAATCAGAGAATCCCAACACATTCAGTACATATCATAAGCATATGCTGTTACTTGTAGGGTTTTTTATTCTATAGAGGAGGCAATATGGAGATATGGGCTGCCGCCGTCTACTTGATTTCTGTCCACCGTCCCCATGTGTTTTCCTGAAGTGACATAAGAGGGACAATGGCACCCCCGTCATAAGCAGTCAAACATGGCCTTTGGCTGTGAGGGTCCGCCCTCTCTTCATATGCCATTATGTGAAATGGGACTTTGGCACATGTCCCGTCACATGAAATTTGCACCAAGAGGCGGGCGGCTTATTCAACGTGCCGTCTCAAGCCAAGGTTGTGAGGCATAACTGCGTGGCAAATAGGTCAAGACTGTGCTGTTGTCAAGGGCACATAATAATCATGACGATGCTCCTGGGAACAGAATATTGCTACATTTCCGTTGTCCTTGTGTGTTCATGAGTGTGTCTGGGCGCGTGTGTCTGGGCGTGTGTGTGTGTGTGTGTGTGAGGGGGCTGGATGGTGTTTTACTGTGAAATAATTCATAGACTATTATTCATCTTGACTGACATTAACTAGCCTTACTTGTATATGTCATAGTTTTTGTACGCACATACTCTCACACACACAAACACAGACACACACACACACAGCAACACAAATACACAGAAGTGTAAATAAAGTGTTTCCTCAGGTTCTTCATTGCTTGTAATGTGTTTGAAAATAAGTGCCTTTACATGTTGGTTCTTGTGGCAGTCAACGTGCCTGCCATGCATGCGCACACTCTTGTGTGTATCTCTATGTGTATGTGTGTGTGTGTGTGTGTGTGTGTGTGTGTGTGCGTGCGCTCTGAGAAGCCTGCAGAAGCCAGGGCCCCTGGGCCTCTGCACACAGACCACAAGCACATCTGCATCCTCTCTGAAACTCACATCACAGTTAAAGTGGGAGTCAACTGTGTAACTGTGTGAGTGTGTATTCACAGAAGTGTGTGTGTGTGTGTGTGTGTGTGTGTGTGTGTGTGTGTGTGTGTGTGTGTGTGTGTGTGTGTGTGTGTGTGTGTGTGTCAATGCATGTTTCTCTATCTCTCTCTTTCTGTTTTGAAACAGGATAGAAACACACAGACTGGTCTGCCGTTTAACTGGAGGTGGTTTGTTGAGTGATGGAGTGTCTTAACACCAATATCTCTGACTGACACTCTCCCATCCTCTATAGAACACACACACACACACACACACACACACATAATAACACACACACACACACACTCACACTTACACACTGTCCACACAAACATACATACACAGACACGCACAAAAACAAACCACTTACTATCTTGAGAGGGGCATCTCTCAGATCAAGCCTTTTTGCGTTTCCATTAAAAACCTGTTCTCATCTTTGGTCAGGCCTGTTGGTTTCTGCCGTGAAGCACACATGACTTCCCTCTGTACAGACAGACTTCCCTCTTTACAGTCTTGTAAAGCACAGCCAGCTACCTAAGAAGAGTAAAAAAAGAAACCCAACATCACTTTGGCAAACTAGAACTACTGTAATGTGTTGTTCTCCTTCTTCAAGTGACTCTTTTCTTAGACATTATAGGCCATTTGACAAATGTTCTGTACATTTTGAGCTGGGTGCATGATCAGCTACCATAGGCCATAAAGAGAGCGGGACCAAGATCCAAGAATGGTTTATGACGGCGAGAGAGAACCGTCTGTTTTTCTGTAATTGGGATAATTCCACGACTTCTCACCCACATAGCCATCATCAGACATGCTTATACATGAAATAGACTCTCCTTTATTGCGTCCTCTTCTTGGAGCTTCAAACCCTTTAAACAGCCTGTTTCATTCAGTGATTTATGCATGTATGTATGTATGTATGTATGTATGTATGTATGTATGTATGTATGTATGTATGTATGTATGTATTTATTTATTTATTTATTTATTATTACCTCCGCCAAGGAGGTTATGTTTTGCTTGGCGTGTGTGTGTCTGTCTGTGTGTGTGTGTGTGTGTGTCTGTGAGCAACATAACTCGAAAAGTACTGCACGGATTTGGGATGAAATTTTCGGACAACGTGTGTATTGGGACAAGTAAGAACTGATTCGATTTTGGTGCCGATCGGTGATCCAGAACACCATCTGTGACCACATTGTCTTGGCGGAGGTCTGCGCTCTCTGAGCGCTTTTCTAGTTTATTTATTTATTTGTTTATTCTTTGTCAACGTGTTCACCTCTTTGCACAGATCTTTTTGTTAGCATGAGCATAAATACGTTAGCAGCCATGGAGGACACACTCGTAGAGGACCTGAGGACAGGGTAGACTCCTCTCTCCTCTGGGTGCGAGGTAGGAATGGAGTTATTCTTAGTTACTGCACCACATGAAGTTTCAGTTAGCCCACTCTGGACCGCAGGATATGTCAATGTAACAGCAGCACGCTACTGAACAAAATGTGCTTTTAGGTGTACATGAACTTCATAACAAACTAATTTAATCATGATAAGAACATGTTACGAGAAGGCTAAAAAAGAAAGATTTCTTTCTAACAATATCATATGTAAACAGTGAATCATAATATGAAGCTACAATGTATTGGATGGGCGTGTATGTGTGTACATCTGTTGTGTGTGCATGTGTGTGTGTATTTGTATGTGCATGTGTGTGTGCGTTTGTGTGTGTGTGTGTGTGAGTGTATGCAGGTGCAGGAATATATTATCCATGCGCCTGATTACAGTGGGGTCTGTGCCAGGACTGAGCTCCCGTAGTGTGTGTGTGTGTGTGTGTGTGTGTGTGTGTTTTCCTAGAGTGAGCTGCAGTTGCAGCTGGATGGGGAAATGCTGAGTCTGGTTGGTTGGATAGTAGTCGGTAGTCGTGCTCCAGCCATGACAGCAGGAGCTGAGCTGAGCCGAGCCCAACTGGGTTTGCTGTTATATGCTACACTGTGCTCTACAGCTCTACTATTAGTCTCCTATCTGGGGTTGTGCTGTTCTATGCTGTTTATGCTATAGTCTGCTCAGCTGTGTGCTACACTATGCCACACTATGATGTGTGTTGTGTTGCTTTGTGTTGTATTATGTTACTGTATGCTATGCTAAGCTACATTCTGATGTCGTACAGTGCTAGGCAGTGCCATGCCGTGCCAATCCATGCCAGGCCAAACCAGGACAGCCCAGTCCATTCACATGCAGTGTGAAAATTTGCATTGTCCTTGTGTTTCTGTCCACAGCAGTGCCATTTATCACACGTGGACCAGATGGGTATTTTTACACCACTTCATTTATACTCCGCTTTTTGCATTCATCACTCTGACACTAATTTGCCTGAGCCCATCTGTGAAGTGTCTACCCCATCCCCTCTCTCTCTCTCGCTCGCTCAGTTGCTCTTTTTTTTTTTTTTTTTTTTTTACCTTTAACGAAATAATAAATGGACACTATCAAAATGAGTGTAAAATATATAGGTGGATGGTAATCCCTAGAGAAAGAAGTAGCCGAAAATACTGGAAAGATGTTTGAACTTTTTCCTCTTCAACATGTGATTAAATAAATACTTTATTTACACTTCAAAAATGCACTTGAAGGACGGCAACAATCTGCACTTTGAAATATTTAATCTTTTTAAAAGGTACAACTCAGCAGTATTCATTTCTGTTGCTACATACAGTCTTTTTCTTCAAAAGATGCGTCTACTGTAACAGATAGCCACGAGGAACACAGAGCATCTTTGTAAATGGCTAAAAAACAAACAAACAAACAAACAAATGTCTTTTTTTTCAAAGAAAAGAGTCAGTGCAGTTCCACAGTGAGCTGTTGGGATCGTCCTGAGTCCTGATTCGACTGCTGGTGTTTGGGTTTTAGAATTGGTTCTGTCGTGTCCAAGGAAAGAGTTCTGCATGGCTGGTCATGCCGACAGCTAATTGTCATAAACATGTCGGACATCATTACTTCTTTCTGCGTGTTTGTGTTTGTGTGTATGTGCTTGTGTGTGTGTGTGTGTGTATGTGTGTGTGTGAGAGAGACAGAGAGTTTGTATGTGTGGACTTGAGATGTCCCACCTCATGCTTGTCCGCCATGCCTTGAGGTGCCGTTGCTGTGGCTGCACAACCTGCAGTGGTGGTGATGGTGGTGGTGGTGGTGCATTACTTTCCCTGACTGTTGCAGAAATCAAATAAACCCCTCCAATGCCCTACAACTTGAATGGAAAAATCACATTTTTTTTTCCTCTCTGTGATCGTTTAATGTGGCTTTTCAGTTTCCCTTCTACGTGATGGATGCCATTCAAAATCATGTGTCACACAGAGACAGCAGGAAGCTTGACAGATTTCATCTCAAGTTTCATGAACAGCATGACTCGGGCATCGACATTTCAATGTTCACACATTTATAAACACACTCCTCCCTCATTGCGTACCCACACACACACACACACACACACACACACACACACACACACACACACACACACACACACAAAGCATTGTTCGTACCTGTAGCGGAGGGTGAAAAAAGAATAAAAGGCATATTGCTCTCCTGTTTTTGCACTGTTCATGGTCAGTTCACTGTGATGCCTGGACTGCCAAGAAAATAGTCTTTGTTGTAAAAAGTGTTTAAAGGCCTCAAATCATGCATGAATATTGGATCTGTGTCGTGGTTACACCACCACTTGCCTGCCCTTTCCCCCACTGAACATTTTGCCTCTTGGTTAAGAAACAGTTCACCTGAATTATTTATGCCGTGTATGAAAATGTTACACCATAAAAATCCTACGGTGTCGACCAAAAGACTATTCATCTAGTAAGTTGCTGGTGGAGAGTGCTATATCACTGACAGCATGCTGCTCTGTCAGTTGTATTACAATGAAGAACCGGACTCAGTGGTCAATGTTCTCCCGGCTGGATGGAGATAGGATAATAGAACCCTAAAACTCTAACCCCCTCTCCCGTGCATTTTGGTGTGACTCAAGTCGCCGGCTATACGGAGAAGGTGAGCGAGGAGTGTAAGACTGAGGCCACGAGGTTAATGGGGAAACAAACACACCCACCGGTGCCTGCATATGTATGTGTGTGTGTGTGTGTGTGTTCTAGACGCATTGGGAGTCCACCACAGGGACACTGTGGGGGGGCCGAGCTGATGCGAGCTGAGTAGAGGCGAGAGCCTCTGACAAGGACGCAGGGGGGTAAAGAGGACAGGGATTAGCAGTTTATGTAAGATAGGAACTGCAGGGCTGGTTTTCTGGTGGGTGCCTCTCTCTCTCTCTACCTCTCTCTCTCTCTGTCTCTGTCTGTCTTTCTCTCTCGCTGTTTTCATTCTCTCTCTTTCTCACTTTTCCTCTCCGACAGCTGTTTGTGGGAGGCTGACTGATGTCTGCCGATAGTCGCCTGTGCCAACGGCGACGTAACCCACTGCGCCGGCCGGGGGTGTAAAGGAGATGAGTTCTGCTGGGAGCCAGAAAACCTGTCCGCTCTGCCACCCAATCGCCCGAGAGAATTAGACATGCACGCACACCCACACCCCAACGGTCACACACACACACACTCTCACACATACACACACACACACACACACAGAGCACAAAACATGCTGATCATCACAGATGAATTACCTACGGGAGGCACTAGGACCCGAGACAAACGATCCCTGAGAGAGTCAATGGAGGCCAGCTGGCAGACACAGATTTCTCCCCCTGATCTGGGCGGCTGCAGACATGACGTGCATTTCAGTGAGCGAGCGAGCGAGCGAGAGAGAGAGCAAGCCAGTGCAGGGTCGCTGAGTCCCCCTTACTCCCCACCCTCATCCCCACCCCATCCCCCTTTCTCGCCCCACTTCTACCGCCACCCCCCCCCCACTCCCACCCCCATACAGGAGGCGCTCAGCAAAGCGCAGAGCCGTGACCCCCCTCACAAAAGGCTGCCTCCCTGCATGGACAGATGCACAGCTCCCTGAAAGAGTCAAACCCCAACCCCCCTCTTACACCCCCCCACACCCTCCCTCACACAACTCCCCCCCATACACACACACACACACACACACACACACACACACACACACACACACACAACTCCTTCCATTGCTCCTGCAGCCAACTGCCCCCCCAAACCCTCTGAACTGAACCCACCCTCTTCAGTCTGATCATCCAACACCACCACTACAGCTTAAACCACCAAATGCAGGAAATTCACACATACACACACACACAAACACACACACACACACACACACACACATGCACACATGCAAGGCGAGTGTGGGGCAGCCTCTAAATCAAACGTGCGTCTTAAGTTCTGCGGCATTATCGAGGTGATGAAAGTGCTGTTACCTAATTAAAGAGAATGATATAAATTATGTGCCGGGACCCTGGCACTTGTCTGCAGTGTGTTTAGCCTCCCTCCCCTCCTCACTCCCCTCTTCTCCCATATGTGGCTCTGCATTACGGGCGCTACAACATAAGCCT
>JAODXP020000012.1:5313683-5316183 GCA_027497455.2 Sardinella longiceps | reverse complement strand
AACATTTAAGGCTTCCTATGTAGGATCAACAATGCCTTCACTGTTTTCTCTGTTTGTGTCAGGTTTGTGCTTGCATATATCTCTACAGAGCTGTGCCTACAGCTCAGGGACACTTGGCCGTGGCTTGCCGGCTGAACCTTTAAGTATTGTCCTTATCTCTGCCCAGATGTGCTAGTTGGAGTCGAAACGACCGCTAATCGACCCATAATGTGTTGTAGAACACATCACAATGACTCTTAACCTGCTGTTAAGATAGATTAAGCTAAAATAGTTGAATAAGGCCTGCTTAATAGAACGACTCACATCACAGAAGAACCCTATAGTATCGTTTAATATTTAGAAATGACCTGTGCGACTAAAGTGGCTTTCTAAGATAAGCCATTACACATGATTAGATTCTATTCATCATTAATTGGCTGCCTCCATGTTTTCTTTCCCCTCTCCAAAGATTACTGAGCTTCTTCTGGATTCTTCTATCTCTGTGTTGTGTCCCTCTATGGATGCTGATCAGCAATATTGCTCAGAGCCAGTGGGTTATTCGTTTCCACAGGAAGCAGTCATTACAAGAATGACTCAAGCATTGAATAGTGATTTATTGCCCCCTCAGACATGGAAAACCTAATTAATGGACATACAATATACATGCCAGACATGGAGGTATGAAATCCTTTCAAGTCTTCGGCTATCATGAAATTAATTTGACTCGCCGTGACATGTGTATCTCTAAATACCTGCAGAGCTCCATAATCTCTGAGGCTATCTCCAGGGAGCTGCGTTTTAATTTCATGGGTATCATGCTAATTTGTAATGGGGTAGAGGCACGAGGTGTGTGTGTGTGTGTGTGTGTGTGTGTGTGTGTGTGTGTGTGTGTGTGTGTGTGCACATGGATGAAGGAGAGCAAAGATGGAAGGAGTAACATCCGTGCCTAATCTAACCTCCTTCTTCTGACGACACCAGTTATTTTCACACAGATACTCAATATGCAGATTTCAGCTGCTTTTTTTTGCAGCTATAATGGCAAGAAAAATTAGTGTATTATCGATGCCTGGGAGCATGCAGAGCTTATAGTATTTACGCATTGTGAATTCAGCTTTGGCAGTTTATTGCAGTCGTTAATTTCACCCGACACAACTGCTTCTCATGTCGGGCCAAGAGGTAAAAATGGGAGAAGTCATAAAATGAACAATGATACTCCACTAGGTCTATACAGTTCTTTCACCAAACCATTAATCATTTCCACTTTCACTGCTGTGAATGTTTCATCTTCGCTCTCTTTCTCTCTCGTAAACAATTCACAAACTAAAAAAAAAAAAAGAAATCCTCCTACGCCTCTTGCAGACATAGTGTAATATTGTCCTAATTGCGTTAACGGCACAGCCACGCCTTCCTGAAACTCCATATTGCGATGGAAAATGTCTCTCCTCTCTCGTGGCATTGTTGGCTGTCCTTATGCAAAAATACCATCTCATTGCGGCTCATTAATGAATTTAGCACAGTCGCACAACAAACTCTGGTGGACGTTTTTGACAAGCGGTGGGGCCTGCTTTTCTTTAGTGTGGTGTGACTGTGAATGTGTGTGTGTGTGTGTGTGTGTGTGTGTGTGTGTGTGTGTGTGTGTGTGTGTGTGTATCTGTGTGTGTGAGTGTGAACTGAGAGATGTCTCTTTGATGGCCCTCCATTGTAAACATCTGTTTGCTCTCCTGGGAGACTGTTGTGCTGTGCTCAGGCTTCCAGAGGAATTATCCGCACCCTCCTCCTCCTCCTCCTTTCTCCTCCTCGTCTGTTTTTTTTCTTTCCCTCCCCCTTGGAAGCTGCGCATTAATTATTTATCAGCTCCTCTGATTGAAAGCATTTGATGTGCCACCTCATTTTAATAATGGAAAAGTACAAATGCAGCTCATAGACATAGAAATGCAACCAAGAACAGTAGAGGAAAAAGAGAGGAGGAAAAAACAAGTGGAGGAGGTTCCAGAAGTATGCAGGACTCTTAACAACACTATGAAAGTGTGATACTGGAGCCATTTATGGTGATATATGGGCCAGAGATTGCCAGACCAGAGAAACATACTCATCATGCAAGGCTATAACTCTTCTATACTGCCAAAAGAAGTCTATATGAAAGGCATAGATCTCTTTGCTTCACATAACAACAACAACAACCAGAGAGGCCAATTCGCTGTTTTCAGAGACTTGTTGAAAATAAAAGATATAAACTTGTTCTGCTTTGCCTGAAAATCTCTTTTTTTTCCCCCATCTCAAGTCTAAAATACAGGAATCAGTGAATGGCCTCTTATGAACATTTTCTCTTAGAAGTTGTTGGTTTGTGAAAAGAAACAGAAAAAAAGGTACAGGCTGTGCAAGAGGTAAGAGCCATACAGAGAGGCCTAGAGTTGTTTTTGTCCTCCTTCATATTGTTGTTCTGGGTCAGCAGGATCTTTTTGAGGAGCTCTCAAGTGTTTACATGTTTCTTGTGTGACTGTGATGTGGGCCTCAGAAGCTC
>JAODXP020000012.1:5303683-5308683 GCA_027497455.2 Sardinella longiceps | reverse complement strand
AAGGCCTCTACTGTATGAATGTGATGTGTAGAAAGAAGAGAATGGGGCCTGGCTTTGCCACCGCCTTGCCTCTTAATGCCCCAATACTGCCTAGTGCAGCGGGATGCGTATCTGTATCTGTGCCTGCGCCTGCACTGGGGTGGTGCTTGCTGCTCAACGCTGGACACGAATCTCATTCTCCAGCTGCCTGTTAGTCTAGTGACAAACCCTCAAAAAGTGCTTTAGTTTTCGAGATACCCCTACCCGTGGTAGAACAAAACCCAACCATGTTTTTCTTCATCCTTAAGGTCTCCCATATATGAAATGGATTCTTGGACAAAAATATTTTGCTGCAAAGATGGTTAAATTCATAGATATTGTCATACACCCCATAGCTAAAAAAAGAACAAAAATGGACCCTTGCCGAATGGGACTTAAGACACATAAACTGATACAGAATCTTAATACAAGCTCTGAGACCTTTGAAACTTGGCATGTATGTAGCCAAGAAGTTGCTGTACCCTCTAGAAAAACCTGTGTGTGAATATCTTGAAGTATGCCATGTTTAGAGCCCTAAGAACACATACCTAAAATAGGCGGACATGGAAAAAATTGGACATCTTTGCAGAATGTTTTTGTTTAGTTTGTGTTTGCTTTGGCAGGGAATGTCATAGAAACACATGGTATGGCTTGTTGGAAAGGTGAGGTTGTGCTGAATCCAGCAATACCCAATATGTAATTGTACCATGTACAATCAGGGTGCTACCTTCCTCAATGTATGAGGCGTCCCAAATTAAGGAAAATGATGCATTGATATAAATAGGTCTCCAGTCCAAAGTCCATGGTCAGTGCTGACAAGGCTGTTGACAATTTCATTGGTATAGCAAAGTACATTACATGAGTTAAGTACTAGTCTATATTTAGGATCAGCTACATTTCATAATACATTTCATATGACAAAATATGGAGACAAAAATTGAAATTCAAAGACATTAGATCGTGGACAGGACATGCTTAAGCGCACCTCCCAATCAAACCATTTTGATCTGACAATAGTCAAACAAGCCAGAATACAACATAGAATGTATAGTCTGACCATGATGGATAGAGCCTAGAGGCGGAATCTTTCAAAATGCCGCATTCAATAGGAAAGTGCTATGACCGGCTATGACCAAAGCCAGAAAGCTCTTTGTATGGCTCTAGCTACAACCAATCTGACCAAACAACACTAAGCCCACCCAATGACTCCCTATCCATATGATTGGATAGACACTGCCAATTTCTGATACAATGGTTCCCTATGGCTGATAGCTAGACGCACCTGTTGAGCATATCAATTTGCCACCGCCAGGGTAAGTCTAAAGTACTGACAAGACTGGATGTAGATTTAAAAATTTGTTCCTGTACATCAGAGGAGGAGGAGGGACAAACGCCAGCTGGGTTTGATAGAAATATCCAATCATTGGTGGGGTTGTGCTGAATCCATAATCAAGTCTGCAGTCATGTCCACGGTCAGTGCTAAGAAGAATGTTCACAAATTGGCAAAGAAAATTACAGCAAAGTAAAGTACTGCTCTGCATTTAGGATACGTTCATAAATGATGTCATATAACGCCTTTTATTATATAACAGGGGTCATCAAGTATGGGGGCAGGGGTGTGGAATAGTATGGTAGGTCTATAGTATGGCAATAAGCAGTTTTCCATCCAACTTCCATCCACATTTCATGTTTGCATTAAATATCAAACACCACTTAAGCAAATTAGATTATATTTGCATCAGAGGGCAGATCCATTCATAGAAATAGTTATAGTGTTTCCATCCATAGAAATTGTTATTCACATAGCTTAAACAAGCATTGCAAGTTGGATTTAAAACCACCTAATTACATCAGTCCATTACTAGACTACTTGAATATTTGTGCATAAAATATTGCATGTCTGTAAAAATGCAGTAGGCTACTTTGTATGCACTGTGTACTGTACATCACAGGCCTTTTCTCCACATTTATGGCCCACATCTCCTGGCCCTTGATCCACCATCTGCCATGGTCATCAGTCTGCCACTCTTTTCAATGACCAGTCACACTCAGTCACCTTCAGACATCCACTCATCCTCTGTTGACCACTCAGCATTGGTCTCCAAAGTAGATGAGGTGCTGGGTTAGAATTTTGGCAGTGGACACCCTAGTGCTGGGGATAGCTGATAGACTTGGGCTTTCCGCAGTGGACACCCTATAGTGCTAGATAACCAATAGACCTGGGCTTTGTGCAGTGGGCACCCTTGTGCTGGGGATAGCTGATAGATTTGGCCTTTGGACATTGGACACCCTATAGTGCTGGATGACTGACAGGCCTGGGCTTTAGGCAGTGGACAGCCTTGCACTGGGCATAGCTGATAGACTTGGGCTTTGGCAGTGGACACCTTCGTGCTGGATAGCTGCTAGGCCTGGGCTTTGAATAGTGGACACCCTACTGCTGGCTAGCTGATTGGCCTTTGGGCAGTGGGAACCCTAGTCCCTGCCATCTGATAGGCTTGGGTTTTGGGCAGTGTGCTGGATAGCTGCTTGGGCTTTGGGTAATGGAAACCCTAGTGCCGGGGATAGCTGATAGGCTTGGGTTTTGGGCAGTAGAAACCCTAGTGCTTTCTTGCTGATAGGCTTGGGCTTTGGACAGTGGACACCCTAGCGCTGGATAGCTTATTAACTTGTGCTCTGGGCAGCGGACACTCTATTGCTGGATAGGTGACAGGCTTGGCTTTGGGTTGTCGACACCCTAGTCCTGAATAGCTGATAGCCTTGGGTTTGGACAGTGGAAACCCTAGTGTTGGATAACTGACAGGCTTGAGCTTTGGGCTGTGGACACCCTAGTGCTGGATAGCTTATGGACTTGGGCTCTGGGCAGTGAACACTCTAGTGCTACATAGCTCATTGGCTTGGGTTTTGGACACACTAGTGCTGGACAGCTGATAGGCTGGGATTTGGGTAGTGGATACCCTAGTGCTGAATATCTAATAGGCTTGGGCTTTGGGCTGTGGACACCCTAGTGCTGTATGATGATGATAATAATAATAATAATAATAATAATAATAATAATAATAATGATAATAACTTCGTTTTATATAGTGCCTTTCATGATGCTCAAGGTCGCTTAACAGTATAGCAGGGCTACTAGGGAATGTGACAGGAGTCATATCCCTGCCAGGAGAATGGTTTGATTGCCAACTGCATAGCTCAAAATTGGTTACCCCTGGTGAGACAGAAGGACTGAATATTGCAGTATACAGTCTAGCTCCAAAGCTAATAACCTGGCAAATTAGGTTAATAATGATCTGGCTTTCCATTGACAATTTGAGTTGCTGACTGGCACCAAAGTAACTTGGATTTAAGATTCTCTGAGACTGGTTTGCAGACAGAGCATGGCTGGGGCCTCGACTGAAATCTGGCTGCTTCAGGCTGACTGACCTGGTGTCTGGATCTACCAGTGAGCTATGAGGTCTTATGTTATGCATCTCAGCGTGGTCAATTTCATATCATTCCAACTAACATAAGGCAGGATTAACAGACAGATCAAAATACCTCTTGTAGCCTGACAAGCCTGACTATTCATAAAATATATTGTCTGGCCATGAGCTTTCAAGAGCCATAGAAGGCGTTTTGTATGGCTATAAATACGACCAATCCAAGCAACCATCAAGCCGATTCAAACAACGCTAAGCCCAACTCCCTGTCCACATAATTGGATAGACACAGGCAATGTCTGAATAAAGTGGTTCCCTATGGCTGATAGCTAGACATATGTACTGAGGAAATAAATTTACTATCACTAGGGTACTGTATGTCTCGAGTTCCCGCCTATGCTAAAGGTGGGTTATGTGATGCCTTCCTGGAATACTTTTTATATTGCTTAAAATGACCTCAATTTACACCATACACAACATGGCTATTGTCGACATACACTACACTAAAATTCGTTAATCACCTGTGGAACGAAGAGGCCAGAAAAACAATATAAAAAAAATCATAAGCATATGATTTGTCTATCAAACCCAATAGACGTTTGTCCCTCCCCCTCTTCTTTCATTCCTGTACTCTGAGAGGGGGGCTTAAGGGGATGTCTGAAGAAAGGGTAAGAAATATTTAAGTACTGTATATATCCAACCTTATCAGACCATTTTTTTAATGGCTTGATGGGAGGTGCACTTAAGCCTGTCTTGCCCATGACCTTCTTATACCTTACCTGAATATCTTTCAATTTTAATGTTTTGTTTTTATTTTTAGAGTTTGTCATATGAAATGTATTATTATGAAATGTAGCTGATCCTAAATATAGACTAGGACTTAACTCATGTAATGTACTTTGCTATACCAATGAAATTGTCAACAGCCTTGTCAGCACTGACCATGGACTTTGGACTGGAGATCTATTTATATCAATGCATCATTTTCCTTAATTTGGGACGCCTCATACATTGAGGAAGGTAGCACCCTGATTGTACATGGTATATTTACATATTGGGTATTGCTGGATTCAGCACAACCCCACCTTTCCAACAAGCCATACCATGTGTTTCTATGACATTCCCTGCCAAAGCAAACACAAACTAAACAAAAACATTCTGCAAAGGTGTCCAATTTTTTCCATGTCCGCCTATTTTAGGTATGTGTTCTTAGGGCTCTAAACATGGCATACTTCAAGATATTCACACACAGATTTTTCTAGAAGGTACAGCAACTTCTTGGCTACATACATGCCAAGTTTCAAAGGTCTCAGAGCTTGTATTAAGATTCTGTATCAGTTTATATGTCTTAAGTCCCATTTGGCAAGGGTCCATTTTTGTTGTTTTTTTTAGCTATGGGGTGCATGACAATATCTATGAATTTAACCATCTTTGCAGCAAAATATTTTTGTCCAAGAATCCATTTCATATATGGGAGACCTTAAAGATGAAGAAAAACATGGTTGGGTTTTGTTCTACCATGGGTAGGGGTCTCTCAAAATTTTGGGCCCATTGTCACTAGCC
>JAODXP020000012.1:5291328-5303583 GCA_027497455.2 Sardinella longiceps | reverse complement strand
TGTGTTCAGGTGCTTATCGCCAGCCGAGCAGCGCTTGGGCTTGGACTTGCAGTCTGTCGCCTGTAGCTAAAGCTCAAGTATCGGTATAGGTCAGCAGTTTTTTTTTTTTTTTTTTTTTTCCCTCTCCTCTCACTTCGTCCTTTTCTTTTCCTTTTTTTTCTTCCTGGGATGTCACCCCCCTCCTCCTTACTCAGACCTAGATTGATACAAACTCTCCTCACTGGATTATGTCGATGGCTGCCGACTGTACAGCTTGCCTGCCCTGTGTCACTAAAGAAACAATATGCTAATCCCTACCCCTAATCTCTCCTGACCAGATCATGTTCATCATATGAAATTGAATTGTGGTATAGTGGGGCATATGGGGCAGCTTTTGTTAGACCAGGCGGTGGGCTGGGGTGGAGTGGAGTGGGGTTGGGTGGCAGAGAGGGGGGGCTCTGTGTTTATTTATTTTTTTTCCTGTCTTTTATTTTCCCTGCAATGCTGCCATGGAATCCTTGCCCACAATTGAACTACATTCTTTGGAGCATTAAAAAGACTAAACCTCGTTCTTAAGGATTAGGCCAATATGTAGTTAGAATCAGATGGAATAATCAGTCATGTTAAGTCCAGAAAAAAAAAAAAAAAAAAAAGCCAGACCTGGTGTCACCGGCTGGACCGGCCAGCTTGCTCCGATGATTTGGATTGATGGCGTTTGGCTGTGCCAACTGGCCGAGCCGGAGTGCAATGTATTAGTTAATGGGATTTCAGAGCCGTTTCACCTGGGGTCTGAACCTGGAAGGCCTCAATGACATTTTATTCCATCAGCTTTTCATATTTATGACGCTTGGTCAATGTATTTCTTTTTTACTCTATAGTGTGGTGACGGGCAAAATAAACTGTATAAAGCCTTGAAAGGAATAAGCCATACCTCAAGAGCAAAGCTTCAGAAGCTTTAAGATAAGTAGGGGCTCCCTAGACAAAAAAAAGTGGCTGGTTAGATGTTTGCCTGATGAGATGTTCTTCAAGCCTGAGTGAGCATTAGCCGTCGCATGTATTAATGAACTCGTGCAGTTTTACACCACATCTCGACACCCACTCCACCGCAACACCCCCCCACCCACACACACACACACACACACACACACACACACACACACACGCCGTTCCAGAGGAGGAAAGAGACAGTAAGAGTGAGAGAGAGGAAGAGACACATATGACATATGCTGGCTGGGGTTAAATGTGACCTGTCTCCGGATCTCCCAGAATTCCTCTGTGCAGCTGCACCTCCTGGCAAGCGTGGTGTGGCGCACGTACTGTAGGTGATTAATGATTGGAGCGGGCGCCGAACGCCACGCCACACGGCTGCCGACGCCCGTCGCCATTTACATTTATTCATAAGATTAATGTGTTAATTAGGAGAAAAAATCACAAGGAGCTCGTTAACCCTTCAGCAGATACGGGTTGGGCCTCCGGAGACGGAACCCTCTGACTTTGTTTCTCTCTTTCTCACTGTCTCTCTCTCTGTCTGTCTGTCTCTCCCTCTCAGAGTCTCTCTCTCTTTCACTCTCGCTCTCTCTCTCTCGCTCTCTCTCTCTCCCCATCTTTCCCCTCACCATAGGGTCCCAAGTGTGTGGGTGCCAGACATGCTAGCGTGCACGGATCTGTGATGTGTGACAGCAAACGGAGGAGAACTGTCATCGCCCCGCTAGTCAGCCGCCACTGAATGTCTAATAAGCTTTTATTGTTTCTTCTGAATGACGCACACACACACACAAGCACACACTTACACACACACACACACACACACGCGCGCCCACACACACAAACACACAAAGAAAGTGTTAACTAGGTGCAGAGTGAAATGCTTTTAAGAATGTTTCCTGAAAAAGTCTCAGTAATTGACTGAAACACAGAATATTCCAGAAAGCTGTCTGTCAGGTAAGGTGTAGCAACCAAACAGGAAGGTAATAACATACATTATTAAACACACTGCATACAGTACTAGTAGTGTGGGATGGTGAATCTCTGAAACAGGTACTGTATCTCTGAAAAAAAGGCTCTCTAAATGTCAAAATGTGTCCGGCCATTGAACATGTCTTGAAGCTGAAACAAGTGCAGTTCTCAAGGTCTTCCTTGTTTTCTGCCAAACCACAGAGTAACTCGATGAGCGCTCACGGACTGATCTTGTTATGTGTCAACAGACTCGCTTAAGGGTCGTTTGATCTGTTCAGAATCAGTAGATCCAGTCAATACATTGATTTCCTGCTTGACCTGTCACCCTCCATGCTATTTGTGCTGTTGTACTCTATGCTTTTTTTACACATACAATTAAGGCCATCAGCATAGGCATTGCTCCATATAGACATGGGAGCTATATGCCTTGCATTAGGGAGCATGTCATACGCTCTGCTGATAATGTAGTCATTACTACCAACAGTGTCAACTCATCCTGGCAGTGACAAGTTTGTTTATGAAGAGATAGCACTGTTATTCTAAGAGTGGACAAATGGTGGGCAAATTAGCCTTTCAAACCACATTAAAATGAAATGAAAGTTTACTATTGCAAGTATTTGGAACAGACTAATACATTTTTTTCTGCTGTCAATAATTAAACGGGACATGGCTCATGAAGGGGGTCCTTTGCCAAAACCATTATTCAATGCTGGGGTCAGCTAATTGTTCGGGGTTCCAGACTATTATTTATTGAATGCGATGGTAAACAGTTTACCATGACGTTTGACTGTGAGTGTCCCAGATTTTACTCAGAGGCATTTAAGCTGTCGATCACGGGCCAGGCAGGCACGCCCATCAGGGATAGCTGGAAATTGAATTGGGTCGATATACACCCAAAGGGCTTTCAAGTGCTTTTTTTTTTTTTTTTACTTCAGGAAATTTTGTTTGTCATTATTTAATTAAACCACTTTAGGTTGATCATTCTCTTAAATTGTTCCTTATCGATAATTGTTTATTGGCGTATTTATTTATGGTGTATTCTCTCTTTTTTGTGTTAGTGAGTCAAACAGGCTACAGTATACAAAGTGGTGTGTGTGATCATAGATAATAGTCTCCTCTCTTGTTCTGAAGATCCATTCAGCTGTAACCATTGTCATCGGTCTCTATGGAAACGCATGAGATCAGCATGTCCACTAATCAAGCTGGAGCAAAAACATGCTCTGGGCTCTGATTATACAAATGACACGAGTGTCATTTACATATCAAATCAAGTGGATGTAGACTCCGACTTTTCTTCACAAGTAGCTCAAAAAAAAGACACAGAGAGAGAGAAAACACAACAACAGCATCCACTCACTTTTGTTAAAGCATCGTCAGGGGAATTAATATGTGGTCTTTGTGTATTTATTTCTTTGTGAGTGTGGCGCTTAGAGCTGGGAAGGCTGGCTGCTCTCCGGTGTGATTTAGCAGGTTGATAATGGGGCTGTAATGGTGTAAAACGGAGCCCAGTGGCAGCAGATGCCGCTTTCAGCCCCGCAACTCGCTGTCTTCACACCCCCTGCGCAAATCCCGTTCCTCCTCCCCTCCCCTCCTCTCCTCTCCTCTCCTCTCCTCCATTCGCTCTTTTTGCGCTCTGTGATTTCTTCTTTTCCTGCTGTCCCTCTGTCTTTAAAACAAAAAAAAAAAGAAAAAAAAGAAAAAAAAACTCTTCCATCTCTTTCTGCAGTGGATCTGAAAGAAGAAAAAAAAAAAGTGGCCCTGCGTCTAATCCCAGGCCATTTAGTTATCCCTGAGCAAATATCAGTGCCATGCAGCATGGTAATTATAATGCATTTCCATGTAAAAAGCCCAGAGCCGGCTGCGGTGGAGCGCTGCGGTGTGCGTCTGTGGGCCGTGATAGGCCGAATAATCAAAAAGATAAATGTCAGCTTTATTGCAGACAGGCTGCGGCACAACTGCACCGCCACTGATCTGGGGCAGTTTAGCCAGCCAAGGAGAGATGGCTGATCTGTCCATTCACACACACATAAACACACACACACACACACACACACACACACACACACACACACACACACACACACACACACACACACACACACACACACCTGGAGGCTGTGAATATCTGTGTGTGTGACAGAAAAGAGCTGCAAAGTGTGTACATCTGTTTGTGTGTGTGTGTGTGTGTGTGTGTGTGTGTGTGTGAGAGAGAGAGAGAGAGAGAGAGAGAGAGAGAGAGAGAGAGAGAGAGAGAGAGAGAGAGAGTGTTGATTTGTGTATGCATAGTGTGCCTTCTTGGGTGACTCTGTGAGAGAACAGAGAAGAGAAAGTGAGTGAGTGAGTGTGTGTGTGTGTGAGAGAGAGAGAAAGAGAGAGAGAGAGAGAGGCCTCTGTCATTAATCCATTTATTAACATTTATAGCATCCAGACGGGTACGTGGGGCCCTTGTTTTGGCCTGGAGTGGGCCTCCCTCCAGCTATGCCCTCCTGGCAGCACAGGGCAAGGGAGGGGTGAGCGTTTGGGGGGCAACAGAGCCTCTGGCAATGAGGCAGTTTGCCCCCTGTGTCACTCAGACCCATCTGTGCCTCTCTATCTCTTGTTAATGTTGTTGTTGTGGTGGTGATGCTGCTGCTGCTGCTTGCTTGTTTGGTGTTTGTTTGTTTATTCTCTGTGCTTCTGCATGGAATTTAATTACACTCCTCAGAGTTGAAGCAAGTATCTAGCCCTCGAGTATGTAACTTTTCTTTGCAGTTTTTTTTGTTGCCTGTTTCAGGGAAACATTTTGGAAATGCAAAAGTAATGGGCTACTGTATTGTATGTACAGTACCTTTGATGTTCCATGTTGGTGTTTCTTTTAATATCAGTTAAGTTGCCATGACACCTGGAATGACAGTTGCCACTGACACCAAAGAGACATTGTCTTTTTTATGACTGCAAAAGAATATATAATTATTTTTTTTATTATAAGACCATTCCAGCTGACCCAGAAGCTCCAAGGTGATGACATAGACTATATAGTGCATACTGTATGTTGGTAAACAGCTGTGTAGGCCAACATGTAGGAACATGTCCACATGCATGTTAGTATGTGTCTGTTACAGTATGTGTCACATACTTAGCCTACCACACTCTGCTCACGAGCGCTAAACAAGAGACTCAGGGATGGCAGTCATCTGTCGTTAGGCCCCCAACACACACACACACACACACACACACACACACACACACACACACACACACACACACACACACATACTTTCATTAGCCATTAACCAGATGCTAAAACGAGACAGCAGACTGTCCTTTTCTCTGTTTGTGTAAGACTGATGCTTGTGCATGATGTTCGCTGCTAGAGCTAAGTAGCCAGACACCACACTGTATGATTTAATAAGCTTATACTTTAATATGCTTATGCTTTAATATGGAAAATAAGCAACAATAATGATAAATTAGAAGTAAACAATACAATAAACTGAAAGAATCACTGGTGTTCTTCTGTCATCAAACCAGTAGCCATCAAAATATATGGGTAAACTAATCTAGCCTTAGAAGTACGCAACTGGCCTACTAATCTAGCCTTAGAAGTACGCAACTGGCCTACTAATCTAGCCTTAGAAGTACGCAAGGTAAAGACAGAGCAAAAAAAAAAAAGAAGAAGAATCAGACTAGGTAGATTCACACACGACCCTACTGTACTCTAAGGTCACGGTGCAGTCGAATGAACAATTTAACCTCTAAATGTGTTTCGTGAAAACTTTACATAATTGAGCACTTAAAACGCTTTAAGCAGTGAGTCCACCCTTGGAAGCCCTGAGAGCAGCCCCTGGTCACGAGGCATGTGTGTGTGAGGCAACACTTACAGCCATGCCGGGGCGAGAGGAGTGAGTCACTCCCATCATTACAGATACAGATATGGAAAAATTAATATGTAAATTAATAACTTGAGGAAAATGGCACACACGAACAGATGGTCTTTTAGCCATTTAGAGACCTCAAAGAAAGCATGACTGTGACTGGTCAAGTGTGTGTGTTTGTGTGTGTGTGTGTGTGTGTGTGTGTGTGTGTGTGTGTGCTGGGGGGTGGTACTGTAGGCCTATGTTATTATCAGTACAATCATCCATAGCATGTCATTTCTCTTTTTTCTATTTTCTTGAGTGTCATTAAATTTTTGGGTTAGCTCTAACGTTGCTGACCCCTATTTCCAAGGTGAAATATGGGGATGCAGGGTGGATGTCAACTTGCCTCCTCTGCTTCATCTCAAAGCCTGTCCTCCCCTTTGACCTCCCCTAGATGCTCTGACCCCTGACCTTCCCCTAAACACCCCACTCCCCCCTCCCCGCCTCCCTCCAAAATAATAACATCCCAAAATGGATGTGTGGGGGGAGAAGAACAGGGGGGGTCTTGAACACCCCTACGGTTACAGATATATTTACTTATTGTCAGGAGAACAGGAGGTGAGGAGAAGGATGGGTTGGGGAGCCTGGAGAGGGGATGGAGATGGGGGGGCCAGTTTGGAGATATTGGGGGTGGGGGGTTAGATGGAGTGGGGGGTGGGTTGGTGTTGGGAGATGGGGGGTGCTCTGATGGGGGTTGCTGTGGCGAGCATGCCTGCTCATAATGGCAGGTCAAAGACTCCTGATGTGGAGCCGTATTAAATAATGGATTGGAGGTGGGAGATGGGCGAGATGGCACAGCCAATTCCCCCTCAATAATGCAGAAGGAGCGGCCGGGCCCCTGGTCTCCTGTGGGCTGGGATCTCCACGGCCCTTATTTGATTTGATCTCTGTGTGGTGGCGCTGACTGATCAAAGCCGCTGCCACAAACAGCCATGATTTGTGCGCGTGCACACACACACACACACACACACACACACACACACACACACACAGTTTCTGGGATATACCTGCGTACACACACATACAGTCACACACAGACACATAGCATACAGTAGTTTTGTACACATCACACACACACACACACACACACACACACATGTACATGCACACACACACGTACACCCACTGAAAACACACACCAACATATTTCTTCAAGAGCAGCAGCACAAATCGGAATGGGGCTTGCGCAAATACCCCTATCTCGTTTTCTTTTTACTTTAAATCCAATTTTGATTCCAGTGACACTAACATGCTTCGTCTTCCTGACAGTCCTTTTGATATCCCCTTTCCTGTCCTGCAAACGAATTTAGGCTTCATCTGTCACCGCACAGAAACAGGTTCCAACTTTTCCCGGTTCTCCTAGGGGATGCTGTCATGTACACTCTCCAAAGATCTTTTTTATTTCGCTTTCGCCTTTTAAATCCAAGCCTAGAAAACTGACTAAGATGTCCTGAAACTGCAATTTTTAGACCACACACTGCTAAACATCTCACTCGCAGACAGAGAATGCAAAACAGCACTCTCTCTCTTCTTCTTCTTCTCTTTTTCTCATAAGATGTAACTTAATTTTATAAGGTGACAAATGGCAGCCATATGATGAGAGCCTTCTGCGGGATGGCTGCCATAAAACGCAGCAGTCTTATCACGGATTATACCCCAGCCTCCATGCTCACTTCTCCATATTTCATTTCTCCCTGTATAATGGTTTTAGTGGCATAATGAATTATTCGGAGCTGAAATGGCGTTAATATATAATACAACAAAGGGGGTCTAAGTGGCAATGTCTCACTGCCGGTTGGGGAGTGAGGAATAGATCCCTTTGAAATCTCTCAAATTCAGGGAGAGAAAAGGGGGAAAACAGAGAAACTGTTCGGTGCCAAGATGCCGACAACCATCTGCACACACCGCATTCCAACTCTTGAGCCGGGGAGGGAGGTGGGGGCAAGTGTCTTTTGGGTTGTCGTTTTTTTTCTTCCCACTTTTCTTTTTCAAGTGTTTTCTTTTTCATTGTGTCAGTTTTTTTCTATCTGTGTGTGTGTGTGTGTGCAAGTGTGTGTGCATCTGTTTGAGTGTGTGTGTGTGTGTGTGTGTGTGTGTGTGTGTGTGTGTGTGTGTGTGTGTGTGTGTGTGTGCATGTTTGTGTGTTAGTGTGTGTCTCTCTGTGTGTATGTGTGTGTGTGTGTGTGTGTGTGTGTGTGTGTGTGTGTGTGTGTGTGTGTGTGTGTCAACTCTCTTTTGAAAGTACTCTCTCCAAAGTGCTCTGCTCTCTGTGCTCCTACAAATCTTTCATCAGGGCAGCAGTTAGGAGACATGCACTGAGTTTTTTTTGACACTGAGGATTTCCCATATTCCCATATTTCCCCCTGATCCTGCACTGGGTTCCTAATTGGGATGAGCCGGAAACCACGTCTCTCTGCCCTCGCTCGGCATCTTCCCAGAAACCCCCCTCTGCGTCGACCAGAAAAAAAGACGACAGGCAGAAAATCGACAACATGCTCACTGGTTCTTTTTTTTTTTTTTGATGAGCGTCTTTGCATGTCACTGATGTACTGTATGTTTCACATGGTCTGGAGTTCATCTGATTGAAGTACTATCTATTCTTCTCAGCATTCCAGTTATAAAGGTCTTGATAGATTCCTCTATCAGAGACAGGCTGTCTCTGCCGGATGCCTTGTTCTCTTTCATGATATAAGAACAAACCTGAGAGAAAAGGCATAATCCTTATGATTAATTATTAACAAGAATCCGATCATATGGCTGCTTGTTTCCTCCAGCCTTGTTACATTATGATAAATAATGCTGAAACGTATTTTTGGCCTACACCTTTAGAAAAGGACAATACGACCGTACTCGAGGCTTGCTAGTTTAGAAAAGCCTGGAAACTGAAGCAGTGGCAGATGTGTCCTCTCTCTCTCTCTAGTGCTCTTGTGTCCCAAACCCTTATGAGCCCCATCTCAGCTTTTCCTTGAATTTGGATGGGCAAGTATGGGGGGGGGGTCTCAAATGAGGGGCTTTAAATGCAGACTGTACCCCTGGTGTCATCTCAACGACAGTGGCTCGGAAATCAGCGAGGCTCGTAATGACTGCAGTGATATTCATGTGGTGTGGTGTGGTGTTTGGGGAGACTGAAGCTGCAGCTGAAGAGGCCTAACTCGCTCTCTTTCTTTCCTCCACTTTCTCTTTCTCTCTCTCTCTCTCTCTCTCTCTCTCTCTCTCTCCCTCTCTCTGTCTTTCTCTATCTGTCCTCCTCTCTGTCTCTGAGCTTAAAGAAGAAAAAAAAGCCAAGCTTCTCCACGCTCTAATGAGGGAGAATAGTGCCCATGATTATGCTTCCTCATAGTCCCTTATCCTCCCAAAAAATCGGCCTAAATTTTACACCCCACAGCGCTGGATCTGGCTGGATCGCCTCGCTTTACAGCACGCACACACACACACACACACACACACACACACACACACACACACACACTTGCTTGCTCGCTTGCTGCTCGCGTGACGGAATTATGCATGAGGCGTCAAAGAAGCCTGATAGCAGCTGGCTCAGGGATCCAGCTCATGGCTCGTGCTGGGCCAAGACCACATCAGAACTGGGCCGAACTACACAGCTATCTGAAATAAGTATTCAAGAGAGCGAGAGAGAGTGTGTGTGTGTGTGTGTGTGTGTGTGTGTGTGTGTGTGTGTGTGTGTGTGTGTTTGTGTTTGTGTGTGTGCGTGAGTGTGTGTGTGTGTGTGTGTGTGAGAGAGAGAGAGAGAGAGAGAGAGAGAGGGAGAGAGAGAGAGAGAAAGAAATCGATAGAGGGTTTATGTTTGTGTGGGTGTGTGTATATGTGTGAGAGAGGTAGACATAGGCAGAGAGAGAAACAGAGAGGCAGGCAAAGCTTTCTAAGGACAAGTGGTGTTTACAGAGCAGTAAGAAAGAGAGAGAGAGAAAGAAGTGAGAATATGAGGAACACTAAATGCAATAAATGCAACAGTTCTACATCTCAATTAGAAATATACATTCATGACAATTTGGCCAGTCAGCAGCTGTCTGCAAGTAGTATTCTCAGTAGCTCTGATGCATACTATCATCGAGAGAGAGAAAGAGAGAGAGAGGAGAGAAACTGAAACAGAGAGATAGAGCAAGAAAGATAAGAAGAGAGACAGACAGGCAGAGAGAGAGAGAGAGAGAGAGACAACAACGAGAGACGAGAGAAAATAGAAAGGACAATGAGATTAAAAAAGTTGCACATTGTGCGTGCAAATTGAAGCAGACCCCATGGCAGACTCAAAGGCAGATCACTGCGTGCGTGCTGAAGGTTGGCTCAGACCGCCGTGGCGATGATCAAATCATTGCCTGAAATCAGAGAAGCACCAAGCGCCATCCTGAGCCCAGCGTCCTACTTCTGTTGTAGAAAATTACTATGGTTGTGTTTATTACGCAAAACAACATGAGTGCTTTCAAATTGATAGAAGGAAGGAAGCTTGTTCCAATTTCTTTTCCTTGCTTTTTTTTTCTTTTCTTCCCTGCTTGAATATTCAAGAGGTCTTGAAGGAGAGGAGGAGAAGAGTGTGTGTGTGTGTGTGTGTGTGTGTGTGTGTGTGTGTGTGTGTGTGTGTGTGTGAGGGGGCGATAAAGTATATTTATTCAAAAATGATGCTGGGGGTGGCGACACGCTGTGCAGTCTTCTCCATTGGGCCCCACTACTACCACCCCCACCACCACCACCACTACCACTACCACCACCACTTCCAAACACACATCACCTCCACAAGACGCCTGCCAGATCATCTGCATGTAGCTCACGCTAACTTGCCTCTAAATTGGCGGCTCTGCTTCGCTCCCTCACAGCCACTCTCATTGTTATCTCTGCTGGACAGTTTAGATAGCCGCAGAGGCCGAGGTGTTTGATAAAGTGAAAGAGAATAGCAGGTTCACCGCTGAATATCTGGCAGGTTATTATTACAGAGCGGAGCGGAGTGGAAGACAGGCAGAGAGGAGAGAGAGAGAGAGAGAGAGAGAGAGAGAGAGAGAGAGAGAGAGAGAGAGAGAGGATATGAGTAAATGGTCAAGGTCTAGTGCAGGTTTAGCATACGCTATCAGGGATGGGATGGATTACCCTCCGCTTTACCTGCTTTGTCCTCAGCTGCCTCCTTTGAGTGGCCTACAGTTTTGTGTGTGTGTGTGTGTGTGTGTGTGTGTGTGTGTGTGTGTGTGTGTGTGTGTGTGTGTGTGTGTGTGTGTGTGAAAGTGTGTGTGTGTAAGTGTGTGTGCACTGCAGTGACAACTGCTAGACGTGTAACTCATAACCCACAGACAGGAGGGCTGCAGAGAACACTAGGAGTCCTTGAATTTTTAACCGCTTAGCGCTAGTGCTGCTGCTAACAGTCAACAATCTCATGAATGAACATTGGAAATGCATGTGTTATACGTTTGCATGTACAGTACATGTTTGCATGTGCATGTACAGTACATGTTTGTTGTTGTCTTGCGCGATTGTATGTCAGTGGAACTGTGCACCCCTGCACATGCTGCTGAGCATGTATTTACAAATTAAAGTGTGCATGGCAGAGTGTGTGTGTGTGTGTGTGTGTGTGTGTGTGTGTGTGTGTGTGTGTGTACTGTACATGTTATTTATAACCCCTATGAGTCACTCTTATGAAACAGATGTAAGGGGCCTGCAAATTCTCCCACCGCCACAGCCTCCACCCGTCTCCGTTGCCATGGAGCCTGTACTACCGCCACTGGCAGTGCCACTGTCTCCCAGTACCCCCTTCCACCCCCCAACACCACACCACACCCCCTACACCACACCACACCCCCTAGCCTGCCCGTGCTGTGTGGCGGCTTGTGGAGCGTCACAGAGTGCAGGAACCCCCCCCCCCAAACACACACACACACACACTCTCTCTCTCTCTCTCTCTCTCTCTCTCTCTCTCTCTCTCTCTCTCTCACACACACACACACACACACACACACACACACACACACACACACACAGTCTCCGCTCCTGCACCCAGCCAGCCAGAAACACGGGTGACAGCCAACAGAATCAAGATGGCAGGATTCCAGCCTACTCTCCTCCCCCCTCCTCCTCCTCCTCCTTCACCAAAAAAGTCGTGAAAAAAACAGCCTCCACCCAATCACCCAGCTACCCCCCTTAACACAGACACAGACATACACACTCACACACACACACTCACACTCACACACATTCAGCACCCCCCCCCCCCCTTCTTGTTGCCCCCCTTCAGCCAAAGGCAGGGGGAACGGGGGGATTTGGAGAGGAATTGGGGCAGATAGATTGTGGAAAGCGTGACAGCTGGAGCAGACCCTGGGTGGCTCTGTGGTTGCTAATCTATTCAGTGTCTATCTGCTTTAATTGTTCCCGTTTCCACCCCATCAGCAAAATGACTGTGGAGATATTGAAGGCGCCTCCAAAA
>JAODXP020000012.1:5283828-5286328 GCA_027497455.2 Sardinella longiceps | reverse complement strand
AACACACGCGCACACACACACACTCTCACACTCAACCCCGTCAAACAGAATGTGCAGGTGCTAGACAGTAGTCTGCAAAGCACTTCCTGAGTGTCAGAGGCTTTCCTGGAGCTGGTGACAGATTGGTGCAGCGGAGAAAAAACCCATTTTAGCCTCATTACTCACCTCTCTGAGGGCCGGGATGGGCGATGCGATGCCTGCGGACTGTGGCCTGCCTCCACCATCGGCCCAGTATACCCACCACCACCACCACCGCCATCCTCCTTCAGTCCCTCTACAGTACCGCTCTCCTCTTTTATTAATTCTGATGTATTTGGCTTTCTTTTAATCACTTCCACTGTGTTGCCGAAGCTTCAGGAGAACAATGAATTATTTAGAAAAAAACACGGAATCATGCGCCCATTTGAGGATAAATTATTCATGAGCGCATGAGGCAACGACGCCGCATTTGATCAATTGTGATTTGATATTGTCAGGCAGAAGTGATCGCGAGGACAGTTCTGCTGGAGAGTAAATATGATGAAATGCGCATGGGTCTGTTTCATGTCTGCGGATAAACCCCTGCATCTGCAGAATGTTCTACTGCAGAGCTCAAAAGTAAAAAAAAAAAAAAAAAAAACGGGTCCTTCAAGCTTGGCAGAAATATGCAAGAGCTGTATGCCTGATCAATGCCAGGGCTGGGCGTATTGATGTTTTCTTCATATTGACGTTTTCTTTAAAATGCAAAAAGAAAAAAAGAATATGACTGACTGAGAAGTCAGGGGTAGAATATTATTTTGCCTCAAAGTAGGACAGGTAAAGGGCAATGGGGTTGGTATTTGTTTGTGATTTTTGTTGATATTTATCAAGAACATGGTTACCAAAGACAGTTTCAGAGGCTTTAGTAATGATGTTTTTTTTTCCTTTTTTCCTGAATTATTTATTCTCCTTTTCTAAAGTTGTGTTAGGGTATAGCTTCCGCTATAATGGTAAATGCTATGAAACATGTACAATGTCTCTTTGCCCAATACTGTAGACTCTAGACTTTTCACAATTGGGTAGATTCATTTCAGTGTTGCTCTGAGAATTGATAAAAAAAAAAAACATTGATAAAACTTTGAAAACTATTTTAAAATCTGAATTTTATAGGTCAGCAAGTGTTTTTCAAGAGCTTTCATTTAACTCTGTAAGAGAGTGGTTTCATCAGCAGTTTCATCACAGTAACATCACAGCTCACAGAATTCATAAGGAACGTCAGCAGTTAAAGGTTTCTTGGATTTTGTTTGTTTGTTTATTTTCAAGAAAAGCACCATGTAAACATGACCACTGGATGATGTAAGTATGACAAGCCTGGCTAATTCTGTCTGAACAGAAAGTTTTTTCAGACTAGAAATATGTTCTTTTAATCTGTCACACTAAATCTCAGCTAAGCTGCCATATGTTATTTATTTGACTCGATTCTGTTGTCATATCAACATTTGTTGCCTAAAATATTGTTTTTTTTTTTCCTGGGTTTGATAAGACCCAGTACTAGCTAAGGAACAGATGTGGGGGCCCTGTAAGTCAGTAGCGAACCAACAACATACTGGCACCTACTGGTCAATGTGTGAAATTGCAATCAAGCTACTGTAACTATAACTGTGCTAGTATGTCTGTGTTTTTGTGCCATTTGGTGCATTTGGTGTGTGTGTGTGTGTGTGTGTGTGTGTGTGTGTGTGTGTGTGTGTGTGTGTGTGTGTGTGTGTGTGTGTGTGTGTGTGTGTGTGTGTGTGTGTGTGTGTGTGTGTGTGTGTGTGTGTGTGTGTGTGTGTGTGTGTGTGTGTGTGTACGTCTGTTCACAGAACGAGCACCCTGCTGGCCTGGTACTGTAAAGTGATTCCAAGAGCCCAGGAGGCACCTGAGATCATCTCGGATGAGAATGAAAGAGAGACTCAGCTCAGCTCAGAGAAGAAGGACAAGCCTCTGAGGGATATATGTGGCAGGTAACGAGCCACTACAATCAGTGTGCCTCTGTCTGTGTGTGTGTGTGTGTGTGTGTGTGTGTGTGTGTGTGTGTGTGTGTGTGTATGTGTGTGTATGTGTGTTTGTGTGTACCTGAGAGAGTAAGATAGAAAGAAAGAGAGAGTTAGAGAGAGAGAGAGGGGTGTGGGGTGTACAGAGTAGAACAGAGAGACAAAAGAGACAAACAGCATAAAAGAGCCCAAGTTTGACAGGAAGGGAGCCACATGAGACAGACTGAAGAGGGAAAAAGCTCCTGAGAACAACAGCAACATGATGTAAGACAACAGTCAGAGAGAGAGAGAGAGAGAGAGAGAGAGAGAGAGAGAGATGAGTGAAGAAGAAGACAGCAGAGATAGACACATCACAAATGGAGAGGCAGAAACAGAGAGTGAACTATGGTATGTTTACCAGAGTAGAGAGCAAGAGATGCCTCACATATTAGGGTTATGTTAGGACTAGGGAGATGGATTCGCTCCAGTAAGGAGTTGGAGCGCACAGGCTCGCTTGGCAAAGGAGGAGA
>JAODXP020000012.1:5181328-5271328 GCA_027497455.2 Sardinella longiceps | reverse complement strand
CTTGATATCTTTGCACTTTATGTCTTGTGAGTTGTGATGTCCTATACATCTATACATCTCAGTTATATGTCTTAATTTTAACTACACATTTGGTGCTTTGAGAAATGCAATTTCAGTCTGCGTGCAATGTACTGTTGCAGTGCTTGATTGACAATAAAGTTCGCTTTGACTTTGGCTTTGACTTTTGATTTGGCACGAATATGTTCATGTTTTGTGTGCCTCTCTGATAACTCTGTTGTGCAACATCTGAGTTAATTACGTATCTGTCTTAGCAGACATACAGTATATACATAACAAATCCAAAATAAAGATGATGATGATGAGGTCTTTACTGCATGTGACAATGCTACACATCAAACACATGGAGGGGGCGTTCTCTCTTACTCCAGGAGTGCCTCTTTGCCAGTTTGGTAAGTGTGAAGATCTAACTGGGGTCATGTGGGAAGTAGAGTCAGAGGTGGCTTTAGGCAAACCATCAAATTCCACTGGAGGAAATCACATGGAGCTCATATGGTTCAGATCACAACTCACCAGGAGGGAGGGAGAGAGAGAGAGAGAGAGAGAGAGAGAGAGAGAGAGAGATGAGAGAGGAAAAGAGGGAGGAGAGTAAGGGAGAGGGATGTAGTAGGAAAAGGGAGAGAAGAGGAAGAGAGAGTGAGGGAAAGGGATACGGCGGAAGGGAGTGTGAGGGAAAAGAGATAAGTAAAAAATGGAAGTGAGTGAATAGGAATAGAGAAGAGAAAAGAGAGATGGAACATGGAGTGTCAGATGAGAGTTACACTAACGAGGGCAAAAGATGGGCCTTGGACTTACGATAGAGGGATACAGAACTTGGAAAAAGCTAGGAGTGAGGGATGCAGAACTGAGCGAGTAAAATTGAGAATAAAGACAGAAGGTGAAGAATAAAAAGATGAAAGAGAGAATGCAGAGGATAGTGAGAGGAATAAAAGAAGGAGAGAGAGATAGAGTGCCAGCTGCTCTGTTTGTAATGAGATTACCCCTGTCAAGCTCCAGGCATGCCCTGCTCATTATGCGGTCTCTGACTCCTAGCGTATCCTTCACGTGAACCCAGTTAGGCCTGACCTGGCTGCACTGGCCAGACGAGTCTGCTAAGGTCTCTGAGAGCACACACACACGCACACACACACACACACACACACACACACACACACACACGCACACACGACATTGCACGCACAGGCACATACAGTACACAGAGATGCTTGCACATGGCATGTATAGACACAACACGTGTGCACACGCTTGCTGTATTGTAAAGATTTATTCTATTTTGAAAAAAAGAACAAACACACACGCACACACACAGAGAGAGAGAGAGAGAGAGAGAGAGAGAGAGAGAGAGAGAGAGAGAGAGTCGTGACGGGGCACTGTGAGAAAAAGAAGGCTTAGCTCTCCGGAGATGTAAATATTTGGGTGTTGAGTCAAGTGTTCCCAAGGGAAAGCTGTAAAAGGTGATGTTCCCCTCTGGCTGCCGAGTTTATCTGCTCTGCTGTGATCCCCGTTACCTGAGAGACTTGGGTCAGTTTGACAAAACGTCTTCAGTGAAGTGAAGTGTGAGCATGTGCAGGCAGACTGTGACTCTTGGGCAATTTTTTTTATGTCCAAATAATATCGGAGACAGCCCAAAACTGAACATGGTAATAGAGGCTTTATTACGGTCATAAGTTGCGATTCCAGGCACACGGCAGCTCCCTTGGGTTTCTTGGGGACCTTTTTAAAGGAGACATAGAATGGAAAACCACTTTTACATTGGCTTTGATGAATTAAGAGAGGTTGTGCATGGGCAAAGTGCTATCATGAACATGAGGCATGGTTCCACCTTCTTTCATATGGGAATTAAATTTAGAAATAGCCACTAAAACATGGGCGAATTAGAACAAAGCCTACAAGTGATGTCAAATAGCACAAAGCCATTGCAGTTCAATTGAGGTGGCCAGAGTGGGACGTTGTTTAGGCAAAAAAATCCATTTATCTTAAATATGAGATTATGAGGTTAATTAGGCTTTTAAAAGTCTGTATTTTTGACAAAATACAATTGAATATATTGTATTTTAACATCAGAGAACAAGGTAGAATACTCAAGTAATTCATTCTATGTCCCATGACAATTACAATGTTGTGAACACTCTTATCTCCACACATGAGTATCCTTAGTTTGTGAAGCAACAGAGAATCCATGGAACTGACAGTTTTAAATTACAAAAGGAAGAAACATCAAATATGAAGTTCAAAGTGTGATTGGGTCAACAGGTCACAAGGTTTGGTGCTTAGTTTTTGTAATAACAGTGAGGTGACATGGAAGTTCTTTTGAAGTCCACTATTTCATTATGTTGTAGGCCTATACCAGTTGGTCCTGTCAATCCAGTTTGTTTTTCAGGCATCACACAATGTACTTACAAAATACATTTCCAATGACATGATCTTTAGAACAGTATGCCCCTCCATATTTCCATTCAATCACTGACAACATGCTACTGGGTGTGTAATTCCATTGAATCAGATCTGCATGTTGATCTGGTGAAACATTCTAAAAAAAAAATCACCTGGTGATTGAGATTATTTTACTGACTAATGTCTGTGAAATCACATAGATACTGTACAGTAAGTGTTGTATTCATTAATCATATAACACATATATAGTCTGTAAACAGTATATCAGAACATTTTCATTACTGTATCTCTCACTGTTTCTGCTAAAGATATTGCTATGAATTAGGAGGTCTTCATAGATAACAACATGATCAGGAAATGGGTCCCTTGAGATAACCCACCATGGACCAGCTGATCCTCTGTTTGACACGTTTGACACGTTTTCCTCCCCGTTTGTTGGCCTAGATAGTTAAAACATCTAAAAGCTGCAAATGATTTATAATCTGACCAACCTTGTGAGGTATCTCAAATTCAATTTCACCAGTCCCATGGTTTGGATTTGGGCTTTGGGTGTGGTAATGTGCCTCACATGGCCAGCAGTCCAATGTCAGAAGTCTACTGGGCCTGGCCCACGCATCAATTGAAGACCTCACGGTCCAAAGTGGATCTTCTGATAGCCACACCCCCAGCAAGAGTAAGGGGAACTCACACTTCTCCCATGACTAAATTCTGAAATTTTAGATACCCATTTTTTTAGATTGCATAATTGATTGGTATATATTGATGTCATACAGTAGCACAATAACCATAATAGCATAAATATTAGTGTGATATTTTGTGATTGAATAGTATGTTTAAAAATATGTCGCATAGCAATGTATTTATGCATTTTCTTATTGAGATAGGCCTAGTTAACTTTATGTTAACTTTATGTTCATTTCTTCATGAAATTATATTGTGGTGAGAAACTTTGTATCAACACTGAAATTCAGACTTAAACCTTCAGAACATTTACAAACTGAAGATATATTATAATTACTAATAAGCAGTATTTGAACCAGAGGTCACTTACAGTATAGATATACAAACATGAAATGACACTTAATTGATTTTATTTATAAATTGAACTTCACTAAAAATGTGCTCTGAAAATTGGTTAGAAGATGTGTGTAATACATTATGTAACTGATTTTAGCAAACTCACTTGCCAAGCTCGAAATGCTGCATATTTCCAAAAATGTCTCACTATCACTCACTGTGCACCAATTTGGACCTGAAATCCAATCAGCTGGTTAAACCTTTGACACACCTTTATTCACAGAGGCATGCCATTGGTTATGGTCAGTTACAATAAGCAGTAGTAACCACTCAGCAGTCTTGTTTGGTGATTTGGTCCTGCCCACTGCGCATATATCTAAAGTGGAGAGTAAGTGTTCATTCACAACAACGCTGTCATTTCCCCTCATCACCAGTTTCTACCAGTTTGGATCCTTCAGCCTCCAGACCTTTTGGCTGTAACGACTCTTGGTCAGGACCCTAAGAACCATCAGAAGTGAAACATGCATAGTAAAGATCAGATTTGGTAAGTTGAACATGGTGGTGTAACAATGTTTACATGCTGTCTCTCGCTGTTCAGGAACTTTTTTTCATTATGCCTTCTGTGCTGACATTGGTTAAGAGAAATGATTGTGTAAAAATAGAGTACAGAGTACAGTCTGATGAAGAATTGAGTACTGTGTTGAGTACAAGAGTTTGCAATAATGTCTTAGGCATGGAGAACATTGTAATCCGTAATCCTCGTGAGAGAGTTTCTAAGTAAATCTGTCTTTCTTTAACTTTGCATGCTTACAAAGAACTGGCACATTTATGAACATGTCTTCTACTTATCCTTGGAATTCCATCTTGTGTCCAAAAATGTGAAATACTTTTAATGCTCCTTATGGCCTATTTACGTCTTTACAATGCTACAGCATGATCATCCATGTGAACTAGATTCTTTTCCACATGCATCTCATCCTGCTAGACCTCGTGTGTCTGTGCATGGCACTCACACAGTGATTCAAACAATGCATCTCCCTGACGTTGTGCGGATGCTTTCAAACAATCTCTGACGTAGTGGCCCAAATTGACCACTGTGGCGCATTATTCAGCACACAGTGCCTTTATTTGCCCCTTTAGGCAAACCACATTCCCCGGAGACATTCTCCTGCTCTGTAAATGCTAGTATTCACCGTCTTTGGGAGAGTCGCCTGCTTGAATTTGTTCAGATTTTCTGTGCCAGACACTGTTTTTACTTGCATCACTGATTTTAAATCTGTGTGTCAGACCCGCTGGGTCTATCTAAACTGTTTCTACTGCTCTACTACCCCACAGCTTTACCTCTATGTCATGATGACACTGGTTTTTAATGACTTTTATGTCTTCACTTTCTTTGTTTTACACTCTCTCTCTCTCTCTCTCTCTCTCTCTCTCTCTCTCTCTCTCTCTCCTTCCTTCCTTCCTTCCTCTCACCTCAGTTATGAAGACTACCAGCGGACAGCTGACTGGCTCCTCTCCCAAACACAACACAGACCTAAAGTGGCCATCATCTGTGGCTCAGGGCTGGGCTTACTGGCAGACGCTCTGAAGTGCCAGGATTCCTTTAAGTACGGAGACATTCCTGGCTTCCCACAGAGTACAGGTGAGAAGGGGGGCCACTTCCCAAAGGACAAACAGAAAAATATGAGCTGGAGGAGGAATAGAAATATAGAAAGAGGGGTTAATGATTCTGAGGATCCAAGAAGCTAAGAGGCTCAGGGGGCAAGCATCCTCAGCATCATTTTTACAATCCCCAATGTCTTTGCCGGAATTTGTCTGTTGACAGACATTTGTCTGTTTGTCTGTCCGAAATAACCTGAAAAGAAGTGTACTGCTTTGGATGACATTTTTCGACAATGTGGGTACTGCGTCAAACGATTCAATTTAGGTAATGGAAACTTATCTGGATTGAAAGTAGACTGCAAAAATATTTTGCATACTTTAAAAATCTTATTATTGTTGATCCCAAATTTAAGTATCTTCCTTCAAGAAACATAGGGTCTTTTCTCATCACAAATTATATACAAAAGCACTATACATGTATCACAGGCACTGAGGTTTGATGAGAAGAATTCTGGGTACCATACATGTGTGTGTGTGTGTGCGTGCGTGCGTGTGTGTTTGTGTGTATTTATGCATTCATACTGTATGTACGATTGCCTCCTCAGTGCAAGGACATGCTGGCAGACTTGTATTTGGGGAGCTAAAAGGGAAGACATGTGTGTGTATGCAGGGACGATTCCACATGTATGAGGGACACTCGTTGTGCAAGGTGAGTACAGAAACACTTGAAACAATCTCCTCCCCTACTCCTCCTTTCGTGCCACAAATGCTCCTCTGAAAATCAGTTACATCTCCGCCTTTTAATTGATGAGAATACTACCCTTTATGTAGTGCAAGGTTTCTATTCCAACAATTCACCATTAATGTCTTAATGATTCCAAACACTCATCCTCTGAATGTCACCATCCACTGCACGCAATCGGCCCTATACCTTCAAAGCAGTGGGTTGGGATCACATGCATCTGTGTTAGACTGTCTCAAATTGAATAGTCGTGATGGTGCAGATTGTGGCATGCCAGTGCCCTTAAACAGCTGATGAGGCTGACTGGTGGAGATTTGGCCACATTCGTGAGTAATGTGAGCAAGTAAATTAGTAGGCATGTGAGAGCAAGGTGGTGCCCAGGATGCTGGTTCGCCGTTGCTGCCAAATCACATGCCTCCGTGCTGCACACCATCACATGCTGGGCAGTATTGGCTCGCTCCTCAATGCCGCCATTGTGTCGGTGAGAATTTTGTTACGTAAGGTAGGTTGACACTAACACGGTCCCTCGTACGTACAGTAGTCAGCTTAGTAAGGCCGGATGCATCAGGATCATTTCTGCTTTAAAGGAATAGTCCACCTCTTTATGAAAATTGGTTATTCACCCCCTTACCTGGAGTTACATATGTGGGTAAGAACATTTTGGTTTCAGTGCATGCGTTGGCCTTGTCTGGCAGCCCCATTTTTTAGCTTTAGCTTAGCATAGGCGCTGGAAAGTGATGTTGCCAAAGAGTTGCTATATGGCAACATTACATTCCACTGCCTATGCTAAGCTAAAGCTAAAAAATGGGGGAAATTGGGGATGTCATACTAGGAAAACGCAAGCACTGAGATCAAAATGCTTTTACCCACATAATGTAACTCCAGGTAAGGGGGTGAATAACCAATTTTCATAAAGAGGTGAATTATTCCTTTAAAGCCAGGTACCCCTCATAACACTTACTGAACACAAGCACAGGCTGTGGATGGCCCTTTTTTGCTGTGCTTTTTTTCCCCCATTATGATCAGTTTTCCTTTCTCTATCTTTTCCTTTTTGTAGGTTACCTTTCCCATCAGGGTTTTCAAGCTCTTGGGCGTGGAAACTCTGATTGTCACGAATGCGGCTGGCTCGATAAATGACACCTACCACTGTGGTGACATTATGGTCATCAAGGACCACATCAATTTCCCGGGTTTGGCTGGACTGAACCCTCTGAATGGATCCAATGAAGAAAAGTGAGTGTCTATTTTCTACTATAAATACTATGTCTATGACTGAAGTTTTATACAGGCTCGGTCTTCACAGAAACTTGAACAGAAACATCTGATGGCCATCGCTCAAAAAGTAGACAAAACTGCGGAAAACCATCTGCTCAACTCTCACTGGCTATCAACAGTGTCAGTCATGGCTGACACTATATAACATCCGGCATCAAAGTATTACTTTCACGTGGCATCTGCAGGCCCCAAGTCAACATTAATTGGATGCTTGTCTTGTGTGTCAAAACTGATAACATCAGAGATGCCCGAACTAGAGAAATCATGTGATTGCACGTGTTGTAATGTAGTCTATAAAAGATTCTCAGAGCACAGGACTTGACATTGACAGAGAGCAACACTGTGAGCACCTGACATTCATTTGGACTGAATTTGTGGCAGCAGTATCCTCCATCCACGCCCCCCTCATGCTTATAAGTGGAACTTTCTGAATTTGATTTGGCATCACTCATTGATGCACTAATCGAATAAATGTCCTGTTCAGCAGCAACATCTGATCATTAATCTAGCCATGGATTAGACTCAAACATTTAATGTAATTGTCAGTTGCTCTTGTAACACCAGTCTCCCTGCATGGCCCAGTAAGTGAGCTAAAACCATGGTCCCTGAATCACTCACAAACTTGCTGTTCAGTGTGTTTCCCAAAAGCATAGTTGCTAACCTGTTAGCAACTTAGTTAGTTGTCAATGGAAAATTGCATTGCAACCAACATAGTAGCTAACTTAGTTAGCAACTATGCTTTTGGGAAACACACCCCTGGCAGGGGGAGGTTTACCAAATCAGTTGACTTCATCATCAGTAACCATAACTCTCTCTTGACCCTCAGATTTGGACCCCGGTTCCCTCCCATGTCAGGGATTTATGACAAACACCTGCGGCGCATGGCGTTTGACATCTGCAAGAGCATGGGCTACGCACAGTTTGTCCAGGAGGGCGTCTACTGTATGGTGGGAGGACCCAACTTCGAGACTATTGCAGAGGCCCGCCTTTTACACAAGCTTGGTGTGGACGCAGTCGGTACGTGCCCCTTAGTGTACAACTCTCACAAATCCAAACCAGATTATGAGTAAATGATCCTATTTCCACTAGATTAACAGATTGTGCTGCTATGGCGAAAGCTTTCCATTCCTTCCTCACATTCTGTTTTTAACAAGGCATTTTATTGGCTACAGAATTTGAAAATTAGGACAGCACAGTTTGTTTGGACCTTCTGAGTCAGTCAGTGTTCATAAAATTCCCACAAGCCCCTTTCCCAGGACAGAACACTAATGTTGTTAACTCACGATGAACTCTGTGATTGTCACAGGTATGAGCACAGCCCCGGAGGTACTGATTGCTGGCCACTGTGGCATGAGGGTGTTCGGCTTGTCCCTCATCACCAACAAAGTGGTGAAAAGCTACGACGACACAGAGGCCGTCAACCACGAGAGCGTCCTGGAGGTCAGTAAGATGCGCTCAGAGACCCTGCAGACACTGGTCACAGAGTTGGTGAGCCGCATGGATATCAACAACAATACTGCATGATGTCGGCATTTTCAGCATCCTCATCCTCTACCACCTCATAACACTGTCTGGCCTACTCTTCCCACACAAGACCCCGAAACTTGACAGATTGTACCAGAATATATGCAGCTATTCAGTGTTGTCACAAATTGTTATGTAATGTTGTGTAAACAAAAATGCATTGTTGAGTGTATGCATGTAACTAAAGAGGTCAATCTCAATAACAAGATCCTTGTTATGTTTACTTGTGCTGTCATAAGTCTGGATGGTTGGCTAGACTTTACTTATGATAAAACGAATTACAGATCCTTTTTACATGGTGCAACATCCTCCTCAACAAATGTGAAAGTAAACAACAGTGGAAAATAATAATATGCACATTTTTAAAAAAAGAAAATTTGTTTATAATATGTATGTTTACAAGAGAAAATTATACTATATAACTTATAACAGTTGTCTTAGATTCTGCTGTATTTGATGGCTATACATCTATTGTGTGTATGTCTCGAGATTAATATAAACTGTAATGTCTGTGCTTGTATATAAGATTGGATTTAATGGTGTTTCACACAGCATTTTTGATGCAATCTGATTTTTTTTGCTGTAAGTACTTGTACATTATTACTCCTGCAATTATTCTCAGACCTTATTTTGTATGAAATTATGATTCTTTAACCACAACAGAAAATCAATAAAACATAGTTAAACTAATGACTGTGGAATCAATTATCATTGCGCTCCTCTTTTACCTTTTCTGGTGGAATTGCTTTTTTCACTTCCAGCAAGCAGGACAGGTTTTGAAGGCCTGTTGCACGTTTGAAAATGACTCGTACAACAGCTGCCACGAGGGGGCGACACATCCCAACTTTTGAGGAAGCGCGTCTGGTTACTATAGTGATGAGGCAGCCTGTCGTTGCCGCTTGCATTGGTGGAAATTGAAGGTTTGGCAAACTTGGAGTTGTGAAAAATATGTTGGCCTATGATCCCGTCAAAAAGGAAGACTCATGCTGTCTCTGGCAACCAGATAATTAGGCCTACAATAAGAACTCGACATAATTTCTCTCAAAAAACAGATGGCAACAACAAATCAACCCCCACGACCTTACGTGGATTCAAAAAAAGTTAACAAAAAAGTGGTAGGTGTCATATATTTATACTAGCTTATCTTGTATTTACAGTTTGCATTAACTTTAAAGCCGTATAAACTTGTATCGTTTATTATCGCGGAGCAGAATCCTGGCTAAAATTCGCATGTTGGTGACTGAAGACAGAATGATCAATAGATGTGTGGGCAAGTTTAGCCTGACAAGCCAGACTAATGTCATACATCACAATATAGGCCTAACATCAAAATAAAGTGTGGTTGTGACCTCAACTGTATAAAGAAGGGCTGTGTAGACCAATCCAAGGGTTTAGTTGTCTTTCTAAAAGCGTGGTGAAATACCCCTGCCTTGCATAAATTCCCTAGAGTAGGCTTACCTTGAGCTTCAAACTGGGGTGTGGGGGGTCCATGAAAAAGGTTAGGGCAACTTACAGGGTATCAACAGACACCTTACAACACAGAACTATATTGTGTAGCCTATGACTACAAATGGCTGAAAAAGTGTTAAAACTGTGTGTTTATGCAAGCAGCCAAACATTGTTTGTTTACAAAGCGGTTTTGTAAACACTGCATAAAAACACTATTTTAACCACTTTGTCAGACATTTGTAGTCATAAACTACAGTGGTGTGTTGTAATGTGTCTGATGATGTTACATAACTTTTGGGGTGATATTTGGAGCATGTTTAGATTCTGAAAACACAGTTTAAAAATCTGTCCCATTGGGCTAGTTGTAAATGATTATTCTCTGCTCAAGGAAACCAATATGGTTGGACCAAAATGTCTTGCGTCTTCAGTATTGGCTCATCTCAAGTAGCTTGAGCAATAGAGCTCTTGTTGAAAATGACTGAAGTTGCCCTTTAACTCTACTACAAAATAGCATCTAGGCTAGTAGATTTATAAGCATGTATGCTTACATTTGTATTGCAATTATGAGATGTCCTTGGATTTTTTTCTACTCCAGGATGTCCCCTGTCCAGTATATTTGGAGAACCTAGATGACTCGATGTAGCAATGTGATTAGGGAGATGCTTTTAAACCTAGGCCTAACTGTTTCCTGTTGTTGCTTCCGTGTGATTGATGGACATACTTACATGTATATATACTGTAGTTTACTGTAAGCTTACAGTACCTTACTGTAACTCATTTAAGCTAGATTTCTCCTTGGGGCTTGCTGTAGCTCAACCTCTGTCAGTGTGGCACATGGAATTTTGGCAAGACACATTATTTCACAGAGATACTGCTGTGTTCTCTTTTACAGGATTATAGCAAATGGGAGAGGCGTGATAGACCAAAACCGGTGAAACAGAAGAACACAGACACTATTCTTTGGACTGTGGCAGATATAAATGGATCTAGCACGGAGAATCTTAAAAAACCTGGGATAGACCGCTGCCTTTACCCGCCAATCGCAACTAGAAGAAAGCCTCAAAATGATACCTCAGGTTTGACCAGTGTATTTGTCCACACATCAGTTTTGGTAACAATCTGAGTAATCTCCAAATAAAGGCCAAGATGCCATGAAAAGGGAAAGTCTATTAAAGCTCTCAAATGACAGAAACCATAGTTTTTAAAAATGTATTCTGAAGAAATGTACGACTTCAGCAGGCTACATAAGACCATGTTTTGAGCATGACTTCATGGCTAATCAATCACACCTACTTTTTATCCTTAGCTGGAAAATCTCAACCAAACAGCGATGGGGTTGCTTTACCATCTACATCTAATGGATCACCAAAGAAAATTGTTGATGAACCGAGGATAGACCCTGCTCTCTTAAAAAAGAAGGATGACAACACCAAAACATTGATGGTACAATGACAAACACTGTTTGACTGCTTGTTCATGCAACCATATGACCCACTTCAGAGAACTCACTACATTACCAACTGACAGCTGCCGCAGTTAATGACTCTGTTGCTGATTCAACGTGTTAAATTGGCCACAAATAATCTTGCAGAGGTCTGTTGGTATTGTCCGAGGTGTACAGGTGTATATGCTCAAATTTTGCCTACAGACACTTATCAAGGGGGCTGACACTGTCTGACGTGATTGTCGGCACTATATTACGTCTTAGGATTCACTGTATCAAAAGTTCATGTGAGGGGAGGGAAAGGAAGATGAATTATTTCAGAACGCAATACTCAAAGTAGCCGCCAGTGTGGACAAAATAATGTTCTGCAGTGTTTGTATAGCTATTGGCCATGGATGTCGGTGACATGCTAGCAAATGTCTTGTGAAAATGTTTAATGACTGGACTGAAAAATGATGTTGTTTCCTGCCTTTCAGCTTTTACTGAAATCGAAGACGAAAACTATCAAGGCACTGGATGCACTATGTGCTCTTGTTCAGGAGAGGAACCAGCTCATCGCACAGCAGATCAGAGCCACAGATAAGAGCTCTGTCCAGAGTGCAGATGAGTTCTTGGATCGACATGAGAAACTAGGGGGTGTGTGTGTGTGTGTGTGTGTGTGTGTGTTTATCAGAGAAAACATGTTGTCTAATTCTCTGCATAATTACATACACTGGAAGTAAATACAGTAGACTGTATACTTTGTTCACTCAACTTGACAAACAAGCTTGTAAGACTGTCTCGAGATAGACGAATGAATGGAAAATGATATCACTTGTATCAGATGTGCAGATGTGTCAAGTGTGCTGTGATGTTTGTGTTTGTTTAGATTATAGTGATTCTTCTGTAACCAGGCTTGGGCCACCTTTTGCTTCCGCTCAATATCACATTTCGCTTGTAGTCAGATACCTATCCAAAGGCTAAAGTTTCCTCAGCCAAAAAAAACTGTTCCAATCAGCGAACAGAGAGAGGGTTATGTCTTTACTGGGAGGGCTGAAAGCGATGATATATGATAATGTGCTTGTGAATCGTTGAAGGTATGCCCAATAGTTTTAAAGTTCTCAGAAAGTATCTGCCATGCGTATGTCTATTGATAGGTTCCAGAGTTCAGACTCTCAGACAAAGTGAAAGTATATGAAAAGGTCTGCTTCTCAAGGCTTTTTGTTATGTCCAATTGTTTGTCAACTCATTTTTTTTCCTTCTAGACATCTATCTCAGCTTTTAATGAATGGAGTCAAAGCGAAATGGCAAAGGTCAAAAATGAATTGAAGGAGGTAGAGGAAGTGGCAAAGAAAAACCTCTCTGGTTGGTAAATGGTATTCGACTGAAGCAAAGTAGAAGTAGAAAAAATGATGCACATGTGTTTCTTATGTAATAGTGTGTGTGTTTGTGTGTGCACAACTGTACTGCCTTGTGTCTGTTTGTATTAAGCTCTTCAGAAGGAGCTGTCAATGATACATGCCAAAATGGCAGTTGCCCAAGCCGAGCTGCATATCCTGAAGACTTACAAGGACAAGGAATATCCTGTGAAGGTCCTCATGATCACTGATATAAAGAGAGAGATTGCTAAACTGGAGGAGACCCAGCAGGTTAGTGGATATGTATAAGTGGTTGAACATATTACAATCAAGTAGAATTCTGAAAATGATCTGAAACGGGAGGTCATTAGTGAAACTAAGAACACAATAGCTCCTTTATCATTGCAAACATGCTACTTGAATGATATCTAAGCTTATATGAAATGCATGTGACTACACTTGTGAACTAATATGGGATGCTATAGTTCATTGATAGTTACCCCAACTTCACAGATGTGTTAAAACAGTATTCACAGAAGTTCTTTCCTAGGATGAATATGACGACTTGACTAGGTTTTGCCAGGATGAGTTAGTGAAACAGACGGAAGAAAACCTTCAGAGACAACGGAAGCTTCTGGATTCCACTGTCATGGTAATCATTTTTACGCCTGTATCATTTAACAACGTGATGACCCTTTAAAAATAAAAGTAATCAGTAGAGTATTTGTATATTTAGGCCTTTTTTTCCCTGAAGTATGAAGATGTGCTTTCTTTTTGTTTAGCCCAGTTGTTTCTGTTTGAAACAAATAGGTTCCCTGATTTAGGTGATTCACTCTTCCCTCCCTGTGTTCCTCTGCAGGAAAACGTCTCTCGTGTTCCACTTATGATCAGACGAATGGCCTTAAACAATGTCACAATGAAGGGAGAGATTGAGGTCTACAAAAAGGTTTGTTTTTAACCCTGTGGTATTAGATGCAGTATCCTCAACCCTGCATTAAGATGCTTGATGGATGGAATGAAGGATTGAAAGAGGGGTTGCTTGTTTGTGTGCAGCGAGGAGAAATTAACGAAATTTAATTCCTGTGACAAACAGAGATTAGCATGTTGTAGTGCTACACCTGACTGCCATTTACCTCCTTTGTTTTAAAGGATATTGAGAGACTGGAGAAAAAGAATGAGGAACTTACTTGCAGTGTCCAAAAACTGAAGCTGTATCGGAAGGGTGTAAAAGAGAAGATCTTTGAAGATGTGTTCACAAAGCCTGACAAGTATGTAGTTTGACAATCAATTTTATATGCATTCTGCAAATACTGTACCGTATGTCAGGATAAATTCATCTGATAGAAAATGGGCTGCTCTAACTCGAAGTTGCCAAGTTTTTCTCATGCAGCAATATTTTTCCCTACATCATTTTTGCATTTTTTTTTTTTTTTTTGGACTAGCTTAGCAATTTCTCATAAAACCAGCAGGCAGTCAGGCAGGCAGATGCAGAAAGCTGTTGGATGGCTTGTTACTGTGAGAATGACTTCTTGACTCCTCTTCCTGTCCAGTGAAATGACAGGGCACATTTGCAACACTCAGCTCAAGACTGAGTTAAGGGCTTTTCTCAGAGTTGTTTACAAACACTCTGAAAAGCTCTTCGCTCAAGAAATCCTTGCTGATATTTGTTATAAATAATATGAATTATTTTTTCTTGCAAAGAAAAATAATTTGTACGAAGAAAAGAGACATGTGTCTTTTCCATGATTGTTCAGTTATTTATGTGGACAAATTTAAGTAAACATAACATCCCATTCCAACAAATAAATAGTCCCCAAAGAGGCACCGTTTTGGATGATTAGAAGCATTTGATAGAACTCTACATTGTTCCATAGATACCAAACATTCCCAGATTTGATCTTTCAGCAAAACAAACAAGGCTGCACACTGACCCGTTTCTTACCATGATGAACAACTCTCCCAGGCAGAGCGGAGTGTTGAGTTTCAGACAACAAGCAAGCCAGACTACAAAGTGATACCTGGCTTCAGACCGCTCTCTCACTTCTTGAGTGACAAAGGCATGGATAGGAAAAAGCAATGAGTTATGGATGTGAAACACTATCCAGCCCAGCTTTGGAAAAGGGCTTGCCCAGCCATCTTAAAAGTTAAATGAAGACGTGCTCAATGTGTTGCATTCACAGAATCCCAGTCAGCCATTAAAGGTTAACCAGGGTTTCACGTTTCTCCATCGCCTGCTCCAAAACAACCTGACATTTTACTGACCAGGACAATCACTCTCCCCGAACATCGTCCAGTATATTAACAACGTGTCTCCTTTTTGATGAAAGATGGGAAAAGAAAGAAATGACAGATGTGTCACATTCCATGTCTCATGATTTACAGCAAGGCTGCCAGATAGATTTTATGATACATGACGGTTAACAGCATATGAATGGAGACTGGAGCTTGCACTTTTGCACAGGCTCAGTGTCTAACACAGGCAGATGTGTCACATCTTACTAGGCCCATCCGGCCCTTTAGAGTTCAATGAGGGGGTGTGTTTTGACACCACTGAGAAGCGGGAATCTCCTCCCCACCCCCCCACCACCACCACACACGCACACACACATATGCACACATACACACACACACACTCACACTCACTCACATACACCAACCCCCTCCCCTTGCAAACCTCCACGCTGCCCTAAAGATTGCTGCCCTCTGGCTGATCTGCAGTCTGTCGGGACACAGCTGGGATGGGGGACAGGACGGACGGGATGGAACGGGATGAGGCTCCGCTCCTCGGCCATACTTCCTGCCTTCCCCCTCGCTCTGTCACGGTCAGAGGGGTCATCCCTGCTGGGAGAGTGCTTTGCTTATTCAGAACTGGCAAGTTTGTTCCTTTTTTCCTTGATGCAAGGCAGTCGTTTTTCGTGGAAACAACCGTCGGGAAGTGTTTATGCTGTCACCAGTACTCCGGGCTCTCCAGTGATTTACTAATCATGGTGGTTCTGTTTGGGGATGCAGGCGCTTTATGATGGTCTTTATGGCTGAAGACTGAAGCTGAACAAGTTGCAGCTTTTTTCTTGCAGTCTGTTCAGTTTCCAGCCAGAATGGAATTAGATCATAGGGCTTGTGTGTGTGTGTGCGTGCGTGTCCGTATGAGAACAGAACTGGGAATTTGTGGTTAGGTGTCACACAGACCATATGCTGTTTTGTGCTGTTTGGACTTCACTTTGTCAAACTAACATTCCCCTGACCTCCGACACTGTTCTCAAACAGCTATTCAATTTTGCAGAATTTTGCAATATCATATTTCCAAAGCAATAAATCACTTGGGAAAATGATTAGGTTATACAAAACTCATGTGTCATGTAGGGACCCCTGTTCCAGAGCTTGCAAAGCGTGTTGCTAGCACCAAGCAACAAACAAGCAACACCAAGGTCATGGTTTCAATTTGTCAGGAACAGTTACTTGCTGATAGCGTTTCCCTGCTCCTCTTCCAGAGACAGCTTTCAAAAGAAACTCCATCACATTGAACAACTAAGTGTAAATATAACCAAAAAAAAAATGTTTTCTTTTTTTAATTATTGTGAATCACATTGTCCATGTTTTCTCAACAATTTCTCTCTCTCTTTCTCTCAGTTGTACTCCAGACATGGAGGTTGTTTTGAACATCCCCAGAGAAGAATGGCTACCCATTTAGTCCAGACTGTGAACGTGGAGAACCCAACATTTAAAGAACTGTTTACTGAAGCCTAAACAGCTTTTTTCATTGACCATGCAGATTGTTCTCCTGTCCCCAACACAATCATCATGTTAGTGATTTTGAATTGGCATCAGCCAACAGATTCTTTCCTATTCATTAAAGCATCAGACATTAGGTCAAATTAGGTATTATGGATGAGTATTGGGCCTACAGTTACATGTTAAATAAATGTAAATTGCATAAGCATGTTATGATGTAAACTGGTATTTACAAAGCAAACGTTGTGTATGGGAAGCCTCATGGCAGAGGATTAAAGCACAATAGATTTTTGTAGTCTGAGTGAATGTGTTTTATTTTTCAGTTTATTTATCTATCAAATGGAGCATTGCTAAAACCCTCACAAAAATGCTAAAACCTTGGAACAGTGGTCATTTGGGAAGTCCTTGTAATTTACTCAAGTGTGGGAAAGAGGCTGGCTCTGTAAACAGTTTGGGACTTTGTCACCCCCTCTACACGGGCGGCTGGTTTGATTACTTGCCTTGTTTCATTTGGAAAAGATTCAGCTGAGCCTCAGAGAATAGAATTTCCTGGTAGGCCTAAGGACCGCAAAGCTCAGCAGAGGGGTGTCCAAGATCAACCCGCTGCACACACCAAAAAAAAAGATTATCTACTAGTATGTTCATTGTCCTTTACATTCAAGCTAAAATTAACCCCCAAAAAATGTTAAACGAAATAAGTGCACTTTATTGTTTTTCCACACTATATAGGCTACCAATGGAAGTAAAATATAATAAGGGTATTTACCATAGTAATATCAGTAGCCAATTACACTATCTATTGAGTGTGTTTGATAGCCTATAGGGATCTTGATAGTAGCCTGAAATTCTACGAATGGGATCGTGGTGTTTTTGCGTCCCGTTATCTTTGAAGCCTACATCTGGTTTGGGACGCGCACAAAAGTTTGTTTTAAGACCAGGAAGTGACTTAAGATCAACGTCATAAAATGTAGGGTGGGATTATAAATTGGAAATAAGTTCACTGTCGGAAAGTATCCAACTCATGGTATGCTGCTATCAAATATAGTATGAGATACAAGGCAAAGAGTTCGCATGTTCTTGGACGTCTCTGATGAACGGTATCACGGGCACGCATGACATCGTTTATTTAACGGGTGAGTATAGGTTAGCCTACCTGTCAAGAAAGACGATTTAACGGGTGAGTAAGTATAGGTTTGCCTACCTGTCAAGAAAGACGAAGACTGTGGTAGAACTTTAAACTATTTATCTGCGTGGATTAGGCTGTAGCCTAACTTTTAGTGACTCGCCTTATCTTCTATTCTAGTCTTCTTTGGTTTTCATGATAAAATTGGTGGATCTTACTTGGGTCGAGAAAAAAAGCTAGTACTCCACGCCCTACCCCTTCGTTTACACTGTTGTGTGCGTCTGTAGGCTACCTGAAAGTGGACATCTTGATCCTGCGTGCGTGCGTATGTGCCCGGGTCTCGTGCGTGCGCTTTTGAGCGTGTGCGACCGAGAGTGTTGTTGCTTGCTGTGTGATTGAGAGGGATGGATATGTAGCTTACAATAGAGAGAGAAAGAGAGAGAAGGGGAGATAGCCTCCCATGATTCCGCTTCTAAATTTTTAAAAGCGTTGTGGAACTTTGCTGGCTGTCGCTATGACTGCAGGAGTGTAGAGTTTCATTTGGGACCGAACTGATTGATACAGTCGGAGTCCTGTACTGGCACTGGAGCAGAGACAGACCCGCTCACAGATGCGTTGCAACTAGGCTAAACTTCATGGACTTCCTTGGTGTTCATCTTTCAAAGTCAAAACTTTGATGGCCTGGGTTGTGAGTACAATTTACAGAGAAATTGGCTATAGGCTATTGTACAAGTCCTTATTGGTTAGGTAGAATTTTGTTGACGGTTGATTGCTTACATTTTCAGTTAGTTTTAAAAATATTTGGGCATAAAAATGGTTTCCTCAAAATTAACATTTCCTGTCTTTGGCTAAGGTATGAGTATCAACTTGAAAGATGACGCTCAACACTCAGAGAGAGGGCAAGGAAACTTTGCGGAGGCGAGCAAGCACTCCCATACCTTCGTCTCATCAGTCGGGCCCGAGGAACAGGGACCCTCCCTCGGATCCTCATCACCCACAGCTCGGCCAGTCGGCTTCTTACCACCCTGGAGACAAAACCATTCTGTCACGAGCCAACTGGTCATCAGAATCGGAGGAGTCTGACAGTTCGGAGGCTGAGTGCTTGTATCGCGTGGTGTTATTAGGGGACCATGGAGTTGGAAAATCAAGTTTGGCCAATATTTTTGCTGGCATACAGGAAAAGGACGCACATAATCATATTGGAGGTATGCTGATGCTGTCAGAGCAAGTGTTTTGTTTTTATATTCTACATCTACTGCTAAGGTAATATAAGTCTATAGACCTTCTGTCCTACAGAGTTGAGAAATTAGTTGTTTGAATATTAAGGCAAGTCATGCATGTAATCACGAAAACCACAATGTGTCAGTCTGAAGAGCATTGTCTTGTATTGCATGGAGTTGTGTTTTTTGTCTATTGCAGAGAGAACTTCATTCTGCATTTTTGAGAAATAGTCCTCTGTTGCTTATGGCTGGATACACGCAAATTGACAGTAAAATAGGGCTTGGGTATGGAGAGATCCTTCAGCTGTCTGGACTTTCTTCAGATCTTTCTGGGTTTGAGGGTGGCCTGGTTTGACAGATACCAAGTGACACCTCAGATCATTTAGTAGAGGGATTGAAATCATTACATTGTCATTCTCGTGCAACAAAGCCTATGTGGGCCTATGCATTTTCAACATTATGGTAGGTTTTTGTCGTGCATTCTTGTAGAAAAAGATAATACAAAAATATTTAATTCGGCAGCACGTATAATAGCTGTACAGTTGAATTAACTGATCAGAGCAACAAAATATGCAGACATTCAGTAACTAGTGTAGTTCAGTATCAACATTGGCACATGCTTTTCCAGACATGTTTGTGAAAGTAGGGGTATTTATGGGCGGGACTAATCATTTGTGTTTTTGGATGCAGACCTATGTGTGTGTGTGTGTGTGTGTGTGTGTGTGTGTGTGTGTGTGTGTGCTTATGTTGTTGCAGTTCCTTGGCATTGTGTTCTCTTAAAGGATGCAAGATGCTGGCACTTTTCTTTGACATCACCCTTTATACTGTGCATAAAATGTACACAGACACACAAACCAAAAAAATCCACAGTTCATACTTGCATTAAATTGTTCTTTGGGCCAGTTAGAGACAGTTGCCCAGCCCTGCAAGTTTTGGCATTAACCTTGGACCTGCAAAAATGGTCCAGTGCTGGAGAGAGATGTTAAATGTTGATTTTGTTTTAGGCCTTAAAAACAGTCCATACTTAGACTTTGTTTTACGTTGTCTTATGTTGTCTCAGACATGATTTTCCTCACTTTATTTTAGTCTTTGAGCTTTAATCACAGTAATATTTAATGATAACATAGCCTGTATTTGAAGGGTTTAGTTTTTATAATAAACAGAAACCAGCCTATGTCTTGTATCCCCACCTGCTGTCCTTAATATGGTTGATTTAATAAAAATCCAGAAAGTTATTTGTTGGCTTTGGAAATATTTATATCTACTGCGTGCCCTTCTATTTCAGAAAACCACCTAAGGTGGATAATATGCAGGAGAAAAATGTGAAGAGATATTAAAAGATAACACCTTAGAATATTGCTTTAGACCATTCTGCTTTCTTGTGTGATCTAGGCCCATATAAAGCAGTAAGTGAATGCCTGTCTGGAAAACCGTTTTAAACCATTTTAGTTTCATGTTGCTGTTGTCATTCTGCTCCTGCGTCTCTGTTTGTTGTTTACTTTTAGTGTCTTTATATGAGTGATTAGTCACTTATTTTCCAAACACGCACGCACACACACACACACACACACGGATGTCATCAAATGTTGGCTGAGCACACTTCCATGCTGAGGTTTACTGTGGAGTGTAGGGAGCAGAAAGGGTCCCCAGATGCTGGTTTGGCATTGTGACTGTTGTAGACATAGGGTGTGATTGCATCTCATCTTCCCCAGGTTTTCTCACTTAGTGTTTTAATTTGTTTGAAGCCACCGCATTCGCCTTCAAGCGAAGGCAATAGATAATGATCAGTTGCAAGATAAGCTTCTAGAAGTGCCAAAAACTTGAAGTAATATCTGTTTCCAAGTCCAAAAGAATACAGCTTGTGATCTTCTGTATCTGCTTACAGCCCAACTGTTTATCTTAAAAATATTGCACAGAAATGCATAGTAAGTGTATTACAATGAGTTGTTGTTTAATATAGGCCTACAGTAAATTATCACTTTTGCCTCAAGTAGTTGTAATACACAAAATATGAAACTGCCATTGCTTATTTGTTCAGTCACGTGAGGTCATTCATCATCTTTTGTTTCACATGTGACAGCATGAAAGTAAAACTTTCATGTCTTTCCCTAAATATATAATATGTAATATATTATTCAGTTTATATATATGCCTAATATACTCATATGCAAAATTTCTTGCACATGTTCATCGACATTCCCTTATTATTGGTCTGATAATTCTAATACTAGACCAATTACTTGCTTTTCCTTTCTTAATTTCTTAAAATCTGAATGGGTTCTTACAAACCTGCTTTCTCTGAATTTCATATTCAAACTCCCATCCACCACTACACCCTAAACCACCTTACAGAGATACTGACTGTGACGCATACGTTGTTTTTAAGATAACTTTAGACAGCACATTGAATTAAGTTTGTCTTATTGCCGCATCGTCAGCTGAGAGTCTGGCTTGTCTGCTGTCTTCTCCTGGACACAGAGGTCTTATAAGGTGACTTAATGCAGTCTGAAAATGGAAAGACGAGAGAGGTCTGTTTCACTCCAAGGCTGAGAGTGTTTTCATCTAGCTGTCAAAGCAGCCATAAGATCAGTCTAAACTAGACACGGCTCAATGCGTTTTTCCAGTGTTTCTCATCGCTGCCCTGAAGCCTTCATGGTGATGAGGACAGAAAAAAAGGGCAAACTGTGACCGCACCATTCAGGGTCTCAGCAGATGAGCAGAATAACACTGAGATGAAACAGGGCTTATAGAATACAGTGAACATTCATTTTGTTTTTGTCTTGGCAACTGCTGTGGGTGTACTTTATTGTAGAGAATAAAAATATAAGTTTTAAATTTAGGAAAATAAGTTAGAGTAAGGTATTTTCTGTATATAGAACATTCTGTATGTAAAACCAACACCAAACATGCAAATGGTAGCTAGAGTTGGATATAAGGTAACTAATGTTATTGCACTATTTCATTCTCAGACTATATACTGTACTACTTCACTAAAATGTACCTTCGTTACACCCCGCAAAACCCCATCTTCATCATAGTTGACCTTTTTACATGAAATGCAACTTAGAAAGTCATACACAGAAGAACGCTTAATGCTGGTAATAACTTGAACTAGGCATCAGAGGCTGGAAGGATGTAAGTCAGAGACTGTAAGCCAACTAGAACCCCAATATCTGCTTTAGTTAATCGACCATGGATTTCAGTGTCCTCCACAGAGATTTTGACTTTTTGGGGGGTATTTTTCCTTGCTCCCTGTTTAAGATAATATAGCTACTCTGTTACACAAATGATTCTGGGGAAATTGCCTAAATGTACTGTGGTTACATTTTGTAACCTTTAATTAAAATAACAGTAATTTTAATAATAATGACAATTTTCTTTAAATTATTCAAGTCCAAAGAGTCAGGTTTTTGTTTTTATCAAGGTATAGAACACAAAAATCCAGAGCACATGCCCACTCAGGTGTTGGCAGGCTTGAAGTTGAATGATATTGCATGTAAATGATGCTGAATGATGTTTTATGTCCCAGTGTGTGTGTGTGTGTGTGTGTGTGTGTGTGTGTGTGTGTGTGTGTGTGTGTGTGTGTTAGACTGAGCCTGATCCTTGGCTTCTTCTGTTCACTCCTGCAGAGGACACCTATGAGAGAACACTGACTGTGGATGGAGAGGAGACAACTCTTATAGTGATGGATACATGGGAGATAGAGAAGCAGGTAGGATCATGAACCCCTTTTTCAGCTACATTCCATTGCAGATTACTTTGTTTATTAGTTTCATTTTCCTGGAATTTTTGCAGTAGTGGTCCTAAGTTTTTCCACGGCTCACTGTGGAAGCGCCTGTGGGCAAAGAACCACTGTACGAGTCCTCCTGTGAATTTTCTTCAGAACATGGAAATCCACAAGCCTACCCAGATGGGACCAATTTAAAATAATTTCTATGCAAACATGTTTCAAGTAGCAATATAATTAAACAGCAAACTATTTATTGTTTGCCGATCGTTACCATGTACCATGTTTGCCTTTTGCTTCAGAAGTCAGCAGAAAAGTACAGTGTTGTTCAACCCTGCTGATTTATGCTGATTGCTGCAAAACAACAAAGGCCTGTGTCCTCTTACCCACTGTGTTATGGAAAATCTGTCCACTCTCCACCTGAGGCAAAAATCCATGAACCCCTGCTGAAGAGGGCCAGAGAGCCATGCTTGTGTGCTGTGTGCAACTACATCCAGTTAAGTGGAGAAGGGGGACAAACAGATAGAGAGGGGAGAGAGGGAGAGAGAGAGAGAGACGGAGGAGTGAAGTGAAAGTGGATGGAGGAGTGAAGTTAGTGGAGTGAAGTGAAGTGGAAGTGGACGGTGGAGTGAAGGGGAATGGTGCCTTACAAGGAAACGGGTTTGATCTTGGTGTGTGTGTGTGTGTGTGTGGGGGGGGGGGTGCCTATGGAACTAGCAAATATTAAACCACAATATGTCTATGAGGGAGTTAAAGTAGGTGACGGTTATGCTCTTTGAAAGATGCAGACAGGCAGACAAAATGAGAGAACACATGTTTGAGTGCTGATGAGAGGCAGACACGTTTGAAGTGAAAGGTATGTTCTAGAAGCAGAGCAGGTAGGGAAAGGCAGTTGGAAGGCATAGAGGGGAATGCCAGGCAAAGAGGAAGGGGGGTGGGGGGCAGAGAGAATTCCCCATGGGGTGCACAGTTGGAAACTGGGATGGCTGTGGGGGTTAATTACTTTGCCATCGATCAAATGTCCATGCGCCATCCATTTTCTGAATTGTCCATATTGGCTCACTGTAATGTCAAAAGCATATTTTGTCAAAGTGTCTAAGAGGCCACTGCCCTTGTGTCATGGACAAACACAACAGTATGTTGAGTCTTTTGAATTTGGTGGTTGTTCACGATTCAAGAATGTTCTTCACCTGTTATTAGAAGAGAGTTTGTAAAATGAGGTGTCTGTCCATAACTGGAGTGTCTGGGATGATTGTTAGGGAACAAGGCTTTTAAAAATTCCTCATATTGCACTAATATTTTGGAGTTCCGTTAAAAAAAACACAAGAAGAATTTCACCATATGTAAACAGTAAGTTGGCACTTTGTGTCTGGCACGTCGGTAACATCTTACTGGTGTCATCATTGTCTTGTAAATATGATTCACTATGAAAACATCCTCAGATCTCTGACACTGAAAACATTCCACTGTTTCTGGTATGATTTGTGACATGTAATTATACTACTGTAGGCCTGTGTCTCAGTATGCTGAGATAATTATTTAGGTATTTATGTATGCTCACAAACTGCTGACAGATATATTTGAAAATGTTCTCATTTCTTATTTTAATATCTGATGTTTCAGTTGTTTTGGTGTTAGGTTTTTGTCATATCTGACAATGCACGACTCAGTTTTAATAATCAGTGAGCGTCATATGTCTTCTGTTGTCCTGTTGTCAAATCGATGATGGTTTGTGACGAATTTCTCAGATTACCTTCATTTCTCATTGCTAATCATAAATAAGGCTTATTGGGTTGCGGAGTCTTGAAGAAATCCAATGATTTCACTGCATGGGAGTAATTAAATACTTTAGGCAACCACACAGGGACAATATTTGGCTAGAACGCCATACTCAACCATCTCAATCCAGCGCATCTAAACATGGACATTTTTATGGACAAAATCAGCAGGTTTTACAGTTGTGAGTTATTAGTCATTTTTAAGGCTTTGTTATGTTGCCTGATCAACTATAACTCTGCCAAGCATAGGCTACGTCCAGTTTTACGGCTACAAGAATTGTTATTCTCGTAGGCCTCATCAGGGAAAAACAAGCTGAATTTTTGTCATTTCATAGAATTTTTAGTATAAAAAGTAATTAATAAAAAAGAATGATGAAAAAATGAATGAAAATCAATCTTTAATCGAAAATCAATTGATTAATTAAAAACAGTGTTTCCCACAGACCATGTGGCAATTTGTGGTGTAGTGGTCGATGGAGTCAGTCATCAGGGTGTATACAAAGTATGCAGAAGGCAGTGTTTAAACACACACTCTCTGAGCTGTGTGCTTATCATGCTTACTCTTTAGAGTCATCTAGTGCTACAAGAAGCATTTGAAATCATTTAGCTCAGTCTTAATCTGTGGTGCTTGGAGTTTATTCTGTGGTGCTGCACCACACATTGGTTTATGTATGGGAAACCCTGAAGAAAATTTTGTTGAAAGCCCATCCCTAGTGTTCACATTGTAGGCTATTGTATCACGTAAGACACCAGACTACATACAGTATCTTAACTCAAATAAAACAACGTGATAATATGAATCATTTATGAAAACTAGGCCCTATTTTTCCCCTGTTTTGGATATTTCCTGTGATGAATGTAGATTATTAACTACTGTCTACTGTACTGTGGTCTACTGTACTGTGTTATGGGCAGGAGGAGGATGAGAAGTGGGTGCAGGACTACTGCATGCAAGTGGGCAACGCCTATGTCATTGTTTACTCCATCACTGACCGCAACAGCTTCGAGAGCGCCTCGGAGCTCCGCATCCAACTGCGACGCATTCGCCAGGCTGAGAACATTCCTATCATCCTCGTTGGCAACAAGAGTGACCTTGTACGTTGCCGAGAGGTAGCTGTGGAAGGTAAGGGAAGATGGAGGGGTGCAGTGACTGGAAGGGGAGATTTTAAAGGAATGGAGTTGAAAGTTAGAGAACATTAAAGTGCAGCATGTTTGCCGCCCAATGACTTTTAATAGTAGTAATATATACAGTACAAGTACTATGTAAGTATATATACAGTTTGTGTGTTTGTGTGTTTCTATGTGTGTGCATGCACCCACTGCACAGAGGGCCGGGCTTGTGCCGTTGTGTTTGACTGCAAATTCATCGAGACGTCGGCCTCACTGCACCACAACGTGAACGAGCTCTTTGAGGGCATCGTGCGGCAGATCCGCCTGCGTCGCGACAGCAAGGAGACCAATGAGCGTCGACGCTCCGTCTACCGCCGCAAGGAGAGCATCACTAAGAAAGCCCGGCGCTTTCTCGATCGGCTGGTAGCCAAGAACAACAAGAAGATGGCCCTCAAGGTCCGTTCCAAGTCCTGCCATGATCTCGCTGTGCTGTGATATGTTGCTCCTCTCCCACACACTAGCATACTCACCCATCACACACACACACACACACACACACACACACACACACACACACACACACACACACACACACACACACACAGTGCACACATAGCTTGTAGTGGACCTAAAGAATGAGATATGCTCATATAACATTCCCCTAAAAAGTCCCCCTAAGAAGTCCAATTCATGGGCTGGTCCATATTGCTGTGTAGTGAAATACTAGTGCTGACTTATTTTCTGTAGGCATGGGCCAGTGGACTTAAATTTTATGCTCTGAAATCTCTCAAATTTCTTTTTGTTTATATTTGATCAGTGTTGTTTTGTTGTTTATTTGTAGATTTTCATTTGTGTTTGTTGGTTTTATTTATTGAGCTTTTCTTGAACAGTGTTGATTGGAATATGTGCCCTCCAATGCAAATGAATGAGCCGTTAAAAATGTTATGCTGATTTCATCCAAATCAACTGAGAAAAAAGAGAATTGTGAGTAATTTGAGATTATTTTCCATGATTTCATAGTTCTCATATCACACGTTTTGAAGATGTACTTTTGTTGTTTATTCAGTGGACAATTTATCAATAAATCTGCCTTATATCTTAGTGACAGACAGTACTTAGGCTACTGTTTAGTCAGTTAGCATGTCGAGTACAATTGGCTCAGAAGTAAAACAATTTCCAATTTTGTACCAAAGAAAAGTGCTTTGAATTGATGGTTTGATGTGACTTGATGAGTGGGAAGACCACTGAATCTTTACTTCTACAAAGGTTCCTAAATTTCTGGGACTCCAGTCAGACATATGACTTTGTAAATGGCAAAAGAAAAGAACACTTGAATGTTGCAAAACATTTTTGTTTGGATGAACAAAACCAAAAGTGTAAATATCTGCACACAAGGACCGTTAAGAGGTTAATCTTTGCCTCTGGAATCGCCCAAGCTGCATTAGACTGTGTTCTTCACCAGCATATTTCTCACAGCCCTTTAGAAAACTGATCTGTCTGAATTCTCCATGGACCTCACCTGCGCTTGTTCTGTTGTGGCCACTGGAGGTAACATGCTTGGACTTTGTGGCTCCACAGCAAAGGCAATTGAGAGGAAAACTGCTAAGATTTCTCTGCTGTTACTGTTATCAGTCTCTTTGACTGAATAATGTACTGGTTATAACTTTTGTACAGAATGAATGTTCCAGATTTGTAAATATGTTCTGTCTAGCATTTTTACAATGAAATAAAAGAGTAGTTTACACATGTTTGCAATAATCTACTTATCTGTAATAGGAATGATTTGTGTATTCTGTTGGAGCATTTGAAATAGCTACTGTAACTGCACTAAAAATGTTTTATTGAAGAGGAGGATTGACTTTAGCTCTGTGTCTACAGTTGCTGTGATTTCAAAAAAGTATGCTTGTTCTTACAATACACATACTGATCAGTGATGCAGCTCAGTCTAGCTACTTTCCTGTCATCTTCCTGGAGGTGGAAACAACAGACATAAATTTTAATGTCTCTGTGTGCATTGGACAGACCTAAAACTAGTCAGATGTACTGATGGTCTTTGCATAGACAAGCAGGGTACATCATAATTTGAAAGAAAACATCCCTTGAGTGCACCGACTGATTAGGCATAAGCCTCCTAAAGTCCATCTGGAAGGGGAACCAAGTGTAACACACATTATTTTGAGCCTGCCTTTATCATGTCACACCGAGGGGTAAAACTAAAGTGTGTTTTTGATTGGTCAATAGGCAAATGAATCAAAGTGGAAATAGACCTCATGGCCATGCTAAGCTGCGTAGCAGATCAGTATGTGTGAGAACCAGACGAGTTACCTTAAAAAGCAGATGTGCTTGTATGGAAGAGGGACAACCGTGCTAAGATACTGACAATAGCAGTCATTTTTATTATGCATTGAACATCACAAGTTGTCAATAGTAAATGATCCCCCACATATTCTTCCAATAGCATGTTCATCAGAGGTCCTGAATATTCATGAGCTTTGCTGTGAAGAACTGTTTTGTGATTACAATAATCCGTTATCCCAGTTATAGGTGTCCTGTGAGAGGGAGGCCTTGGATTTGCTCTTGCCATTTATATGCTAATTGTAATTTTAGATGACTACTTGGAGAGCTACTTGTCATGGTAGATCTGATAAAGCTTTGTTGTTTTCAAATAGAGGCCATGGTCATTCAAAGTGGCAGACATCATGATTGAAACCAGTGTTTTATAAGACTGACCATTCAGGATAATGAAATGGTTCCTCCTGGTCAGAATCTTAGCAACTTGATCTGGTTGTACTATTAATTTGTTCCAGATAATACTCTGAAGTTTGTAATTCCATCAACCTAATTAGATACTGCTTTTGTGTGGACATTCAGGGCATCGCTCCAATCTGCTCCCTTCATGGGTGTATGGTTTCAGTCGTGGTTTCAGATAAGCATTTCAACAACAGGTTCCCCAACAAAGCCATATACTGTAGGCTATTTCTTCTAATTTACTGTATGTGCTGCTAACTTTCACTGTAATTCTAGCAGTTACTGGTGCTGATGTATATCTTTATTGTTGATGAACAATGTGCCTAACCATAGTCCCATCTAGTTTGTGATCACTTTCTTTGACTCAGAAATCCTCTATATCTTCAATTGTGTTTGAGCTGACATTGAACATGAAATTGACATTGACATTAAATGGTATAGGTTTAGTCAGAAAGTCATTAGTACTCAGTCGAATAATAAATAGTACAGTGATTGTAATATTATAGTAATAGAATTGCAATGAATAGTATTTGTAAACATCTTTATAAATATCTATCATTTTGCTGTTACTTTTATGTAGTGAACCGTGTCTTAGTAGCCTAGTCATGAGGGAATGTTTACATTGCAAGTGCTGATGTGAGAGTCTGCATGTGTGTATGTGTCTGAGACACAAAATGTGTAGACAAACAGGTCATTATAGGCCTATGGTTAATGGGATGTGTGTTTGTGTGGGTATGCATGTTTTCATTTCAGCTGTGTGTGTGTGTGTGTGTGTGTGTGTGTGTACTTACATAACTGTATTAGAATGTGTGGGTGTGTGTGTGTGTGTGTGTGTGTGAGAGAGAGAGAGAGAGAGAGAGAGAGAGAGAGGTGGGGTGTATGCTGGTGCGTGGAAGTGTGTGCGGGCACGCGTGTGTGTATTTGTGTGTTTCAGCTTACATGTGTTGAGACAGCCACTGTTCGGCACCAGGGGCTACAGGCAGGGGGCCAGGCCCTCCATGACAAGCCCGGGTCAGCTCTTTCCACTCTGCCTGTCACTGCAGCGGCTTGGGGGAGGGGACAAGCCTGCTGGCTCAGACTGCATTGATTTGGTCTGGGTAATGGAAAGAATGCATCGCTACACACACACACACACACACACACACACACACACACTCAGCCCTACTCTCCAACTGATACAACAGCTATATGCCACGTACATGCAACAAATACAAGCACACATGTATCACCGGATAGAGCTCTTAACACACACAAACACACACACTCACACTGGCAACACATTTTGCAAAAGGTATTTTATTTATCTCACTCTGACTCCGATGTGTCCTTAGTGAAACAGCCATTACATCTGTCAGTGTTGTCTTTGGTGTGACACTGGATGTTTCGTCAATGCTGTGATGGACAGTCTTGTGCTGTGGTCACCCAAATAGGAGCATGCTTACTGGGGCATGAAGTGGCAGTTTTCTGACATGAGCTTAGAGTGTTTTGGAGGGGGGTCATGGCAGCGTGTTATGGTTCAAATACCAATTTCTGCAACAGAAATCTTTGGTAATCTATCTTGAATTAACATTTAAACGAACCCGGTTGACACACCCTATGTGTTGTTATGGTTCAAAAGGTTCTTCAAAGAGGAATGGCAACACTGTTAAAGTTGGGGTTTAAAAGTTCCTGCTGAAAAGGAAAGGCTACATTTACTTGTACACCAGCGCCATTAGTATTAATAGGAGATTAAAGGCTATCTGAACAGAACCTCACCATAAAAAAAACACTAGGGGGAAAGAAAGAATGAAACAAACAGAAGGAAACAACAGGAACAAGCGAGCATGGATGGAAAAAGTGAGACAACAGTGGATACAGCAAGATAAATGCCCCTGCGCTAGTCGCAAGACTGGTTCTTGTAATGTGTCAAGAATTTGGCGTGCTCCAGATGTGTGTCATGTTTATATTGTCCACAGCCCCCTAGGAGATTTACATTTGGGTGCACCACAGTGTGCAGAGAGTAGGGAGGGAGTGAGAGAGAGAAGGGAGAGAGACAGAAAAAAAGAATAGAGGGAGAGAGAGAGAGATACAGAGGGAGAGAGTAATTACGGAAAGTTGGCAGCCAGCAGAACAACGAGAAAGCTGTGGCAAGATACAACGGAAAGAATGAGATTAAACCAAGAAAATGCAGGGTAATAAAAGTTTTTCAAGACAAAAAAGATGAGCAATGAACTTGCTTGCCTAACATATTTTAATTCTTTAATTTTGTTGTTGTTATTGTTGCTGTTGTTGTTGTTTTCTGTGCAACTAGCAGTTGGGTAAAGATAGATCAGAAGTGGTTGTTTTGGCCCACACTGTCCTGTTGTTGTTGTTTTTTTAATCCATATTGTGTTATCATTGATGATAGATGTATGCTTCACTTTATTCCATAGAGTTTGTCAAAGTAGAATGTATTTGTAACTTGAATTTTTGGGAAATGTGAACCCTAGTCAATCCTATGTTGACCCTCATTTTGCAGAAATAAACCCAAGTCAGAGCTCCTGATGCGGGTGAATCAGATCTGCACAGCCCTGGGAGGATTTTCAAAAAGGTACATCTTCTCTCAGTTCAGACATATTCTGTGTGAATGGTTTTCTAATGGTAATTACCTTGTTGGAAGGTTGATAGACTGAGACATCTCAGTCAACAGCAAAACAATACCCTTACTATACTTGAGCTGGAAAATTAATTATGTCATTTGAATACGACATGTAGGCCTATGTTGTTTCCATGCAAAATTGGTTGTTTCATGAATCCATAAACCATTCTGCAAGTTGCATTGTGGGGTGCCTACAGTAGGTAATCTTTGGCAAAGTTTTACCAAGCTAAGCCTCCACTGTGGTGTCCAGTCATGAGCGCAATCAAGACACCAGCTTGGCTCCATATTCTAAACCGCAGGTGTAGGAGCATCATGCATTTGTTTTGATGTCTCAGGCAAAGGACAGAAACAAATAGGCCTAAGTCAATCAGACTTCCAACAGGGCAATGACCATCACCCATAGAAATGCATGGGAAAGCATTGGTAACACTTACGATTACAGCCTAGAAGTGCTCAGTAAGAACTAGCCATCAAGAGTACTACAGTGTACGTGTGAAAGTAATTTGAGTGCTGTCTAGGCTGCTGCTGATTGGGGGCATCAGAAATCATGGGAATATCTAACTTGAAATTGTAGTAGCATTTCAAATGGGCTCTTCATAGATTCATGAAAAAATGCATGAAATAAATCTATATCCACAGGCTGTAATTATTAAAGGTCCAGGGGCCAAATGAATGTCTGCATTGTTGGAAAGAGATGTTGGACACATTAAGCAAATAACTTTCACTTCATGTACTTACACAGCAAGTACAATTTAATAATTGATTTTTTGCTATTTTGTTTATGTTTACCCACTCAGTACTTCATGGATGTAATATAAATTGTTTCCAAACCATTCACACAAACATCTATTGTTATCAAACTAAAGTGAAATGGACTATAAAATACCCCCTGAACATTTTCAGACGGTTGTGCAGATCTGGTTCGGAGGTAGGATTCCTGGTGTAACTGGCTAGCTCGGCGAGCTTGCGGCAGTATATGTAAATCCTCACAACCTAATCTCCTTCAAGAACTGCTCCTAACTGCTGAGATAGAAGCCTGGGCTTTTACTTCAGTGGTTAGAGCATTTGTCTCCCATGCCATGGTGATGTTATAGCTGCTGGAGTGGTGGGTTCGAGACCTGTCTGCGGTGCGGACTGCCCCCGACTACACTAGCTTGACCTTATTCCCACAAAAAGGACGGGATTGATCTGAAGAGTTCACTTTTTCCCACTGAACTTCTGACATTGGGCTGTTTTCAAAAATTACATGAAATACAATTTATTTTTTGATATCAGCTTCAGCACATTAGTTCATAGGCCTACTGGTGAGTAATCATATCACATTTGACCAATTAATGCAGAAAAACAAAAAAATCAAAGGGACCCACATACTTTCTACTTTTACTGTAGGCCTATGTATGCCGCACATTGCACCAAAACCAGCGGGGTTAGTGCAAAACTATGCTTCTGTGTATCAACCCCAATTTAAATTGTGAATGGACAGCTTTCTTCATTTTTCCAATACACTCAGTGTCACTAGTGTCTTTCATCTCCCTGCATGGACTGATCCATCACATCACCAAATTGGTCTTCTTGTGCAACCACATTACAATGATTGAGAAACTATAGGCTACACTCCAAAGATTTAGTAAAATAATCAGGAATATCTCATCATTGGTAATCAGACAATGCAATCACAAAATCATCATCTGTTTCACACAAGCTATGTCAGGCCACTAAATGTGTGTGTGTGTGTGTGTGTGTGTGTGTGTGTGTGTGTGTGTGTGTGTGTGTGTGTGTGTGAGAGAGAGAGAGAGAGAGAGAGAGAGAGAGAGAGAGAGAGAGAGAGAGAGAGAGAGAGAGAGTGGGGTCTAGATGTAGGTCTAATAGTAAAGTACAGCAAATATGGGGTCAACCCACATAGGCTACTCATCAAATGCATGTTCCTTACAGATGTGGCACTATTTGAAGGAACTAAACATCAGTAGAGTTGGAGCCTTAAGCTTCCCCTGCATCTTCACATTTTCCTGATAATTTTCGCTTTGAAAATCACATTAGGCCTAAATTTCGAAGTTAACATGTCACTGCATGGACTGAGAATCTGAGGCCCCCTTGTGGACCTTCAACGTTCACTTGCGTGCATTTGCGCTTGCGCAGTTAGGAGAGGAGCGTCGTCTGCTCGGAACTCAAAAGCCCATGCGATAACAGTGAACTCGTGTTTCTGGTGAGCTATCGGTCCCAAATTTGTAACATTTTATAACCAAATTGCGGGCTCGCAGTGTAAATCAATATTATTTAACCATCAACAGACGAAAGAAGTCGACATTTGGCGAGGTTTAGGACCAACGCAAGGACTTTCTTTGGAAGCCATCAGGACTAGGCCCCGAGTCTAGGTACGTTACCGTATGTTGCCTTGAGAATTCGTGTGTTAGCCAGACATTAGCTTCAAAATTTAACAACGTTAGCTAAGAAATATTATATATTTCTCGTCTTACAAGGACCTTTTATGCATGATTGGGTGGCTTGGTCGTAAGTGTCCACAATATATACATTTGTTTTATTTGCTTCTTGTACCTAACTAATTTCCTGATTTCTCTTTGCTTTCCGAGGTTATTGTTTGTTTTTAGAGCAGTCCGACGGTATCGGTACGCTAGCCAACGTTAGCTAGCGCTAGGTGGCTTATAACGATAAATGTTGACACTAACTGTATCCACCCGCATCAAAAAACACTTATAGTTTGCATTGTGTTTGCACTGTACATATGTGTGGTAATATCTTGTGGAATTGTGTCTGGGTATTTATCTGCGAGATAACACTATATTTAGGTAACGTTAGCTATGATTTCTAGATATCGGCTAATCACCCTTAGCATTGCTTGATTGCGTAAGCGGGGAACGGGGCAACCAGAGCGGCTAGCTAAAGTTAACTAGCACATATCCGGGTGTTCTGGCCTATTCGCGGTTATTTGTAAGCCATGTGTGGCTTGCCTACCGAGGTAATATATCTAAAATTACGATGCACCCATATTATAAAGGAGTTACTAACGTTACACTTTCATTTACTACACAATGCACCCAACAATGTTGAATGAACGGGTTAACACAACCTCATGCACTCAGAATGGAACATGAGCTTTGGCAAAAATGCTAAGGTGATGTTTACCGTTTCGATATTTATATTTAGATTCTATGTTCTAAAAAGGCAATTAAGTGATGCACCTGGACAAGCTAAGCTAAAAAAAAAAAATAGAGTTGCCTGCATGTTTTGTGTAGTAAAGAAACTGGAACCGTTTATCAATAGAAAATAAAAGACAAGAAAACACGTCGCATTAGCCATTCTATTAACCTTGCCTCTGGAATTTACTCATGATTGCCACTTAAGCATCTTCTTTGAATATCTCTCTGTACGGTTATCTTGGTTAATCATTTGGGTTTCTACCTTAACTTAGTGGTAGACCTCTTTTGGACAAAGTCACCATGCGCGAAGGACTTACTTCCATGATTCCTCAATGTAAAATGTCCTTTATATGTAGGTCCTGCATTAATATACTATTTTTATCTTATACAGCATCACACCACAATGGCAGACGACTTTGATATTGAGGCCATGCTGGAAGCCCCTTATAAGAAGGTGAGTGTATTGGAAGATTTGTGAATGTAATGTTGCTGTATCTTTATGCTGACTGCTGCACATCCTCTTGTTTCCAAGTTGCCTGTGTAACATTAGAAACGTGATTTGTTGTTTTTAATTGTGTGATTTTTTTTTTTTCTTTTTTTAAAATTTATTATTTAGAAATTTTCAAATTCAGACTCGTCAATAAATGCCCATCTATCTCTCTTTGTAGACTTGCCTAACGATATCTCACCTCTACTCCCATGAATTCCAGTGTGAACTGTCAAAAAATGAAGGTAGTAATTGCCCAATGTATTGCTGTACTGTGGTACCCTTGGTTAAAGTTCTTTGGTCTATGATGGACCAAAAGCACCTTTTGGTATCTACCAGTTGATCGCAATGGATGCAAAGAGAATATATAGGCCTATGTCGGAAGGCATCCTTTTAAGTTTTTTTTTATCATTATTATTTTGATTTTTTTACTCTTCTGCATGGAGCTCTTGTTTGTAAGACAGTTGTCCAGGAGATTCCTGTAAGTAGAAGGATTGTAAAACCTTAGCCTATGAATACCTGAAAGTCTTCAGCCCTCTAAGAAAAAAGAAAGAAAAATCCAGTGTTTGCACGCCATTTGCAGTTTAATATAGTATGTGTTATTGCACATGAATATGTTTTGTCTTCCATGACACAGAAGAGGCAGAAGCAGTGATTCACCAGTCATCTCTACCCTTTCATCCAGTTAGCTTGTTAGACCGGGACACAACTATTGCCTTCTTCCCACTGGACTATGTTTCTACTGTACAATGTTCTTATCAGCTGAATTTATTGTTGCATGCTTTTGTACTTTCTAGTCCCTTCTCCTTCTCACCTCTATTAAGGATTCCTTACTTTCCTGTGAGCACTGGAAAGTGTTAGTTTGTACTGTGTGTATTTGGTATTCCTGTGAAATGTAAGGTCTACTTTTGATATATAGAAAACTTTCCAGTATGTTCCTTCTTCGTGAAGCTCATTAAATGCAAAAAAAAAAAATCAAAAAGAAAAAAAAACTTGATCGCCTTCGGAGTCAACGTTACTAAGCCGTGTGAATCCCTGTTTGCTTCAGGGGCGAGATGTGTGACAGAGGTGGCATCCAGCGAAAATGGGGGAAGACCTCTGGAATGGCATCCACAGCACAGGAAGTTCGCTTAGTGGCTGACCGCTAGCATGGCCACTTGGGGTCTTAGGGAAAACATAGCCCCGGTACTGGAAAAGGGGTCCTGACTGAATAGTCAATAAAACTGCCATGTCTTAGTCATGTAGTGTTTGCCATTTGGATCTGTCTTTACATTGTTCTATTGTAAAATATTTTGTAAAATAATTGAAAAATGACTGAAAAAAAGTCGAGGAAACTGGACATGGCAGCCAAAGTGGTTTTACACGACTCTTCTGTAGAAGTGTCACCCACACACAAAAAGCTTGAAAGAATCCATCTTAATTGATTATATTATATTCTCTTTTGTTCCCCAACCACCCACCTTTATCCATACGACTTGAAATGTTACGCCGTCCTCTTCATGATGTTCTTCTGTCGACCCTGCTTAGGATGACGTCAAATCTGTTAGCACCAATGGCCATGAAGAACGCAGCAAAAAGTAAGAAAGAAAATTTATCTGCATACTGTTTGAATTTAACTTGTTGGAATCATTGTGTATCATTTTGTAAATGTTTAAAATGTATTGATGATCACTAACTTGCCTCATGTAGACTCTCTCAGATTTCATAGTATTACTGTATGGATAGTCTTGAAAATCTATAATTGTTTTCCTTTTTCCTCTTGAAGGAAAAAAAAGAGCCGTAGCCGCAGCAAGAGCCGGGACCGGGATCGCAAGAGGAGCAAGAGCAAGGATCGGGAAAGGAAGCGGAGTCACGACCGTGACCGGGAGAGAAAGCGCAGCAAGAGCCGAGAACGGCGGCGCAGCCGCAGCAAGGAGCGCAAGCGCAGCCGCTCTCGTAGCAGGGAGCGAGGAGGCCGATACCGAGCGCCATTGTAAGTGGAAAGCGTTTGTCTCGCCACACGTGCCTCCCACCCCCTTTTACTCCCTTTGCATGTGCATGCACGGATAAGTGAGGTTGTCTGTATGCATGTAGTGTTTTTTTTTGTTTGTTTGTTTGTTTTTTGTAAGAATTTAAACTGCTGTTTGTTAAAGGTTTTTTCAAGGGTAGTTGCCTTGTGAAAGTCATTATGTGAGTGTGGAATGGTGTGTTTGTGTGGGCACAGGATGTAACATGATCTTGACCGGATTTACTTTGCAGGGCAAGGAGTGTAATATGCCTCTGTCTTTTTGTTATAGACATGAAACGTTTGTCTCTTGCGAGAGCGCAAACATTGACAAGACCACGGAAGAGAAGCCCACAGTATTGGGAGGGGTTTGGGGTTTAATGCTGTTAGCGTTTGGTAGAGGTGACTGTAGTGAGCTAGATGCTGAGATAAACCTTGTTTTTAAATCACAGTTCTGGGCCGAAATTAAACGGTGGTTCCAGGGGGAAGACTGGCCCACCACCTGGCATCAAACTAAGGTTTCTATGATACTATTCTCGTTGTTTGTGTGGGTAGTGGCTTGATCAGTGTATGGCAGCGCTTGCGTCTGCGGCCTCCCAGTCTAATCGATTTCTCTCTCGCACACAGCCGAAGGCGATCCAGGAGCAAAAGTCCTTTTCGGAAAGACAAGAGCCCTGTGAGGTACGTCTGCAATTCAGTCAATCTCTCAGTGCAAGTTTCCATTATTGATGTTTAGTTGTAGTCTCCTCAAATGGAATAAAACATGATGAAACGGTGTTACAACTGTGTACCCACAGACAGCCAATTGATAATCTGACGCCAGAGGAGAGAGATGCTCGGACAGTGTTCTGCATGCAGCTGGCTGCCCGGATCCGTCCCAGAGATCTGGAAGAGTTTTTCTCTGCTGTGGGGAAGGTGAGAGAATATGTGTTCATATCTCGTGGGCTTCAACTCACCTGGTGTTCACTGTCGGCTGGACCTGTCTGACTAATTCACTTTCGTTGATTTAATTAACTTGCTTCATATAGACGCCAGTGAACTCCAAAGCCCCAAAAAAATAATATGTGAGGCAAAATGTAAATGCCTAACAGGGAATTGTACATGAAAAGTGTTTCCTCTTCCCTCTTTCAAGGTACGAGATGTGAGGATGATCTCGGACAGAAACTCCAGAAGGTCGAAAGGCATTGCCTATGTAGAGTTTGTGGACGTGACCTCTGTGCCTTTGGCCATCGGCCTGTCAGGGCAAAGGCTACTTGGAGTGCCCATCATTGTGCAAGCATCACAGGTAGACAGTTCACTCAAGATATCCATTGTTAAAAGCATAACTAATAGGCTATTACTCCAATAGATGATGTTAGTGCTTAGTTTTTCCATTGGACACTGGTGGTGGTCAGTGAGGTCCCCCTCAACTGTGAAGCGCTTTGGGTGTCTAGAAAGGCGCTATAGAAATCCAATGTGGTGGTGTTGTTGTTGTTGTTGTTGTTGTTGTTATTTCCTTATTAAAGTCTTCATCTCTGGTATGTCCAGGCGGAAAAGAACAGGGCCGCAGCCATGGCTAACAACCTGCAGAAGGGCACCGCCGGGCCCATGCGTCTGTATGTGGGCTCACTCCACTTCAACATCACAGAGGACATGCTTCGCGGCATCTTTGAACCTTTTGGGAGGGTAAGGGGCATGTCTGTTATAACCCATTATAATGTTATAATCCATTGCATCTTTTAATTATTATTATTATTATTATTATTATTATTATATTTGGTTCATTTGGAAACGTCTTGACTCTTTTGTCTTTCTCGCTCTCCTAGATTGAGAGTATTCAGCTCATGATGGACAGCGAGACGGGGAGATCCAAAGGATATGGCTTTATCACGGTGAGTTGCAGTAACGTGGTTGAGTTCCAACTGACAAAATGAGACGTGTCCTTTTACGTAATAAGGAACCGCATGGTTCTGCTTGTAAATGTACTTTTTTTTTCTCTCTCTCTCTCGTCTATTGCAGTTTGCTGATGCAGAGTGTGCTAAAAAGGCCCTGGAGCAGTTGAATGGCTTTGAGTTAGCTGGCCGACCCATGAAGGTAGGACACGTCACGGAGCGCACGGACGCTTCCTCGGCCAGCTCCTTCCTGGACAACGATGAGCTGGAGCGCACAGGCATCGACTTGGGCACCACTGGACGCCTGCAACTCATGGCCAGACTGGCAGAAGGTGCTTTTGCGTTTTTCCTTGTCTAATAAATCTTAGCATAGCAAGCAAACAACCTTGTGTAGATCTAGGTTTTGGGAATGGTGATGGAATATCTTGTGGCCCCCAAAAATAAATATATAATTGTGTGTGTGTGTGTGTTTCCTCGCTGTACTTTTTATCTCATTGACTGGTGTGATGTGATGGGTGATCTTGACACTTCCATTTCCGCCCCCAGGAACAGGTCTACAGATTCCCCCAGCAGCACAGCAAGCTCTACAGATGAGTGGCTCCATACCAATGGGTGCCGTGGCTGCAGTCACTGGTCAGTACTCTTCCAAATCCATTCACTTCTACTAAGAATAAGTCCGGAGTGAATTCAAGCATAGCCCTGCTGCACAAGCCTTCTAACGGCAATGTATTTCGCATGAAATGAAAATTTCGAACGGCGAAACACTTTACATTGAGTCAATGTAACCTCAGATTTTACTTTCGGTTTCCAATAGTCAGGTCCCATTGATTCAGTGTAAAGTGCCTGTTCACTTCAGCGTTCACGTTCGTTCGGTCTGTGCTGTGCCAAGTTATTTTGTTCCACTCACTAACTTTCGCATTTAGCAAGCTCTTTCAACAGGGCTATGCTTGAATTCGCTCCGGTACATTCCTTTAACCATGTGCTCAGCAGTTGCATTCACATCAGACTGCCATTGGGCTTGTATTTTGCATTGATGTGAAAACCAATGATTGAATGAATGTCTTGTCAGACATGATCACACATTCAGCAGAAGCAGCAGTCGCCAAAGCAAGGCCATGTCCTTGGAATTCTAGTTTTATCTGGGTTAGTTTTATCTGGATTTGTTCATGTTTATAGTGAGGATGTGCACATACTCTCCCTCTGGGTTTGAGCTGAGGTTATCTTTGGAATGATGTATGTTTTTGTTTTGTGTGTGTGTGTTTTTTTTTTTTTTTCTATGTTGAAAAACTTCACAATTCATTTTTAACCAGTGCACTTTTGAAGACTGTTGTGACCAATTGTAAGTGGTATCTAGTTTGAACACCAAACTGGTTTGGTTTACACCAAAGTAACCTTGATCTTTTTGTTTGCTACTCTCCCTCCAGCGGCCATGAACCCTGCCATGAACCCCGCCCTAAACCTCAACCTCAACCTGCCCAGCATGAGTTCAAATCAAGCTCTCAATCTTCCCTCTCAGCCTATTGCCACACACTGCTTCCAGCTATCCAACATGTTCAACCCTCAGTCGTAAGTACAAAAACAGAATAGAAATCAAGCACTAGAGAATAGAAACTTCCTTCTGTAATTTGACTTATTTCCGACAATGTAGGTGAGATTTTTCAAAGTGGACCCAATGTTTCTTTTGCAGGGAAAACAATCCGGGCTGGGATGTTGAGATTCAGGATGATGTCATAGAAGAGTGCAACAAACACGGCGGAGTCGTTCACATATATGTAGACAAAAATTCAGCTCAAGTCAGTACAAGCCTCACATTTTGCATATTTGGCACTTTTTCTGAATATTTCTTAATAAGAAGTCATTAAAGAAGATTTTCTCGTTTCAGGGTAACGTATATGTAAAATGCCCAACTATCCCTGGAGCAATGGCAGCTGTAAATGCGTTACATGGGCGATATTTTGCAGGTAAGTCATAATAAGGGTCTGGCTCCTGTTTGAAAATATAAAGTACTTAGTCTAAAATATGCTGTATAAAACTATATAAATGTAATTAAAATAGAAATATGAAATCCTGTAATCTTGCTACAGGCTTACTGAATGGCTGACTCGATCTTTGTGTTTACGTTCCCTACAGGAAAAATGATCACGGCAGCGTATGTTCCTCTCCCCACGTACCACAACCTCTTCCCTGACTCGGTCACCGCCACACAGCTGCTTATGCCCACTCGCCGATGATCTGCTGTATCTGGAACTTTAAAAAAACAAAACAACAACAACAACAAAAAAAAACCATACGTACACAGATAACAATCTGTTGGACACTTTTCTCTTTTTTCCCCTCCATCCCGCTCTTTTTAACACTTTCAGGCTAGTCTGTGATCATTGTTTCTGTACCGCAAGTCATGATGCATTGTTATGTCAGTTGATATGTATCGTCTTTTTGTTGGATTTTTGTTTTGCAAAGCGTACTTGCAAAGAGAGCCTTTTTCCCCACATGATGTACATGTGGATTTTTTTATGTACATTTTAGGCTCACAAAGTGCAGCAGTGTTCGAACTTGACTCCAGTTCAATATGTTGACTGAACAGTGAAATTCAAGTGGCCAGTTTTATTTTTTAACTGATTTCACTTTCCACCTGGCTACAGGAGCAGTTGTCCAAATTGGTATGTAGATCCCTCAAAGTTTTTGAACTGGATGGCCAGGCACAGCACCACAGTATTTTGAAACCCTCTTTTCAGACAACAGTTTTAGATGAACATCAGCACATTCAGTTTTTTAGGCTCTATGAGCTGTGGGAAACTATGTAACCCAGAATTCCTTTTACGTTGACTTGGAAACCATTTGATATAGAGGTATCTGTTTTCTAATCAAGATTTGATTTTGTAAAGCCCTTGACAAAAATTAATTTCAAATAAAGTCATAGTGCTGTGACGTCTCCTTTATCACTGTGAATATGCATACTTTCTAACACTTAAGTTGGAGCAAGGTGAGACCTGACCCCTAAAATTCACAAAGGTGTTGGGACCAGAGATGTATTTTGAATGAACAGATGCTGTATAGATGGCCCTGGATGAAGTAATTTAGTCGGGTAATTTCATTTGTCTTTATCACCAAACTACCTCGCCTTCAGTGATCATCACCAAGTATTCAAGCTGCGTCTAGCTTCCATGCCCTGAGTACTTTAACACGAGTTCATGGTTGAAAATATCTCTGTTTGAATTTTAAATCTATGTTAATATAACTACAAAGCAGAGAATTGACAGTGGGGAAAATAGGGCGATTCTACCGAATTCGTGTAAATTGCTGTCCTGGGCATCTAAACTTATTTTAAAAGATTTTTGGTATAAAAACCACATGTCATTAATTAAATCTTTATCATGATGTAATTAACTTGCAAGCAATAATTTAAATAACTGCTACTTTAATATACCTAAATTGATCATATATAGGGTGCTTTCAATGGAGAGGTGGTTGTCCTGAAGCCTAACTCTTAAATTTCAATTAATGAAAATAATGGCAAAATATTTTTTCTGGATTTAAGTCATATTTTTTTCTGTAAAGGACTTATTGATCGCTACTAAAAACAATGTTTAAAAGATCCAATAATTGTTGATTGAAGTAGTAGATTTAAAAAGTTTATTTAAAAAAATATGTCCCTGATTTTCACGTCACTACCGAAACACAAAATGTTTTTGTTTATAGATGGAGAGTAGTTGTAGTCACATTTTACATTTTTGCATGGGAAGTATTGGTTAGTTGTTCTCTTTCCCCTGATAGTGTTGACATAGTGCAAGCTTTGATACTGAGGTAAATGTGATCAGAAGTCTAAAAACTCTGGGTGTAACATTTAAGAGCCTCACTACCGAAACACCTATTTTCCACTATCAGGACAAAAATGTTTGTGTCATTTTGGAATATCTTGTAGCCATTTGTGTTTCATTGCTCAGACCAAAGGTAAATAACCATGTCCTACCAAGCTTCTTAGGTTTAGACTCAAATTTATTACATTTTATCACTACTGAAAGAGTCACAACCGAAACAAAACTGTGTTGACATATTGTTACGGTAGTGACATAAATTCAACTTTTCTCTGGTAAATGAAAAATAATATACACATTTTTGACATGATATCATGCAGTGAAGAGTATGAACCCCATCTCTATAGACTGTATGGTTTTGCCATCTGAAATATAACATGCAAGTTACAGTGTATTACAAGCTAATGCTTGTAATTTCTCTCATTTTTGGCACACTTTTGAGGTTATGCAGGCAAGAAATAGTTTTGTTCATAATCAACATGTCTAAATAAAGTAAAATACAAATTTTGAGCAGAGAAATTGTAAGAATTTTTAGAGGTATTTCTATCGGTATCCAATAAATCAATGCTCCATGAGAATAAAGGCCTAATGTGCAGAAAAATAGGGAACATTGACCTATGACCTATCATTTGCACCAATTCGGTAGAATCGCTTACAGAAACACTCCCTGCCATTGCACCACAAAAAATGGGTGTGTGGAAAGTAGATTTAGACTCGTGTGACCAAAAAATAAATAAAATTGTTTGTGGATGAGGGTTATGAGGAGTTTTCAAGCTGAGTCAGACGGCGTGTGGGAAAAAGCTGTGAAGAGTCCATATATGGCTCTTTTGAGGCAGCTGGATGGGTACAGGTAGCCTACGTGTTAGAGCTGGTCTGATGATCGTCTCTCTGAGGGTGAGGAGGGTGGGAGGGTGAAGTCCATATAGGCTATGGCTCTTTTGAGGCATCTGGATGGGTACAGGTAGCCTACGTGTTAGAGCTGGTCTGATGATCGTCTCTTCTGTCCTCACCACTTTTTGTAGAGCCTTTTGTTCAGCAAGAGAAGATCTACGAGTCAGCACAGTCAAGCACAAGCCCAGGGGGGGTTTCCAAGAAGGTGATTAAGTTATAAACCTGGATAAGTTAACCTCAAAGAAGTTGTAAATCAGCTAATAGAGCCTGCAGGCTGTTAATTTAAGAGAATTTTTTATTTGATTTTGATAACTTTATTTAAGTGCTGTCAAACAATTAAAATAATTAATCTGATTAATCACAAAATTTTGCACTGAATAATCGAGATTAATCACTTTTAATCGCAACTCATTTCTTTCAGTAAGAATTTGGATGCTAGTGTATGTTGGATCGTTATTTTACCCCGTAAAGGCCCTGATACTAAATGGCTGGCTTTGTTCTTCTCAAATGGGGCAATTCACACCTGTCCTCTACCCCCAAGGATTCCCCAAGCATGTTTTTGGACATTCAGGAGCTAGGCCATAATCTTTGTCTAGTTTGACTTGATAGCCGAGCCATTTCTTATCTGAAATTGAACATAATACATGCCATGAAAGTGGAACCATATCCATCAGGATTAATCTGAGTTAATTTTTTTTAATCTGAATTAATTTTTTTGGATTAATCTCATGATTAATCAGTTAAATTTGCCAGCACTACTTTATTTATACCGGAGGTAGATTTGGTGTGCAGTCAAGTGAGTTGGCAAATCATTAAAATATAACATACATCACATAATGGACATTAAAAACACATCAGACCACAACTCATAACACTACAGACAGTAAGGAACACAGACATTATGACACCCCAGACAGGACTGATAGTAGCCATTGGAAGCAGATACATGAAGTGCATCAGTGCATATCATTGATAGATAATGAATAAATACATAAAAAAACAAAAACAACAAAAGAAACACCTCAAGGCCTTAGTTTTGGGTCATTTTTTTATGTTACTTTCCCCGATAGCAGAGGCGACAAAGCTTTCTCTGAATCGTTTTGTTTTGCAGGCAGGTAATTTAAATCTAAGGCCAGATGGGAGGAGCTGAAATTCTGTATGTATCGGGTGGGAGCTGTCTTTTAGGATGGAGCCAGCTATCCTCATCAGCTGTCTGTTATAGAGAGTATCAGGGCTAAGAATAATACCACTACTTCCAGCTTAATTTACCCAGGTTTGTCATTTATCTACTTTCTTGGAATAACCCCCCAGGTATATTGTCCAGAAACAATACTCAGCAGGGTCTGTGAAGTGTTGCATTTTTTTTTTTTTTTTTGTAAGTTTTGCTGTTTACATTTCTTTGAGCCTCTGAATTGCAACTGCTGCTGGAAAGTGAGGCACCGGCTGGCCCGGTTATATACCTTCAGGATGTGGGATGGTTGACTTCTGTAAGCCCTGCCCACTAGTCCCTGTTTGTGTTGTATTTTTAAGAGCCTGATCTCTGACTCTGGCTTTATTTTTGAGTGGAGTAGAGATGGCAATTTCATTGTCTTAAAGTACTCTGAAAGGATATATTCATTACAAGACAAATGGCTCATATCACATCACTTACCACTGTGCTCATTATAGTACAGGTAAGTAAAGTGTTCTTTAATGGTCTATTTTGTTAAAAAAAAAGTTCTCAATATTTTTTTCCTACTTGAATATTAGGCTACTTTTTCCTATAGCTTGTATTGCAGATTTAAGCTGAAAAATGCAATCATTGTTGATAATATCAATCCTGTGTAAATTTTGAAGTTAATTGCATAAATGAATGGAGGCAACAAAAGAAGTCTGGACGGATTAGGAAGGAGATGAAAAATTCAAATGCATTCAGTCAAATGTGTTTGTTTTCAGTTATACACAGAAAATCCTTAAATCCTTGTGCGTAGGCTATAGATTTATTTGACAGCCCACTAAAATCATAAAACATAAAACACGTACATTATGTGCAACTGAACTGTGCAACTAGGTTGAGACTGAGAACATTCCTTTGTATTTTATGGATTCTGTATACAGTCAATCAACAATATCTATCTATAGCCTAAATGCACGAAACATCTGCCTTTGTGTTCCACACACAACTCTTGAACCATTTGTCTGACTGACCTCAGATTTGGCATGCATCTTGCTATCAGCAGGAGTGAGTGCAGTGCATAAACTGGGCTACTAAGTTTCTTGCGAAACATTATTTACACGTGATGAGGAATTAACCGGGGTAATGAAATATCTGTGAATGTTTTTTGACTTTCAAGTGATGTGCAGGGGTTGTGTATCTTGTTTATAGATAACAGTTCAGGTGTATGGCAAAGTGGTTCGGAAGGATAATGAATGGGTCATCCCACCTAGACAACTGCTGGAGAATAAAGACTACACTAAGGAGAGATACATCGCAAAAGTATGAATGTTTTCTTAATCATTGTATCTTGTATTGACAAGTTAGATTACAAGAGAGTGCAACATGCAGTGGTCAATACGACTTCAAACTAAAAAACACTGTATGTTGGACATATTGCATGTACATGAGAGATTTAATTGGGCTAGCCCAATATCCTTCCTGAAAATTATGAGAAGGCCTAAATCATGACAGCCCGGCCCAGAAATGACTGTCGACCCAGCAAGCTTTGCCCTGTAAGCCCTATGGCCAGTCTGGTTATTAGTAATTAATACAAGTATTCACCACCAGACCATTATGCCTTTTCAAACAGATTCGCTCTGATGAAGACCTGAACACCACAGTACGTTATTCTCTCCATGGACAAGGGTCAACTGAACCACCTTTCAACCTTTTCACAGTGGAGGCAATGACTGGCTATGTCAGGGTCAATCACATTCTTGACAGGGAGAAGATGGATTTTTACCATGTGAGTGTTTTTCACAGGCATCGAGTAAGATTGGTGGGTATGACGCTATTTCTGAATTGGTGTTTTTTGTTTGTTTTTAGTTGAGGGGACAAGCATGGTTCCCAGATGGGACACGTGCCGAGCCAGAAATTGTCCTGGTAATAGAAGTTCTTGATGAAAATGATTGTGCACCTGTCTTTTTCTTTGAATTTGAATCTCAAGCAATTGGTTCAGTCTATGAAACAAGTGCAGAAGGTAATGTTCCTCAATCCAAACCCTAACCACATGTCACAGTTTAATAATATTAATTTCATTAATGGGTGATTTTACTGATTACTCCTATACATTTTACATCAGCAACTTTAGTGATGAAGGTCAATGCCACAGATGCAGACCAGGCGGACACTCTTCACTCACAAATAATGTACACCATTGTTGAGCAGAGTCCTGCAAAGGGTGGTAGTATGTTCTACATCAGCCAAAGCACAGGAGAGATTTATGTAAAGCAGAATACTCTAGACAGGGAGGTGAGTATCAGACTGATGGATCACTGTGTCTTTCAACCACACTATGAGGTCCCAACATTCTGAGTGAATTTAGAGATTGGAAACTTGTCTTTTTTTTTCTGGTTTCTTCCCTCTGGAGACGGATGACACATACAGTCTAACAATAAAAGGAACAGACATGAATGGAGGTGCTGGAGGACTATCAGGCACTGGAAAAATTGAAGTCAAGATTCTGGATGTAAACGACAACATTCCAACACTAGAAATGGATAATGTAAGAAACAAAGCCTTTTCACTCTTAAGATTTGGTTAAACGTTAACTTCAGTTAACTTTACATTAATGGGCCAAATCTTCTTGAAAACTGCAGAACTTTGTTGTAAGAACAAATTTCTTTGTAAGAATTGTTAGTGAATGACGCCAATATTGCATATATTATAATATATTATATAACTCACAGATATACCAACTATTATGTTTTCCACTTTCTGTAAGCATACAGAATAGAAATGAATTGTTCTGATCCTTGTATTCACAGTATGTGACCATAGTAATGGAGAACAGATTCAATGTGACAGTGTTGAGGATCAAAGCACTGGATGCTGATCTAATCTACTCTGACAACTGGCTGGCGGTTTTCACAATTGTGTCTGGAAATGAAGAAGGAAGCTTCAGCATCACCACAGACACCAAGACAAATGAAGGCATTCTGGTATTGAATAAGGTGGGAGATTGAGACATAGGCCTACCTGTATATGAGAACACACTGGGACACTGGCACTGGTGCCAAACCTCAAGGAATCCTGTTTTTGGAAGGGCGTGTACAGATATGTGCTACTTAAAGGAATAGTTCACCTCTTTATGAAAATTGGTTATTCACCCCCTTACCTGGAGTTACATATGTGGGTAAGAGCATTTTGGTCTCAGTGCATGTGTTGTCCTAGTCTGCCAACCCCAATTTTGCCTTTAGCTTAGCATAGGCACTGGAAAGTAAAGTTGCCAAAGAGTTGCTATATGGCAACTTTGCATTCCAGTGCCTATGCTAAGCTAAAGCTAAAAAATGGGGATAATTGGTCATGCCATACTAGGAAAACACATGCACTGAGACCAAAATGCTTTTACCCACATATGTAACTCAAAGTAAGGAGGTGAATAGCCAATTTTCATAAAGAGGTGGAATATTCCTTTAAAGTTTGTCTTAATATACTGCGGTCAGAATTACAGTTGCAATGAAGCTAAAGCTCTATCAAGCTATTAGAAATGTAAAACTATGAGGTAGAGGTACAATTCCCCACTTAATCCTCAGTGTTTCATTTGTATGCCTTCCTTGAGTTAAGTAATGTCAATTGAATATAATGTCAGTTCATTGTTAATTGTTGCTCTCATAATTAGTGAGAGCAATTTATTGAATTAATCCAGCCTCCAGAACATCCAGAAAATAAATACACTTAGATGACTTGGACAGTCGGATTTAATAACGGATGCATTTCTGATGTCCTTGACAGGCCTTAAGCTATGCTGAACTGAAAGTGATCGACATGCTGATAGTTGTTTCTAACAAAGCAGAGTATCACTCATCCACAATCATCACTGAGACCAAGTATTATCCCATCAAGATCCATGTCCAAAAAGAGCCTTCAGGGCCTCGCTTCCAACCTGCAATTAAAGTGGTTCAAGTGTCAGAGGCTCACACCACCATTAACATAAAACAGGCCCTCACTACTTACAGGGCAATTGATACTGATACACTGCAGTATGCCACCAATGTCATGTAAGTACCCTTCATGTATGGTTGTTTTGTATGTCAGTACAGCCTTTCACTTAACCCTGGTGTTAGTCAAATTTACAATCAAAATGATAATAATCTGTCATGTTTTGATCCTGTGAGGGAAATTTGGTCTCTGCATTTCACCCAATTATGAGTTAGTGACATATTAGGTGAAGACACAAACTAACATGATACAGTTGGTCAGGGGCGGAGCACCAAATTCTGGGTCCTTCACGCCGGATTATACCTTTAAATCCATGTTCGTAGTTTTCTCTCCCTCTTCCATTCAGTCATGTTAGGAGTGAATAAGAAGCTGAAAACATGCATTAAACACAATAGCTATTTAAATGTTAATTGATTGTCTTTATGAATTACTTATTCGATTTCTTTCCTTTATACCTCTCCTTTTGTCAGTTATGCCAAAGGAGAAGATAAGGAAAACTGGATAATTGTAGATCAGCATACTGCTGAAATCCATTTAATCCAAGTCCCAGACAGAGAATCCAAGTACCTGGTTGATGGGACCTATTACGTCAAAATCATTTGTATCTCAAAAGGTACAGGTTGTTTGAAAATTTGTTTAGTCTTTATACACATTTGTCAAAACTACAAATATAACAGCCCAGAGGAGAAAATTCTTCCAACGGTGTGTATAAAAAAACAAAATGTCTGGTCCATTCTACTGTTCATTCTAATAAATCAATTGTATTTAAAGACCATGGGTGGCAAATACTGAGCTGAGCTTTTCACTAATAGTTGTCAATATTTCATTCTATATAGATCTCTCAGAAAAAACCGCTACGGGAACCATAGCTATTCAGGTTGAAGATATCAATGACAATTGCCCGACTCTGACCAGCACTTCCCAGACTGTGTGCTATGACGATAATGTGGTGTATGTCACAGCTGTCGATGGAGATGCCTATCCCAATGCAGGGCCGTTCGAATTTCAAATTAGGCAAAACACAAATGAGTGGACTGTAGAGAGCCTGAATGGTGAGTATTTGGTGGTGGTGAATTGTAGAGCATTAACCTATCATCTCATCTTAAGAGTAAGTCCATGAGAGCCTTTCTAATAGGTATTTTCTTGCTTGTTAGTGTAAATGTAATTTTAATTCTGAACTGTTTTAGCCATAAAATAGCCATTTGATTCTGATAGATATGGCAATAAATAAATCAGACCAATAAACAAAGAAATATTTGTTTGAGATATTGGAAAAAGATTTTTACTCAACTGAATTTTATGACGCTTTGCTTTTTTGTTTACTTTCAGACACCAGCGCAATCTTGAGGCCCATAGAGAGTCTCTGGCCGGGCCTTTACAGGGTGGTGCTGGTGATCCGAGACCAGCAGGGAGAAGCCTGTGCCGACGATCAGGTGATAGACGTGCAGGTGTGTAGCTGCACTGATGCCAGGGCCTGTGTTTTAGAGACTTGGAGTCGGCCCACTGCCAGTATGGGGCCTGTGGGCATGCTCACACTGCTCCTGGGACTACTGACGCTCTTCTGTGAGTGTTTGATTTCAACTCACACACTACACAATACATGGTGTTTAGCTGATTCATTTAATTTACATATACTGGGAACATAGGGCGGACACCTTATTTCCCCAGGCGTTTTTGGCAGAAAGACAAACATATAAAGCTGTTACTGCTTCTTCAGAATTTCATGTCAGCCATCTGTGAGAAAAATTAGTTTGTGATTTTTTTTTTCTCCACACCCCTACAACAACTAGAACTAGGATCAGCAACTTTAGAACTAGAGTCTGAAACTTCAAAGTATGGATATACTGTATTTGTGCCCACATTGCATATTACCTGCCTTGCTTGGGTATAGGAAGTAAATGGCTCCTGTGAAAGTCAACAAATTATGATGAGAATGGATGTCTGATCAATGAATGCATCAAACTCAATTAGCAGTAGATTTCATGGCCACTGCCAACTTTGCTTGCTAATATGCAAATCAACAAACCTGCAAAACAGAAGTTTGTGTGTGTGTGTGTGTGTGTGTGTGTGTGTGTGTGTGTGTGTGTGTGTGTGTGTGTGTGTGTGTGTGTGTGTGTTAGTGTAATGTGCCTTTAGTGATGATGGATGGCATTGCGTATTCAAATTGATATTTTCACATTTCTAAGCAGATTATTGTGTCTAATGTTGTTAAAAATACACCCGATAGATACCTTACCCTTCCATTCAGTGACTACATGACAGTGGAAGTGAAAAATGTATTATTGCTGTGGTTTGGATCTGGCAGTACTTTAGGGCTTACCCCCATGATCTACTTGGCTGGCACTAAAACTCAAGTGGATCTACATGTACATGCTCAGCGAGTTTCACAGTGCCCAGTGTTTCAGTGTTTCTGGGCTGGAAAACCGGAAATCATGGTCTTTAACTTGGAAATATTTATACGAAAACTCAATATGTAAGTTTATTCCAAATTTTAAAGAAGCAGAAAACAGTGCATAGCCAAGGTTTAATCTCAATGAAATTAGCCAACTGCTAGACCATTCACTAGGTCCATTGACATTCATTCATTTCATTCAGGAGTTTGCTGTCCGCGATCTATGTTACCAGCGCTCGAAATAAAAATGACCTCACATGCAGGTCATAAATAATTTGATGGACAGGTGTCCCCACTTTGTTTGTGTCCAGTGCATTGAGTCAAGGCATTGTAAGAATTGAAAACAGTGTCAGTGAGAACTCTTAAAATAGCTATCTTCAGTGGTACTACACATTTGACATGAGTGTGATAACACCTCCACAGTGCTGTCCCTTCTGCTGCCGTTCTGTCTGTGTGGTGTCATAGCTGAGGAATTTAAACCTGTACCCTGGGAAGCCAAACAACGCCTCATCCCTTACAACACTGAGGGACAAGGGGAAGACAAAGTAAGTATACTGTATCAGTCACACATAATGCCACAGCCATGCCACGTCTTGTTTGCACACTGGTACATCAGCAGTTTAAAGAGCACACGTGTACAGGTGTACCCAAATATATGGCAGCAGTTTAGTCTAGCTACTGTGCCGAACTCCTATCTATATACGGAGCTCTTTAATGCAACCAGGTAGGAGCAATTTAGCCTGACATAGCCCGCCCATAATACGAATGTTCATCCGTATCCATGGTCTGGGAACAGCCCTCTGGGGAGTGTTTACATCGGTAGAGAGTCTACCGACCAATAAGCGAAGCTGATTAGGCGAGCTGTCCAATTGTTTCAAACCAGAAGAGAATGCCCTCCTCTCCGCAGTATAATCGCGTCAGGTTAAAGAACCTCCAGACCATGAATACGGATGAACAGAAGTATTATGGTCGGCTATGTCAGGCTAGGAGCAATTGGGCCTTTGGTATTTTTTGCCCTCAACGATGCCTTCCAGGCAGCACTGCCTTCAAGGCACTACTCCACTCAGTTTAGGGTTAGGATGAGGGTTGAGGGGGTTAGGGTTAGGAATAGGGTAAGGGTAGTGTCTTTTAGGCTGTGCTGCCTGGAAGGTGCCGTTGGGGCAAAAAACACCATTGAATAGAATAGAATTGAGTTGAATGGAATGTCATTGGAATGAATGTCACTTTACTGAAACGTGCTCTTGTCTTCACAGGAAGTGCCCTGGCTGCTCATACCAACTAAAGTGGATGGGGGCTCAGTCTCAGTGACCAGTGGCACTGTGACTGGCGTTGGATTAGGTGGAAACACATCATCTCTGCATTACAAAGGCACTAATACTAATACCAAAGAATATGAATTCCAGCAATGGTCTTCCCAAGAGCACTCTAGTCATGGAAGATGGGCCGAACAAGTTTTTGAAGGGCAATATAAACCCACACAGTCTCTTCCACAACCATTTGCACCATTAGTAAAGGTGACGATAAAGACAAATGATTTTTTGGTGATTTATGTTAGTCTCCCAGTGATATGGAGAGCAAATAATCTGTTATTAAAGAGTAACATATTGACAATTGCATTGTTGACAAGCCATAGCTTTACAATTTACAAAATGCTAGTGGCACATGACATTTTTATACAAAATATATTTCTTTAAAATGCATCACTCTTTGTCTGAACAAATTTGCTTCTAGTGTGGTATTTTTCCCTAAATGTTTTTGGTATATGCTTGAGGATATTTATGGATTTTTAATTGGCCTTACGTATCTCTGTAGCCAACTTTACCAGACCCAGACCAAGTCCAAGTCCCAGGCCAGACGTGTGAATTCGAAGAAGAATGGGACATTGCATTGCCAGATGAATTTCTCGAAGAATATTATTCACAGGTGAGCTCCTTATGGTGTGTGTGTGTGTGTGTGTGTGTGTGTGTGTGTGTGTGTGTGTGTGTGTGTGTGTGTGTGTGTGTGTATGAGCATAATATTTTATGTATTTGGATTATATTTGAAATTAAAGTTTGAGCGGTTATAGTAGATGTCACAGCACCTACTCGGAAAGTAACTATCGTTTTTATTTTACTAGACTAGTTTAGACTCTGATTTCCTCCTTGACTTTAGAAAGCCAGTTGGTTTATCGAGTTGCATTCTATTGAAGATAGCCTGCTCATCCATGACAATGAGGACCCAGAGTCTCCAGTGGAATTCACAGATTGCTGCAGTCTTCTCGAGGATGAACAGGACCTTCACTTCCTTAATGATCTCAGCCTAGAATTTAAAAATTTGGCTACCATCTGCTGTGGTGAGATCTTTGAGGTTGAAACTAGTAAGGACATGACAAACCTCAACCTCAGTGAAAAGATCTCACAGAGTGTTGTCACTGCTAAAGCTGAGGCCACCAGCTTGGCCACTTCATCCTCTCTGATCCAAAGTAGCATTACTTCTGCAATCCAGTCTTCAGTAGTCTCCAGTTCGCAGCTTCACGAGATCACTGATGTCTCCAATCAGACACAGCTCATCCAGCAGCCAACTCTCCTCTACACTGCTACCCCACCTGGGACTTTGCATCAGCCCACTCTACTGATTAGTCTCACCATCAAGGGCATGGAGAACCTGGACAGAACCCAGAGCCTGCTTTCGCTGGAGGGCAGAGCACCTAGTGATCCTCAGCAGGTTATTGACATGCTGGGTAGCAGGGAAGTGGTCGAGGTCAAGACACAAGATGGAATGGAGAACAGGTCTGTGGAACAAATGAGTCACAGTGAGACTCTGATTTCTGGTAATGTCTCAACAGTTGAGAAGCAATGGGTTGGGTCTGAACAGTTTGAGAAGCAATGGGTTGGGTCTGAACAGTTTGAGAAGCAATGGGTTGGTGAGAGGATGAATGAGGTTGTCCCTTCTCAGATTCACAGTGGTATGAATGTTGAGGTGAATGGCCAAAATCTCTCTTGGAATGTTCCTCTTGAGACTGTGCATGAAGGTGCACACAAAATAGTTGTCCAGGAGAGGGAGGAGAAGGTGTCAGTCACTGAGCAAAATTTAGTCCAATTCTGTCCAATTTAGTAGTACAGCATAAAATGCTATTTCATTCAAGTAATAATACATCTTATCATTATCAGTTTATTGGTTCATTATTTAGCAATCTGGGGATGGATCAGAGTTTCGCTTTGTGGTAAGAGTCTAAATACAAATTTACTTCCTGGTGAGTGGGTACTTCAAACATGAGAAGTATTGGTTCTGACTTTAATATCTGTTTGTTGATGGTTGATAGATTTTCTCCTCGGCAGTATTTGCCTGACGTAGTACTGCTGGGAAATAGGATTTTGAGATGGCGTTTGCGGTGTACAGGTCTAATCATTTTCATCTGCTAAAAAACCCCTAAAAGATCTACAAACAGTATTTGCATGATGCAAAGTGAAGAGGTTGTATTAGGCCTATGTTGTACTGTATATCTATTTCAAAATACAGTAGGTGGTGGTTGGGTGATTTTCAGATAAAAAATATACAAAATCATTGCAGATTGGATGGGGCAGAAATGCATGACAACATATGGTAGCGTACTTTTAAGGTAGTATTTGTATAGCAGAATATAATGCATACTTGAGGTATCAATATGGCCACATCTCACTAATTTTGATAACAAGTGTAATACGACTTACAAAGTGGAACTGCTTCGTAATTCACACTTGATCTGTCATTTGTATGACGATTACAGTGCATATACTATAGGAAGTCATATTGGAGAAGCCTAAAACCACTCACTTGTGGTATAGCACCACCTAATGCCAAAATCTTGCATTTCTAAATTTTAAGTAAGTAGGCTACTACTACTATGTGAGCCATTTTGGTCCCTGGAAACCATGTCTTTTAGATACAGTCCACACAAGATTGTATTCAAAAATGGATTAGGACTCACACACACACACGTTTAAATTAAAAGTTTAGCACCTATTTATATTCAAGCATTGTAGGGGAGAACATGTACTGTAAAAACTGCTAGATCAACAAGCACAATAACAACAGAGTATCTCAGTATGCCACAGTCACAGGAGTCTACTATCTGGTCTGTCTGATTGCTACATTTCAGGCATGGTGCAGTACAACACTTAGTAACCACAATGCACGCCTAACTGTATCTTCATATCAAGCCTTTATGAATATAAATATTTGATGTCTGTTTGCGTTTCTTTTTCTAGTATTAATCATATGTTTCTGGTGTTATGTTATATTACTATTCTTTTCTTAACAGAGCCATGTACTCAATAGATTTTCTTTGTTACCCAATGGTTTGATGTGTGAATGACTATATAGTCATTGTCGTGGGATCAAATTAAACACAAAGTTTTTATATATAATAAATAAATGAATAAATAAATGTTTAACTAAGGCTCTTCATGCTGTGCCACTGTGCAAGTCTTGACCTTCAGTGTGCTGTCACGTGTCTACTCTAGTTCTTCAAAGATTTGCTTACAAAGGTCAATTTCCTGTGGTAAAAATAACCATGCTAGATGTTGCAATTTCTTTTTAATTCATACATTTCTGTAAAAATGCAAGTGCATTCACACATTCTTTTATACATTTTTATGGAGATTGGGACATTTTAGATATTATAAAATTTCACTTAAATAAAAAAAATAATTAAAAAAATCAACTTTGATAAATTTACTTACAACCAATAGAAAGGGCACAAAATATTATTACTGGCAGAGGGATCTTTTTAGTGTCGGTTTCTTTAGATGACTGAGTTATTAAAGTGAATCACTATAATAGTGATGTCGTCCCTGTACATGCGTGCCAAGTCTTGGGGCAAGCTCAGCATTTTGGCCAGGCGCCTGGGCTCCACAGAGCCAAAGCCATCATTGCCTAGAGCATGTCGGATCAGGTGTGTGGCTGAATTTTCATCCTCCAGTGCTGAGAGGGCCCTGCTCTTCCTGTCTTGAAGCAGTCGGTGCATCTGTCCAAGTGTGAAACTCACTGCGGTCAGGGGCTTCTGCCAGTGGATACTGGACAAGTGTTCTCCAATGACCTGCACCACTGTCTGTCTGTGCATCAGCTCCCACAAGCCATCTGTGGCTAAGATGAGGAACTTGTCTTGCGGGCGCAGCTTATGCTGAGTCACCTCTGGCTCTGCACTTAGGTAAGGTGGTGTGTGATAGTTGGACGGGACCATTTTGGCAAACTCATTCCCTGACAGGACCTCTGGCCGGGCTTCAGCCATGCGATTAAGAAGCTCACTGCTCCATTTGAACTTGATGTCCCCAAAGGCACGGAATGGGAGCAGAACTCCAAGCAGACGGTCATGTTTGACCACTGTCTTTCTCTCCATGTGTGGATGTTCCGAAAGCACGCGCTGCATCTCTTCAGCATTTTGGGCGTTGTGGTCGTTGGTGATTGTATGTGCCGACCAGCTCCCGTCTGCCTCCTGGACTCCCAGAACAGCCCTGCTGTCACCTAGGTTGGCTATATAAAGGTCATCCCCATCGACATGGGCCACACAGGCCGTGCATCCCGACAGGGCGACCCTGAGAGGGGTGAAGTGGGAGAAAGGGTCCCCAAAGTGTACTTGCGCCTCCAGAGAAATGTCACTGTCTAGCCTCTTGAAGGCATTGACCATGGCTGTTGGCACATCCTCGTCCTCAGTGTCCTCCTGCAAGTCGATGCGTTCCTGCCAGTAGGTGCGCAGGCTGTTGAAGTAGAGCTTCCCGGCGTCTGTGCTGACATAGTCGTTGGGGTGCTTGTGCCACTGAAGCATGGGCATGACAGGCCTGTCATTCTCCACTGCCTCCTCAATGTCCAGGAGGGTCTGAAGGGGGAGTAGGGACACTGCTATGTAATAGAAGAGGCGCTCACTCACCGCCTGAGCACAAGCAGAGCCAGCATGGCCATCAAACACCCCAAAAAGTCTCCCCCTGCTCTGCAGACAGGTGGCTGCACTCCGTCTGTCCTCGCTGGGGGAGTTGGATGCCAGGATGTTGCTGTCAAATCCAACAACTGAACCCCCAGATCGCCCATCATACCCATTCAGTCTGATGCTGTATTCATTCGCTTTCAAAATGTGGTTGACCTGAGAGGCCTTCTGATTAGGGGAGTTGTTGGATCTGTATTTTCTCCTTGTGTGAATAGTCGATGCAGAGTAATTGACATTTGTCAGGTCCATTGAAGGGTCTGAAGAATGGCAGAGTCTTACTTTTAGCATTAAGCAGCTATGATTGCCATTTTTCCAGTTGATGACTGAAAGGTGATGTCTCACCCGCTGGATAACAGGAGATGTTATCATCTTACTGAGAGTGGAAGTAGCCTGCATCCATCTGCAAACAAAGGCACACAAGTATCTAAAATGTCTGCAACAAAGCCCTACTGTCTGTACATGCTGACCTTTAGATAGGCTAGAAGGAAGTATTGGCAAATAATGTTAATGATTAATAATTATACTCTAACAATAATAACATATTTCTTACTATACAATTACAGACGTTAATACTTTGGCTAACTGTAAATAAAGGCAGCAGTGACCTATTTATAGGCTAAGCGTGAGGCCCCTATCTGTGGCAATCCTATCTGACCCGACTAGTCGCGACGTCCGAAAAAGAGGAAAAATATGTAATTCATATACGCCTATTTAAGCTACTATGGTACGATTAAAAGTCTCCAATGGTAGACATAGCATCGTGTTGACAATATGTTAGGGGGAAATTAAACTTACCCGAAGAACAAACTCTCGCACGAAACCGCTGGCGACTGAGTTGAAAAGCATTTCTTGAAGACACCGGTTTATATTTTAACTTGCGCACTTCCTCCACATAAGTGCATGATGTGATGGACACTGATAGTGAGGGGGAGCCATGACAATGGAAACTAACAGAGTTTTAGACCAGTCCGTATCCAGTTTTCATGACTCAACAAAATTTGTGTGTGTGTGTGTGTGTGGGGGGGGGGGGGGTGTTATTAACACTTTATTATTGCTGTTATTATTATAAAGATGATGATAACAATTAACTAGTGTATCCATGTAAATTGCACGAATTTACAATTTGCCTGCATTTGTCAATATTTGTTGCAAACTATAGGCTAAATTAAGCTACTTTAACTTGTAACAGATAACGTTATAACATCGCTTTTGTAACACAAAAATATTCGAGAATTGATAAAATCTACGCACTCTAGCCTTGACTCACAGAGCGGATTTCCGGCAGCATCAAAGAATATACACCAATCACTGTGTGCCGTTACATTCGGGTACTTCATAACCACGCCCAAAACAACCCTGTGCAACCAATCACAAATTGCGTTTTTCACGTTCATTTCACCACCTTGGAGGGATGACCCAACTTGTGTAAGCATTGCTGGCTGGTCATTACGTGTGGAGTGTTTTGAATATAAGAAAGTACATCACATCGGCGAAACCTTGCACGTGCTAGACAATTTGTCAACATTTATCTGAAATATCTATAACAGGGCGATAGCTTCTATCGCTGTCTGCGTTCATACTGCTGTCACTTTCTACATCGAGGGCACCGAGACTCAGAGGGAAAGATGATGAGCAAGACTGTAACGAGGAAACTCCTAGGGTCCATGTGTGGATTTCAGACCCCTAGGTTGACTTATGCTCAGAGTGCTGCCTCCGCCACTTTTAGAGAGAAAGGTAAATATGACTGTTGATAGTTATGACTGACACATTTAGTTGCCTTGTTCAAATCTTCTGATGACGCAGTTTAATTTAGTCCCTCTGAGAAACAGGCTGCGTTAGCTGGTTAGCTAAGTAATTTCAACTTGAGTGCGTCATGATTAACGCTATGTCAGTCTGTTATGCACTCACACATTATCTCTGCACTCACACATTTAACACTTAACATTTAATAATGGTGTATTTCTTTTCAGAAATGATCAAAAGTAGAGAACTGGAAAAAGAGGAGCTTCGCCCACTGTACATGGACTTTCAGGCAACAACACCTATGGTAAAGAGCCAAACAGCATTCAGTGCTAACTTATATCAAGATGTTCATCCGTTCCATCGTCCCATGGCTGTAGCTTGTTGTAACGTTAGCTCAGCATGGATATCAAGACTGCTGTGTCATCGTTATGAAAGCGGAATTATTGGCATGATTTCCTCTAATTGTTCAAAATAAACAATATTTTCTTTGCTTCCGCAGGACCCTAGAGTGCTGGACGCTATGCTCCCTTACCAAGTGAACTACTATGGCAACCCTCATTCCCGAACTCATGCTTATGGCTGGGAGAGCGAGAGTGGCATGGAAAAAGCAAGAAAGGTAATTTCCTAGGCTAAAATGAAGGATCTTATGTCATTTGTGAAAATATTTCAGTTTTGTAATATAGAAGTTGTTTGTTTTTAACTCATTGCTATTTGTTTTAATTTCCAGCAAATTGCAGATCTTATTGCTGCTGATCCTAGAGAGATTATTTTTACAAGTGGTGCCACTGAGTCCAACAATATGGCAATCAAAGTAAGTATACTGTGCTCTGCTCAGATTAGGGTCATCAGGGTTACAGTCACGGTGAGCCAAAAGGGATTTGGAGAGGCCTTGCTGAAAGATTCAAGGGAAAAAAGGATTAATTTAATTGTTGTGTAAACAATACCTGTACTTAGTTTCCTTTACAGGAAGTGACAATTATGTTTGCAATAAGTAAAGGACATACCTTGATATTTTATTGTGCCTTAAATCAGGGTGTCTGAATACCAAATAACCAACTGTAAATAATTTCTGCCATCAATGCCTTCCTTGTCAGGGAGTTGCCCGATTTTACAAAGCCAAGAAGAAGCACGTCATTACCACTCAGACTGAGCATAAATGTGTACTAGACTCCTGCCGTGTGCTGGAGTCTGAGGGCTTTGATGTCACCTACTTACCTGTGAAAACTAATGGACTCGTCGACCTCCAGGTCAGCTTCATTCTTTAATACAATTTTGTACATGAATTAGCCTGCTAAGAGTATTTGAGATGTGCTTTGAAAAATTGTTAAAGTCCCATACACTTGCTGTACTGGCCACTTTATTAGGTACATCTGTTTGAATGCTTGTAAACACAATAGCTAATCAACCAATCACATGGCTGAAATTCAATTCATTTAGGCCTGTAGAGGTGGTCAAGACATCTTACTGAAGTTCAAATGAAGTATCGGAATGGGGAAGAAAGGGGATTTTAAAAAACTTTGAGTGTGGTTGTTGATGCCAGACGGGCTAGCTACTAAAGTGGCCAGAGAGTGTGTGACATTACAAATGCATGCCCATGCTTTACAGAATGCCTTTGAGTTCCTCAGAAATTAAGGATAAATAATGATGTTGAGGTGAATTTGACATCCTAGCAGAATTTGGCATTTGAAAGAGTCTTTATTAAGTTCGTGGTCCACCCAGGAAATCAGCCAAGGAGGTTCAAAAGTTCAGTGGCCAGATTCTTTTTCAGTGAAGCTGGCTCTCACAGACTTGTTCCTTGTGAGGGTAGTTTGTTTTTAGTGAATAGTTTACTTTTTGTAAAATGTTCACAAAATTGCATCACTGTGTCTCTCAGCTACTTGAAGAAAGTATTCGGCCAGACACAAGCCTAGTGTCTATTATGACTGTCAACAATGAGATTGGAGTCAAGCAGCCCATAGAGGAAATAGGTATGTTCATATAGTTCTTCATGCAATGTGTAGATAAAAATTTTAAAAACTTAATTCTAATATTGCTCACATTTTCCTGAAATTCTCAGGAAAACTATGCCGTAGCAAGAATGTCTTCCTTCACACGGATGCTGCTCAGGCCGTTGGCAAGATTCCCGTCGACGTTTCAGACTGGAAGGTGGATCTGATGTCAATTAGTGGCCATAAAATATATGGCCCTAAAGGTGCGCCATGCAAATTGGTTCATCCTACAACTCTTAACAACTGGATTGCTATGGTCCAACATCTTTTGAACCTGTCATTTTTACGCTTTCCGTTTGTTAGTGTGTAAGTTTGAACATCAGTTTTACATATGGTACTGCAGGTGTTGGTGCTCTCTATGTGCGAAGGAGGCCAAGGGTGCGCATTGAGCCTCTGCAAAACGGTGGTGGACAGGAGAGGGGATTACGCTCAGGTACGGTCCCAACACCACTAGCAGTGGGTCTGGGAGCGGCCTGTGAGATTGCCCAGCAAGAGATGGAGGTAAAGTTGACATAGCATGCATTCAGACACAGACATCTCAAATGCAACAAGAAACAATCCTGCTGTGTCCTTCTGCCTTTGCGCTTCATGTAGGGAATGCCTCTAAATAGCTTATATGCCTAAATGGCATCACAATTGTCCTAAGTAGGATCAGCTGGTTTAGGACTGTAAATTGTTTGGAAGGAAGCGTATAGACAAATCATAGACCTGTACTTACCAACAGAAAAGGAATCCAAAAGGAAGTGGTGGTGCATTAGGACTGTCTTGTGCATGTCTTGTGAGCATATTTTTTCACCCTTGTTTGTGGTCGCACGTGTAAACTTAGCATGGCGACCCTCTGAGGATTAACCTAATGCTCATGTGGCCCTTGATAAAAATGAGTTTGACACCCCTGCTTCAAATGAAAGCACTGAAATGTAACTATTTTTCTCCAGTATACAGTATACAATGTACAGTTTATGTTTGTTTGCTTGGTTTGGTATTGCTAACTTTTTTATGTGTCTAGTTTTGTGTCTAGAACATCTATGGGTTTTTTTTTTGTTTGTTTTGTTTTGTTTTTGTTACACTTATACAGTCGAGGGGTGGGATTGAGGGATTTAGTACTTATCATTTCTCCATGTCATTGTAGCTTTATTGTTAAGAAGTTGCTATTAAGTGCATATATGGATTGATCACCTAGTATTAATCTCTGTGTGCAGTACGATCACAAACGGGTGTCCATGCTAGCCAATCGCCTGATTCAGAAGGTCATGTCGGAGATCCCAGACGTTATCATGAATGGTGACCCAGAGCAAAGGTACCCAGGTGAGTGGGCCTCAAGACAAGACACCAACAAAGGAAGCAAGCTGATTTTAGTGCTGTACACAGTTTGGTAATATTTTTTTATTATAGTACTATCTAGGTTATCAGTGTACGATCCTGGGCAACAAAATATGTTAATCTTATGAATGTTGTACATAGTTTTATTTTCTATACTAATAGTTGTTAGTGTGTGTATTGTGTAATAGAAAATGCTTAATTATTCTGGAAAGCATTTCCGCGATCACACAAGAACTTGTAAATATGCAAAATCCCAGGTAGTACATAGTATTACACTTTGATATTTGTTGCACTGTGCTTCATAACACTGTAACGCAAACATTGTGATATTAAGTTTTATATACTTACAATTTTTTCACAGGATGCATCAATCTCTCTTTCGCCTATGTGGAGGGAGAAAGTTTGCTGATGGCATTGAAGGATGTGGCGCTTTCTTCTGGAAGGTGTGTAACGCTAGTACTGCCAACTTCTTAATGAGAAATCAGTTAAACACACATACGTTTTCATCAATGTTTTGATTTCTTCGAGACATGAAAATTCCTTGATCGGGTTTACGTTATTGTTATTGTTTTACACCTGCATCTGTGCAGGACACACGGGCAAACATACAAACTTGAAGAAATACGTTAACAAACAGTTCGTTGATTTTGCCAGTTATTGATTGGATGGAGAAACAGTCAGTGAGGGTTGAGTCACTATGGACTAAAGCTAAATGCATTCATGTAAATTTAAATTTTGTGTTTATTGTGTTCTCTTAGTGCCTGCACCTCTGCTTCCCTGGAGCCCTCCTATGTTCTCAGGGCAATTGGAGCTGACGAAGACTTGGCCCACTCCTCAATCAGGTCAGGTCATTTTGCATTTTGGTCTTTTAACATGTGCTTAAATTCAAGGAATTCATAGGAAAGTGAAGCAAGAAAGATATTGCCAGATCATGCTGAATAGCCAAACTAACTTCTGTGGTGATTAGCCCTCCACATTTACAGTAGCCGGTGATTTTGATTGCCACACTTTATATAAGGGGTCAATAAGGAAAAGGAGAATGCATGTCACACACCCTTTTCCTTGTTGATCAGTTAAATAAGGTGACTCTCAAATTCTTCTGTTTTAATACATACATTTAATACATAGAAATGTTTTTTTTTACCATTATATTTGTCAATGTCAACATTTTTGATGATATTGATGTTGATTTTTGCAGGTTTGGAATTGGTCGTTTCACCACGGAGGAAGAAGTTGATTACACAGCAGAGAAATGTATTCAACAGGTTAAACGGCTGAGGGAAATGAGGTAAAAGAAAAACAAATATCTTACTCTGTCTTATTATCACTGTATTGTAAATGCAAGGGAATGGCACGATTGTGACATACAGTATCTGAAAAAAAAAATACAAGTATATCTTCTAAACTGATCGTGTACTGTATGTTTACAAAGTTTTTGGATGTTATCAAAGTGAACTATTTGTGAATGAATCATTAAGTTAACAGATATTGACAGCATAACCTAACATTAGACCACATCAGTTTTAATTTAGATGATTGTTTACCTGTATGTTTTCTTTGTCCCAATAGTCCTCTATGGGAGATGGTGCAGGAGGGCATTGACTTAAAGAGCATCAAGTGGACGCAGCACTGAGACAACTGCATAGGAGCAGAAGCAGACGCTAGAGCCTTGTGAATATTTGTTTTGTATAGTTGTGTAAAAAAATGCCATTCCCAGGGACGACTGGGACACTTTCTCGACGAAACACGCACAAATATGACTTATTTTGAAAAATAAGTTTGTTTATATTGGCAGACCTTTGTCTGTTCCTTTGCATTTATATGAATTTGGTCAGTGCAAATTATGTTTGACTAAATAATGGACTCTCTTTTATTCAGAAATGGCCTAAATGTTTTTTTTTTTTTTTTTCATTTTCTTTTGAGGAGCATGGACTACATTCCAAGGGTTATTGGTTACATCCCTTAATGTTTGTGTGTTACCTCATTTTACAGTGTATACAATATTTCATTGCTAATTCGGAAACTGGATGTTCGAGGACAAACACTCACTGTTGAACTTAACTTGTCCAAACCCCAGAAATCATTATGGCATTGGCTTTCCCTGTGGGTATCATCCCTGTTTCACAAACTGCCAGTATCTCACCTCGTCTTACCTGTTCTATGTGTTGCACAAACAAGTAGAATTTTCAGGCGCAGTCCATCCACTTATTGTCAAGTTTTGACAGATTAGTTTGACAATATTCATACGCACAAGTTATACTCGAAGCTCATTTATTTTTCAGTATCAAGTAGTGAAGTTATTGTATCCATTAGTTTCATACCTCTCTGAAACCAAAAGCTCTGATACAAAGTGATCAATTATAGCTGAAAGCTGCTGTGAAGCCATGCTGTGTTTAGGAGACATGCAAGACATCTGAGTGTGTCAGATCATGCTGTTGGTTAGACTGCATCTCATAAACATGTCACTCAGTTCTCAAATAAAGCAGTAAGTCAAAAATGGGTTTCAGCTCTTTTTTTTGTTGAATGGGAAATGCATGTAGTTATGTGTTCATTGTCCATGGGGGTAGGCCTGAATTTCACTTAATATTTGGCAAGTGTTCATATTTGTAAGATAAGCTTTCAGGTTCTTTTGTGCACACGCAAATTACATTCAGTTGTGATTGCATGTAATGTGTGAATTTTGCAAGAATTTACAGAGCACAGAAAGAGTTAGGGAGGGGATAAAATCAAGACGGGGAGTGTACGTGGATGTGACGTCACTGTTGAAGCTGTCCTATGAATGCGACGGACATTTTGTGAATCTATCTGCTTGAGACCGAAGAAAGCACGGCGGTGGAAGAACTGCCAGAAACCTTCAATAAAATATAAAATCTGTTTTTACAGATAATTTCGGTAAGATCATGCAAAGCATAGGAACTTACAGTAGGGGGATTCCATTGTGTCTAATATTAACCATGCGCCACCGATTTACCACAAGGGGAAAATACCCTGTTAGCATCAGTGTCGCTGAAAGATGGCAAGCTTTTTCATTCTGCTAGCTGCCTAGCTGGCTACTTAACCAGCTAGTTAGCTACCTCAAACCTTGTGTAAGAGTAGTTGGCTAGATGACCAATATTGTTAGCATTCGGTAATTATACTTTTAGATTTTGTAACATTCTTGACAAAGATTGATATTCGCGCATTTGTTGGAAGTATGGCTGCAGATTGCAACGTTATTGTTCCCTGGTCTGTTGGTTGGTGTTAGCATACCATCGTTGTAGATTCACACAGCTAGTCCACGTTAGTGATCATCAGAGCAGCAAAGAATCGGCAGTTTTCAGCACCAGTCTTTGTTTTTTTTTATGTCCACTTGCTAATATTGTGTCAATAACTGGTAGCAGCTGTATGCAGTGTTTAACAGTCCCATAAGAAAATGGTCTGTTGCAAATACCGAGCCCTGGTCGTAAGTCTAGCAAATTGCAGATTGTGCATTGCTTTTGCAACGTGAGGTGGATGCAGTTACAACACCAACACTGTTCTTAAGCTCATGGCTTTCCTTGATCTATGTATTTGAACTTGTACAATTAGTATTGATTGCTAGCTTGTTCATTTCTTGTTTTGCTAAATACCACAGCCTGTGTGGTAAGCTATGAGCGGTGATGTGAAACAGGATGTTTTGATTGTGATGTCCCTAACAATGGCGGTCCATTCAATGCTATGCATCAGGCTTTGTAGCCTGATTGTGCTCTCGAATTGAGTTGATTTCTTCCTGCTGGTGGCACCCTTGGGAACGTGTTTCTAATGTAATAAGCTTAACTATGTTGTTGCAAAACAGAAATTAATGTATCCTTGATCTGCTAGGTTTTTGGAAGTTTTTCCCCACTGTCATTGGAAAGAACTAAAACCTTTGCATTTGCTGCTGTAATTACAGCCACAAGGTTTGTGTGGCATAACTGCTTATGGGAAGTCATTCTGGTGATTGCATATTGTAGGCACTTTTGAATGTTGTCAGAAATTCTGTCACTCTATGCTATTGCAGTTGGAGTTACCCTTCTTGTTATCTGTTCTAGTCTACATAATCAGTTGGTTTGAATCACGTTGTGACATTTTTGGCTGCATATAAAATAGATGTGACATTGGAGCTTATTATGGGATATTCTTAGACTTTATTTCCTACTCTGTGTTTGTTCTTGATACCAAGCTTCCCGACTAATGGATCGTTTTATGGTGGATGCCATCCTCAGATTGCCACAGGTGGCTGAGAGGTCTAGCTTGCACTACTTGTACAGTATGTGTTGGTTTAAAGTGAGCCTAGCCTAGGACAGGCCCATATTCTGGAGTGAAGTTTTTCGTTGTGCATTAGTGACACTAGGCTTTTACTTGTTTGTTGCACTATGTTCTTGTCTCCTGATCTGGTAAAGATATTGCATGTGGTTGTTTTGAGGTATTACCAGAGACACTTATGCTATATAGGAGGACTTTGTTATTACCCTCTCATGTTGGTGAGTTTTAAGGTTTAAGAGAAGTTCCTAGGAGTTGAGAAATTAATAGGCTACTTAAACAGCTTGCTGACAGTGATGTTTTCATGAACAAACGATGGTACAATTATGACTGTTGACAACATTGACAAAATATTCGTCATTATGGGGTTTGTACATTAGCCTAAGCTTCAGGTCAAGACTTTTAGTGTCATTCAGCAAAATGAAATTATCCAGAATATCACCTCTAGATTTAGTCAAGATTATTGTGCACATATGTATGACATGCAGAAATAGTACAGTTGAGGTAGACTATTTGTCATTGTGTTTACCAATAAAGGGCTCAAAAAGATTTTCTATTAGAAATGTTAAATAAGACATTTTGGCATTGTCTTAGTTTGACAGTTAGTCTGAAATGGTTTTAGTTCTGCATGACGACCTGTCCTGATGTGCTCAAATTTCTTTTTGGTTCTAACCTTGATGCTTTTACTATATTGCAGTATATCTCAAATACACCTAACATTACTGGTATTGAACCTCTGTAAAGACTATCTGAAAGAACACCGATATTGGAATCTGCTGGCTAGGCTTTCTTGCATTGATTTGCTCATGAACTTGTTTAAGCCTATGTCGAGACCTGCCCATTGTATGGTTTCAAATATCTTTCAGCATGCTGGTTTATTTTTATTTCATGCATTTCTGTGTATCACAGTATTGACTATGTGGATTTTGTGCATTAGCCTAAATTCAACTGCTTTTTGGTTACTGGCAAAGCTGCCACTGAAATATTTGCTGGGTCACACAAATGAATTATGCTTATGTTTTCTCTGCTGAAGCTGGTATAAGCTGTTGCTGGTGTTGACTGTTTTCTTGTTTGTGTGTTTGTATGTCTGGAGGTGAACGTGGACGACTCCCACCATTTGTCTGCTGTAGAATTCATATATTTGCTTCATTTTATTCTTTTGTTACAGTCTAGAGTTGATTTTAAATGATTGACGTCAGGATTGGCTTGGGTACCCAGTACACCCAATAAAGAAGCGCTTCTTTTAGCAAAAGGTAAGCATGGGAATCGAAAGTAGTCCATCCTTTTCCTTTCATCAAATGAAGAGCAATTCACCTATTCAGAGTGGTTTTGGCCAGACCTGTGCAACTTGTAGGCTGTGCTTGAAGGAGTCTGGTATTCCTCAAGTTTGAATGCTCTGTGAAATGAGCTTTAAACTTAAACCAAGCTTCAGTGAAGTGCATGTTGTTGTATGTGCATTGCTTTGTGAAGAGGCTGCTCCATCTGGGCTCAGTAACAGCTGACAATGAAGTTTGATTTGCTTTCTCCATGTAATTTGTCTCTTGCCTGTTTGATCACACTTGGCCAATACTGCTCTGAAGAAGGCATGTGCCCTTCTACAATTCTGGCTTGAATTAAAGCACCCTGCCCTGTTTGTTAATATATCAGTTATCAGGATATTTTCAGCAAGATGTAAAATGTCAATGTGGGTAGTTTCACAGTCAGGGTAAGCATTTGGCCGAATAACGGTTGTTGTTGGTGACGGACGTGTAGGGATCTTTGTAGACGGATATGCAGAAATATAATTTGGAGGTAGAAATTACACTTAGTCATTTGCATGTTTATTGCATGTTTAGTACACCACTGCAGCTAAAGTTAAATTTACTTAGAACAGAAAACTGGGTCATGCTACCTCATTCTGTTGAACAACATAAAAACATGTTACAGAAAGCGAATTATTAAATTTAAACAAATGGCAGGAATTTGACATAGAAGCGTACACTGTAGTGTAGACATTTTGGGTTTGGTAGTGCATTGGTTATGTCGTTTGACTAAATATTGGGGGACTCGGGTGCAATAACCTTTACCCCTTGTGTCTACCCGTTGTGAGTCTGTTGCTTTGGGTAAAAGTGCTTTCTAATCTATAAATGTCCTCTTTCGTCATAGTAGGTATTGGCCTCTTAATTAGTTAATTGATTAATCAATTAGTTAGTTGATTTGTTTAATTTAAACCAATTTTCCAACATATTTAAAATAAGATTGTGAAGTTATGTGTATATATAATGATGCAATATCAATGGCCATTCTTAATCCAACAAATGTAAATAAACACTGAATATTGTGTATGTACACATAAAAAAAGCTTTTACTGGTAGCAAAAAAGCTTTTCAGATGTCCACTACAACAAAAACATTGAAAGAACCAGGCAGACACCCTTCAGTTACAAGTCAGACAGTTGTCCACAGCTGCTTTAAGATACATAAATTAAACAAGCAAAAGGTTAGGGAAGCTTTGTTTTTGCCTTGAAAAAACAAAACAAAACAAATTGCTTACACTGATTGTGAAATTATCCACACTAGGACTAGGATTTTTTTTACATTGCTTTTCAGTGAAGTGCCAGTTCAAGTATAATGGGTTGAGAAGAGTTGAGGGCCTCCATCATTTATCCCAAGGTCCAAGTGGAAAAACTGGAGCTTTGTGCTGAGATTGTAGTCTGCTACCTTTTAGATAGTGGCTGATATTTTCTAATTGACAGGCTACTCAGTATTTATCAGTTTTGTCTTGGTATTAATTAATCATGATATGAGGGCTTTCTGACACCGCTTTGTAGTGGTTCTAGACAGAGGCCAGATTGGCATAGCCTACTTGTCAATGCTCGTAATGGGCTATGATGAGTTTGAGGTTTTTTTATATTATTTGGGGTAAAATAGAATATAAATTGGCTTACTGGTTACTTTTATGTTTGAATGCATTTTCAAGAACGAGAAGGGAAATGCATGTGAAACATTAAATGATGCTTGATTGCTTTTAATCATTGTTTTGTTTACAATATGACTTACAGAAATGCCAGTGTTTAAATGTCAAGCAAAAAGTATAAATGTTATTTGGTTCATTTGGACCTAACCATGCGTCTTTTGCTGGATTTGTTGATGGTTTGTTGTGTGTGTGTGTGTGTGTGTGTGTGTGTGTGTGTGTGTGTCTGCCCTTGTGTGATTGTGTGTGGAACTTTTACTCTCCTTTTATCCTGGTCTGACAGCCGATGCCTTCTTTCACCTGCAGGTGTGTGTTGTAACGCCTCAGCATGGCTGTGGTCATCCGCTTGCAGGGTCTCCCCATTGTGGCAGGGACCATGGACATTCGCCATTTCTTCTCTGGATTGACTATCCCGGATGGTGGGGTGCATATTGTAGGGGGTGAACATGGTGAAGCATTTATTGTTTTTGCCACAGACGAAGATGCCAGGCTTGGTATGATGCGAACAGGGGGGTCCATCAAAGGTTCTAAGGTATCATTGTTGCTGAGTAGCAAGACAGAAATGCAGAACATGATTGAGCTTAGCCGCAGGCGGTTTGAAGCTGGCAATGTGGAGGGAGCTGCAGGAAATGGTAATAGGCCTGGTCCCCCGGCCACCTCTGGTGGAAGTGGTAGAGGTAGCATGCCCACTACTGCCCAGGGTTTCAGTAATACATCAGCTACTGCCACAACAGCCGTTTCTGCACACGAGCCACCTAGCAACAAAAGCATTTCCACCTTTGCCACCGCTAGCATTGGTAACATGCCTAATTTCAACAATAACTTCAGTAGCAGTAGCATTACGATGGGTTCCACCATGACAACTGCCATGTCATCCCTTAACTCTGTACCACCACCCATACCACCCTTGCCCAGCATGCAATCTATACCGCCCATGCCTTCAATGCCACCCTTACCAGTTCCACCCCCTGTATCATCCCTTCCCTCAGTGCCAACGGTTTCCCCTTTGACTGCAGTGCCACCCGTCCCCCCAATGACTCATCTGCCCCACCTGTCTGCGCTGCCCCCTTTCAACCCAGGCGTCCCTCCCCCAGTTGGGCCTGGCCTTGCTGGATCTGGTCCTCCATTGTCCCTGGGAAGCCCCAATCACATGTTCCTCAACCCCATGAATCTTAACCCACTTAATCTCCAAGCTCACCTAAAGCCGTCAATTACCAACCCTGATGAGTGTTATGTCCACCTGCAAGGCCTGCCCTTTGCTGCAAGTGAGTTAGATGTCAGAGAATTCTTTCACGGATTGGGTGTTGAAAATGTTCGTCTTCTCAGAGATAACCTGGGCAGGAGCAGTGGTCGAGCACTGGTAAAGTTCTTTGCACCCCAGGATGCATTTGAGGCAGTAAAACGAGGCACAGCAATGCTAGGACAAAGATATGTAGAGATAACCCCAGCCAGTGAGAGGCAGTGGCGAGAGAGTGGTAGTGGAATCCTAGGCCAAAACCTGTCTAAACCTGGCCATAATGCAGACCAGGACCGCCATCGTCGTGGAAGTTCAAGCTCTGCATCTCCTTCGGGACGTGAACGTCCAAGGTCCAGGTCTCCTCACCAGAAAGAGTTTTGTGTGTATCTGAAAGGGCTTCCCTATGAAGCGGAAAACAAACAGATATTTGAATTTTTCAAAAACCTGGATATCGTTGAAGATAGCATTTACATTGCTTATGGACCTAACGGGAGAGCTACAGGGGAGGGTTTCGTAGAGTTCAGAAATGAGATGGACTACAAAGCAGCCCTGGGCTGCCATATGCAGTACATGGGCAGCCGATTCATACAGGTCCACCCAATCACTAAGAAGGCTATGTTTGAAAAGATCGATGCCATTCGCAAAAGGATGCAGGGTGTCCAAGGCGATCAGAAAGGTAGTGCCACAGACGGAGGGAAAAACCCAAGAAATTGTGCCCATATTTCAAATATCCCGTATAATGTGTCCAAGAAAGATGTGCGTCTTTTCTTAAACGGAATCCAGCTGTTTGAGGATACTTTAAAAGTTCTGTGTGATAGCAACGGAAATGGCCTTGGCCAAGCCATAGTACAATTTAAGTCTGAAGAAGAAGCACTTAAAGCAGAAAGACTGCATAGACAAAAACTTAATGGCAGAGATGCCTTTGTTCATTTGGTCACATTTGACCAGATGAAGGAAGTCGAAAGAAATCCACCACCACAGTCCAGGAGAGGGCAGAAAACTCAAGGTAACACTCATGCACAAGCGCAGGCTCAAGCCCAGGCACAGGCTCAGGCCCAAGTACAAGCTCAAGTCCAAGCCCAAGTGCAGGCACAGGCCCAGGCGCAGGCACATGCCTATCCCGGCATGACCGGAGAGGAGTTCAACTTCCTCAGAAATAGTGTTGGAAGTCTAAGTAACGGCCCTCCCTTTGTAGCTCCTTTCACTGCCCCAGGCAACGGTCTTGCTGGTCCCCCTCCCTTGCCTCCCCTTGGTGCCGCTTTGGGAGATGTCACGCTAGGTGTGCCACCGCCACTGGTCGGTGCTCACTTGCCAGGTCCAGTACTTGAGCCACCAGGGTTCCGCCCGGGACCGGGAGGCAGCAATGGACCTCCTGGTTTTGTGGGTGGCCCAGAGAGTCTGCGGGGCATCCCACCTTTCGATAATGGTTCTAGGAAGGGAGGCAACCACAACAGAGGAGCAGCACAAGGCCCCACTGGGGGACCGCAACCTTCGTTTGGCTCTGCCTCTGACAATATGAGGGGGCCCTCTGCGGGCAGTGGCTCCAACAACGCTCGGCCCACCATTGTCAAGATTCAGAATATGCCCTTCACGGTTACTGTAGATGAGATACTTGATTTTTTCTATGGCTATCAAGTGCTGCCTGGTTCTGTATGCCTTCAGTTTAGTGAAAAAGGCCTGCCTACTGGTGAGGCGATGGTTGCATTTGAATCCCATGACGAGGCAATGTCTGCCGTCATGGATTTGAATGACCGGCCTATTGGAGCAAGGAAAGTGAAGTTAACTTTGGGATAGACTAAGATTTTTGTGTGATCTTTTGAGAATTTGTCATCTTCAATTAATATGATGTGTTTTCCTCATTGAAAGTCAAGCTTTTGTTCCCATCTAACACTGCACAGGATACTAGTTCCTTACCAAAGTAAATGGACTTTTCATGTAGAATAGGAAACCAAAAAAAAAAAAAAAAAAAGAAATATCCAAGTTTAGCTGTATGAACTGACAAACTGCGACATGAACGTTTTTATGATGGCAAAAAAAGCATTGGGCGACTGACTTACTGTTCAATCATGTGAAGTACAGATCTTCTGGGTCTAGAACTTTTCCGGGGATGAGGCTGATATTTTGCAAGTGTAAAATGCTATGCTGTGCTATGTTTTATATCGGCAATTATGCTGTATCACTTTTCTCATGTCTTCACTGTTGTATTTGTGTGATTTGGTTTATTGCAACATTGGTGTACATCAAATGCTGCCATGATTTGCGTGTGCACAGAGCTCTCATTGGGTTTACGCATTGCTCTATTTGGTTCATGTTTCTCTACAATCAATTAACGCAAGTGTGCTGCCGTGTCTGTTGCTTTTGTGGGATTGTTTGCTAATGTCTGAGGAAAAAATGCTCTCTGAATGCACCAACCTTCTTTTCCTGTCCCTGCAAGAGTTCTGATATGGCAATGTGATGCGTTGCATATATGATGGCTTTTTCCCTCATGGCGATGTTTTCTTTCAAGTCCGATATTTTGTGCTACGATGTAGACTGTAGTTGGAATGTCAGTTTTTGTAGTGCTCTCAAATCGAGTTTGTTTGATTCCTTTTTATTTTATTTTTTTGACTTTTTAGTTCCAGCTTTGTGTTGCAGTTGTGTACATACTGTTAAGCCTACATATTTTGTCAATAAAATGACATTCCTGAAATGATGCATCTAAAGGTACTGTATGCCTCTTTGCTGTGTTTCATTGCTCTCTTTATGGTTTCTGAAAAGAAGAAAAATAAAGAGCTGCTATGCATTCCCAAGCTTTCATACACCCAACTAGATTATGAAGATTAAGCTTTGTTACTACAGTTTGAGCTCTCCTTGAAGTGTTGGTATCATTGCTGTGATTACAGGCAAAGTGCCCATTGAATGAATGAACAGAATGTCTAGAGATGAAATGCACATAAAGAATGTACCTCAGCACTTAGCAAGAACAAAAATGCATGTAGCCACAACTGAAAATTTGATCAGTATCATTTTTCAGAAGCCTTTAAATTGAAAATAATAATAATTTAAAAGAATATAGCTTTTTACTATTTGAAGCCTTTTCAGTCTATGAGGCTGCTCAAAGTCAACCCTTCAGTGGCTTGCAAAAACATCAGAAAAATTGTCGAATGGGCCTTGCACATTATAGTCTTTGTCTATACAGTGAAGTGGTAAAATAGTTCCGTGCACTTTGGAAATGCGTCATGATATGTTGCATGTTATGTCATATTTGAAGTTATACCAAGAGGTCATGCTATTGCAGACCAGAAGATTGGTTTCAAAAAGTGGTTGGTATTATGACACGGATGTTTCAACACCAGAAATGCATCTCTTTATCAGGAGCACAATGACTTTAGATAGGCTGAGTAAAAATCACACAGTGGCTGCATAATGCCATCATATGGTGATAATCAGTTGCAGGCTGACCCCATTCACATATCAAGTACCTTGTGCAGACATAAATTGTATACCCCACAAATGCATCAAATCCAGTATTGGAGTATGGCTATAGTGTTATTGAATTATGGCAAAAAATGTCTCCTCTGGCTCGAGAGGCAAACATGATAGTGGTGCGTCCAAGTTTTTCAGTGTTTGGCTGTGTAATCATAAGAGGTGATGCTGTGGTTTTGATGAAATGCGGATTGTACCTCAAAATGATTGAGAAGCTGCTGTGAGTAAAACTGAATTGGGCCCCAAGATATCGAAACATGCAGAATTTCTCTTGGCTTCCAGTAAAGGTAAGTAGCTGTAGCTCCTAATTTGCAGAGATTTTCAGTATTTTTCTGTTTCATTGGTTAGTAAGTCTTCCAAATGCTAAAACATTTCCTGAAAGCTTATGAATTAACTGTCTGGGAGAGCTTATGAACAACTGGTAGCTTGTCAGTCCATTTTAGAGGACTCCACTTGAAGGAATCACAATTTGTGTTCTTTTGATGGAACGAATGTGAATGGTGCAGTCAGATGGCAGCTAGACTGTCCACACCACCCCTATCTTGAATGCTGTGATGGATTTTGGAGAATATCTTCAATGGATTACTGAATTTGTTTTTCCTTTTGAGATGTAGGCTGAAATGTCCTACAATGTGAATTTATGATCCTAGCACAAAAAAAATAGTTGTAGATGTCTGGCCTAATAGGCCTATAAAGTAGGCTCTACTACTTCACTGTTAGTGATCCAAAAGATACCATTTCAAAGGAGGAATCAGTCAGCTGGGAATGGAAGTTGAACTGGTTTTGCATAGGCATAAGGGCGGCCTGTGTGTGTGTGTGTGTGAGAGAGAGAGAGAGAGGGAGGGAGGAAGAGTGTGGTAAAAGAAGGTGTGCATGAATGCATGCATGCGTGTCAGTGGCTTGTTTGGCTTTAAGACTAGCAACACATTGCGGTTCATATGTAGGCTATTGGCTGTGACTTGTGGTTTGGTAGACAATTCAGGCTCGGACTAGACTGTGTTTAATTGCCCCTCTCTCGGCATGGGTGGGGATAGATGGATGAATGTTTGTAAAGATCGTCTTCTAAAAGCAAACTGGTAAGAGGCGAATTTACTTTTGAAACCAACACCAGTGCAACCTGCTGTGTATTAAATTGAACACGTACGTTCTTGGTTCATTTCTCATTAAATTGTAACTGAAATATTATGAAACTGACTGACTCATGCGTACGCTTGCACAGAGATTTCGATAACCACTTCCTGTGCCGTAAGAGCCAGTCTGCTGATTGGCAGATGCTCTTGTCCAATGATGATGCAGTTTTGAAGGCTGTTGAACCAATCGTCATGCGCCGACTCCTCACAAGCCAACCCGCCACACCCTCTGCCTAAAATAATTACGGAGACACCAACCACACAGCTTTGGAGTTGATTGTCCAAGAATATTTTAATAATTCTTCTGAACTGAAAGGTACTGTAATAGGTATTGTACATTCTGTGACCTCTGTGTTTGCGCTGTGTTTACTTGGTTGTATTCTGTTCACTGAATGAGTTTACTTTGCGAGGAGATTCAAGGAGACCCGCTTTGAACGGAAGCAACGTTAGGTACTTTGGAATTTATGTACTATATTTCGGTTACGGTCTTATAAATGAAAACTTGGATGACTGTGTTTTTTTTACTGTCTTTATGTTTGGTGGCTGATGGGTTAGCTTGCTGTTGCTATTGCTGTTTCGAAGTTGTGGTCACATGCTGTTGAAAGCATGCAAAGTCCACCTAGATTACAACGCTTCTTCCGAATGTATAGATGTCTGGAGTTGGTTGTTGAAAACGAAACGAAGCTGTTACTACCTTCATTTACTGGGGGTTACCTTTGTTATACATGTTGTGAATGTCATAATGTCTGCCTGCATAGCTTGCTGTGATGAAAACCACATTACAGTTGCATGAATGAAGAAGGCTTGTAGCACGATGAAAGTATCAGATCTGTTTTGTGTTGTCACTGATGGTCGTTTTGATGGTTAATGGATTATCCGCTAAAGGGGTTTCTTGTTCCTCTAAAGTTTCTTCCTCTAAAGTGACAGATATTTACTGACTACCTTTTCTTCTTCTTCTTTTCCAGATGGCAACCCAGTGTGTATCAAAAGTTGAGCTTTCCATATCCTGCAGTAAACTTCTTGACAAAGATGTTGGATCGAAATCTGACCCACTATGCGTATTATTGCAAAGCGTTGGAAATGACCAATGGACAGAGGTTTGTTTTTTCTTTCCCTTAAAGGAATAGTTCACCTCTTTATGAAAATTGGTTATTCACCCCCTTACCTGGAGGTACATATGTGGGTAAGAGCATTTTGGTCTCAGTGCATGCGTTGTCCTAGTCTGGCAACCCCAATTTAGCATAGGCGCTGGAAAGTAAAGTTGCCAAAGAGTTGCTATCTGGCAACATTACATTCCAGCGCCTATGTTAAGCTTAAGCTAAAAAATGGAGAAAATTGGGGATGCCATACTAGGAAACGCAAGCACTGAGACCAAAATGCTTTTCCCCACATATGTAACTCCAGGTAAGGGGGTGAATAATCAATTTTCATAAAGTGGTGAACTATTCCTTTAATAGTATAGACTGTATGTATATGAATATTTGTCGTTTCTGATCGGTCACAGAGATTGCATCCCTTATTCCTATGCAGGTGGACCGTACAGAACAAGTGAAGAATTGTCAAGACCCTGAGTTCTCCAAAAAGCTGCGGCTTGACTATCACTTTGAGAAGGTTCAGAAGCTGAAATTAGGCATTTATGACATAGACAATAAATCTGTGGACCTTTCAGACGATGACTATCTTGGAGGGTTTGAGTGCACTTTGGGTCAGGTGAGTGTGTTTTTTTTTTTTTTTTTTTTTGTCTTGTCTGTTTCACCATATGTAGTGCACTTGAAGACTACACTTGTAATCCTGACTTTCTCCAACTAACAATGGTGATATTGCTCAACTGCCTCGTACCTGTGCCACGGTCTCCTGATCTTTTGTTTTATTTGTTTTTTTGTTTTAAGTGATGACTCAGTGACTGATGAGTTGACTCACTGTCGCTGGTGTTTGTACCTTGTTTCACAGATTGTGTCCAGTAGGAAGATCACCAGACCACTGGAACTGAAGAAAGGGAAGCCAGCAGGAAAGGGTTCTATAACTGTTAGTATTCAAATATCCTATATTCAAATATTCCAATCTATAGCTTTTAGCGATTAGTTTGAATGACACTTTCTTGTCATATATTCCTACTGCTGCTTCCAAATGACACTGTAACCATGAGCTGTCCATATACCTTTATGGACTTTGAGATTATGGATGTTGTGATAAACCACTATTGAAGCACAATTAAAGGAAAAAGCCGGCGTGAATCAACACATAGTCCTACTGTTTTATAGTGCCAAGCCCTGTTGATAGCCACCTCAATCAATGGATTTCATGCAAGGCAGACTGAGATAGCGAAACGTCAGCTAATGTTAACAGAATGGGGCATTTCAAAACGAAAGCAAATTGATTAGGTTTCGTTTCTGACATGCCTCATTCAGTTAGTGTTAGCCGCCACTTCGAAAACTCAGTCTATGATGCACAAAATTCGATCATTGAGGTGGCTTTGAGTAGTGCTTAGCAGTATAAAACAGCAAGGCTACTTGTTGATTCACTCCGAATTATACCTTTAAGCAAATCAATTGGCATATGGAATAATGGCTAAGGGCTGTAAAATGAACCTGTACTTTAATGTTCAGCTCTTCTGTCGGGGCAAAAGCTTTTGCGATAGACCAATGTACCAAAATACATTTGGATGTGAAAAACTTTCTCATCATTCCTCATAAGGCTCGTGAATTGACACCCTTGGTTTAGCAGGACCCAGTATAATGAAGCTTTTGAGAGTTAAAAAGGAGAGAGAGAGAGAGAACAATTGCTTATCCCATCTCCTCTCATCCACCACATATTATGTTTCTGTGTTCTTGAAGATCACTGCGGAGGAGGTCAAAGACAACAGAGCTATCGTCTTGGAGATGGAAGCCAAAGGCTTGGACAAAAAGGTAAGATTATGACCCAGGGTAACAAACTTCCAGGCCTGTTGTACAGAAAGTCATTTTCTATACCGAAACTGAAGTTGCTGTGTGTTGGTGCGTCATAAATTGGTAACGTAAATAAGATTTTGTGTGAATGGGGAGGTCCACATGAAATTGTGTCTGTATAAGTAGGGTCAGGCCTTCTGTACACTTGAAGTGAATATTCTATTGTGCAATCCTTGTCTGCAGGACTTGTTTGGAAAATCAGATCCATTTTTGGAGTTTTTCAAAAAGGAGGATGATGGCAAGTGGCAACTGGTCCACAGAACAGAGGTAAGTATATTCACAAAGCAGCAACTGCAATCGTATTTTCTCAGGTTATGTGAAAATACAATCGTCTTCTTACTTGTCTTTTCTATGACTAAATACTTATTAGCTATCTTTTCCTCTCTAGGTTGTCAAAAACAATTTGAATCCTTCGTGGAGAAAATTCCAAGTCTCTCTCCACACATTCTGCAATGGCGACCTGAACAAACCCATGAAGGTAGGAATGTAGGGAGAAATATTACGGTCCATTCACATTTCTCAAGTCACCTTTTCCACTATGGAGTGGATTTTGCGAAATCTGGATGCATTTCAAACTATCAGTGACCCAGTCCACTAAAGTGTAGCCAAAGGCTGAATCCCATTTCTTGCCCTTTCCCATAACCCTCCCCCATCGCCATGCCTTGAAACTGATTGACAAGTGAGAAGGGTGTAAATATAGGAAACGAGACAATATATCAGGGGTGGCCAACCAGTCGGAGACCAAGAGCCACATATCTGACTATGTCACGGCAAAGAGCCACATCGGCACATGGGGACATGAACCTGTTACCACTACTACTACATTACCCATCCTTCTGACACACACACACACACATGGACATGAATGTAAGAGCCGCATGACTCCAGGCTAAGAGCCACATGCGGCTCCCGAGCCACAGGTTGGCCACCCCTGCAATATATGAATTCACTACCTTTTGAAAATACGTGCCCACAGACTTGTGTTCAGCTCCAACTTTCGCAATGTAATGCATAGCAGTCATTTTGCGGACTAACAAATAAGATATGAAAAGATGACATATCTTTGAAAAGACACATGTTGGAAACATGGTTATCTATGTTAACATACTGTAGCTACATTAACTACGTTAGAGACTTCAGGACACCCTTTCAACAATTGTGAATGCACAAAAACTAATGGAAGGGCTAAGAAGAGGACTTAGGGGTTGAAATGGGATTCAGCCTATTGTGCTACTTGGTCTTGGATGTGTTTTCTTGTGGAGGAAGGAATCAAGAGAGCCTCATTCTTACAACTGTAGGAATGACCAATCTGTTTGTATGGCTGGCAGGTGACTTGTTATGATAAGGATGAAGACACCAGTTCAGATATGATAGGGGAGTTTACCTGCACCCCCGCTCAGCTTTTGGAAGTTAAAGACCATGCGGTGAGCGGGAACATTCTCTACATTCTTCTTTCACCGACTTCTTCTTTTCCTTCTTTTTCTCTTGCTCTGTCCTGTCCTCCCTTCTCCACCAGGTTCAGTGCTATGACTATGATAACGATGGATCGCATGATCTTATTGGCATTTTTGAAACTAATGTAGAAGATCTTCTGAAAGCAGAACATGGCAAACCGGTGAGGCAGGGAATCCGTTTTTTCACCATTCTTTTACCTTCCTTGTGTGTTAGTTCATTAGATCTTTCTCTGTTTTATGTTACATTTGCTCAATGTTCACACATCTGTGTACTGCTAAAGCTATTTCAACATGTTCTATGTACACATTGTGTGTTTGTTTGTGTTTTGGTTATAATAATAGGATAAATCCATAGTAGAAATTATGTGTGTAATGCACAGGAATATGAACAGAGGTTCTGTTTTTGATAACCGACCCTTTCAGTTCCAGGTTAAGCAGATGTTCGCCTGGTGACTTTCATATCTCTTTCTCAGGTGGAGTTTGACTGTATTCACCCTGAGAAGCAGAAGAAGAAGAAGAGCTACAAGAATTCGGGTGTGGTGTGTGTAAAAACCTGTAAGGTATGTACACACACACACACACACACACACACACACTCAGGGACTTCATGATGACCTCAGCGTGTAAATAGTTTCTTGGACTGTCAGTGTTCTCATTGCTCTTTTGTATTTTTGTTTAACTAATCAGTTGGAGATGCAGTATTCGTTCCTGGATTACATCATGGGAGGATGTCAGATCAATTTCACGGTAAGGGATTCGTGCAACTGCACACTCTTCCCTGAACCATCCAATATCTAAGTCTTTGTTGTCATTTGCTTCAATTAGCCTTAGCCTTGCAGCTGAGATCTAGGTTTTGATTCCATGGCACTGTAGAATATAGTGGCAGTTCTAAACATAACCAGTACTTCACTTGCAAATGTTTATCAACCTAAAGTAAAATAAAATGACTTGTAATGTACTGTATTTTAGCAGATGCCTTATGTAACCTGACACACAAACATGCTAACACATATAAACTGACATAAACACATCTCCATTCTCACACTTCGAGCTGCTTGTCTAGAGTTGCTGGTGAGGATGGTGACTCCTGCAGCCAATACATAATATTTACAATTATGGATTTAGTAGACTTACAAAAAGGGGGATAACAAATACTATACAATATTAATGACTGTCTGTGGTTATCAGGTGGGCATTGACTTCACTGGCTCCAACGGTGACCCTCGGTCTCCTGACTCCCTGCATTACATGAGTCCAGATGGGCTTAACCAGTACCTGTCTGCCATCTGGTCTGTGGGTCTTGTGGTTCAGGACTATGACACGTAAGCTCCAGTATTACTATCAATATTGAATGGTTTAACAAGTGTCTCGGATACTGGAATTCTGATATTTTGAGACTTTCCGAGAATTCTCAACATCTTAGGACTGCATTTTATTCACGCTGTCTTTTTTGTACTTTTAGTGATAAACTTTTCCCCGCCTTCGGATTTGGTGCTCAGGTTCCTCCTGATTTCAAGGTACATATTTATATAGCAGTATTCGTTGAATGAGAATAGGATCCTCATGTGTTTGCACAGACTGTAATGAAATTCATTTACTGCAGGTTTCCCACGAGTTTGCACTGAACTTCAACCCCAGCAGTCCCTATTGCCAAGGTGAGTTGGATCTGAACGGTAATTAAACATGCAGAATTTGCTCAGCTGTTCTGCTGTCTGTTGCTGCTCATTATAGGATATTCTGGCGCAATACTGATTTTGTGCATGTGTGTGTGTGTGTGTGCATGTGTGGTGTGTGTGTGTGTGTGTTTTTTTTTTCCCCACGCTTTTGTTGCTTTGTAGGAGTGCAAGGAATTGTGGACGCATACCGCATGGCTCTGCCACAAGTCCGTCTCTATGGCCCAACTAACTTCTCTCCCATCATCAACCATGTTGCCAGCATCGCCGCCGCAGCCGCCCAGCAGCCAAACGCATCGGTTAGTCCCAAATCTCATCAAATCGGTCATTAGTCCAGCAGGGAAGGCCTTGGCCTGTCCTCCTATAGTACTAGTATTAATGCATATTCTTCGCATGACCTTTAATGCCTCTCACTTAATCACAGAAGAGCTGTGTGTTATTTCAGGACCCATCAAGCACTGTGCAGTGTGATTAGTGTTAGTGTGAATATGTTTGAGTAATGGATGTTTGGAGAGGAAGTACAGTGTTTGCTTTTAAACTGTAGACCTAAATGGGGAGTGACGAGGTGTTCTGCAACAAACAACAGTCTTGTTCCCTAGATGAGAGAATAGCCCCCTGGAGCCAGTCAGTTGATTTTTGATCACATAGCCCACTGCACAATTTCATGGGATATGGTATATAGTGCAGGGAATGACCACTTGAGGGCACTAATGAGCAAGCTCAGTAATGGAGGAAAATAATTAGTTGACCGAGGCATGTCCCCGTCATCTCATTGCTATCTGGCGCAGCATAGTGCTGCAGAGGTAGTGGGCAGGTTGCTACAGAGGCTAGAGTAGCAGGTCATCGAATACTGACCAAGATGGAGCAGCACAATAGTTTACAGTAGGAGCAAATGGCAATAAATCTGGTCTGAATAAGTACATTATTTAACAATATAAACTTTTCAACAATCTTTCATATCAGTGTATGGTGGGGACCCCCTCTCCTCTCCCACATCCTGTGAAAATAGAGGAAGAAATTTAACAAAATTTTGTTTGTACCTCTGGCTCCACTTTTACTCTCTCTGGGAGTAGTTTCCTGTGCCTGACTGGGCGATGAGTCATTCGCTCTAATTTACATTCCAGCAGTTCCACTTCACCCTGCAAATAGCAGGGGATGCCGGATAGTTCATTCACAACAACAATAGGTGGATCATGTACTGGCTAGTAATGAATGACGGGGACTGATGGCGTACTGTTGACTAATGATCAGAGGACTGCTTTAGTCACTGAAGGTATTTCAAAAGACTGAATTAAACACAAATCTCTTGTCATGCATTTATTTTCTCTTTGTTGTTTTTTTGTGCACCGTTAGCAATACTTTGTGCTCCTGATCATCACGGACGGTGAGATCACTGACCTGGACCAGACACGGCAGGCTATTGTCAACAGCTCCAAGCTGCCCATGTCCATCATCATCATCGGTGTGGGAGAGGCCGATTTCAAGGCCATGGAGTTCCTGGACGGCGACGATGGCGTCCTCAAGTCCCTGACAGGAGAGCCGGTGGCCAGAGACATCGTTCAGTTTGTCCCTTTCAGACAATTCGCCAGTGTATGAGCCTTAACCCTCAATCTCAAATACTCTCTAATGTTGAGCTTTTGTTTTTGTCATAGTGTACATGTACATAAGACAATCTGTAGTCTTATATAGTAGTCAACTATTAAATTAATGAAATGTTCCTTCTTATAACCAACTGTGCCAGGCAAACACATTGTGTGTTATAATCTTCTCAAAGCTAAGTTTAGGAAGACCTTTCTTTGGCCTTCACAGTATCAGACCCCATAACATTGTGTGTGTGTGTGTGTGTGTGTGTGTGTCTGTGTGTCTGTGCGTGTGTTGTATTCTACTGTACTAATATCCTTACCACTCTTTGTGTTTGACCCTCTTCCAGGCTCCAAAGGAGGCCCTGGCCCAGTCTGTGCTGGCTGAGGTCCCCACTCAGGTGGTCTCCTACTTTAAGATGAGGAAACTCTCTCCAGTCAATCCTCCTGCAGCGACCAAGTAGAGCTGAATCCTCAGTGATGGAGAGAGGCTTGGCCTTTACATGGGGTAGAAGTGCCTCTCACTGGGAAGCAGCAGGGATGAAGACCACATTCTGTTATGTTTTTGTTTGTTTGTTTGTTTTTTGTTTTGTTTTTTTGTCAAAAAGGTCCGCCTCTTATCTGTTCTGTACACCACTTTGGCAACCAATGCATAATCATTTTTTAATAATACTTTATTCATTTTTCAAGTATGCTGAAAGCAAGTTCTTGCAAATGTGCACACGCTGTCAAAAGCTTTAGTCACTTACTACCTTATATACAGTATGAGGGGAGATATTTTTGTATTCTATTTTTTGGAACCATACCTTTATTACTCCTTTGCAATCTACTCTTCAAAATCCTCACAGAAGAGAAAAATAGACAGATATGTCTGATGGGCTTTTTTAAAGCCTGGTGCTGCACATGCATATACACCAGCTTATCTTTACAGTAGCTATGCAATATCTTTTGAATATACTGACTGATATGCCTTGCCATGATATGCCTTGCACATCTATAAAATGCTGCTTTGTGCCAATTAGTTCTAGTGCTAAAATTGTTCAATTGTTCAATTGTTCACACTCTAGTGTTATTGTTCACTTGAATGCTATCTGTTTGTATTCTTAGTTCTGTTTTTTTTTTTTTTGTTTCCTGTATGATGTTATGCCTTAGCAGTAGCCAAAAATATGCCTAAATTTTAGGAAGAACTGGAAGGTTGAGTTGAGATTATTGTATTTTATGGACACAAGAAAATTAGCTTTCCATTGTTCTAGGGACCCATGTTTTTATTTTGACTAACACTCAGAGAATGAAGTAATTTGATGAATATATATTTCCAGTTTCTAGTAAATCTAATTCAGGGATGGCCAAACTAGGGTTTAGTATGTGGCCCGCAAACAGAATAATTGGTTTAATATTGTTTTGTGAATAATATATTAATGACTAATGAATAATGTTTTCATCGATGGTCATTTATTTAGTCAAGAGTGTTATCATTGAGACACTATTTTAAAAAAAATCTAAATATATTTTTAAGCAAATTAGCAGCACTTGACTAGCTTTAAATTATCAAATGCAATAGTGTATTTCTGTATTTTTGGTCATGAGAAACACTGTGATGTGCATTAAGTTAGAGGACGTAGAGGCCAGCTACAGTTCCCAATGCTGGATGGCACTTTTCCATTGCTGGCAATACATCTCACTTATTCTATGCTGTGTCAGGTGAAGGTTTCATGGGGCCATATCCTCTGCGGCTGAGCATGGTCATAGACCAGTTTTATTTTATTTCTTGTAACCTACTTCGTGTTAGAAAGGGAATGTTATGCCATGCTGTAATGCTAAACAAGGATTGTTGTTTCAACCATTCACTGTGAATGTATTAGAAATCTTAAACAAAGAATGCCAATCACAGTGTCATTTACAGTGAAGATTTAGAGTGATAGACATGGTGGAGAAATCCATATTCCATACAGCCATGTTTTTTGCACTGTTCACCCACATGCCAAGATATGACATTTTGCCTGTTTTTTCTTTCTTTCATACAAACAGCAATAAATACAGTCAGTTCTATCTATCTGTATTTGTCCAACCTTTGATGACTTTTATTATTTACATAGCTCTTTCTACCATTTTGGTATTACAAGGTGTTGCAACTTTAATAAGCTGACCAAGCAGGATCTGAAGAAACTAGAGAGCGACACGGTTTGGGTAAATATGTTCAGTTACAGTTGCCTTTCTGCACTCGATATAGACAGCTCAGGATTGTGAGGGTACATACATACTGTGTAGTGTGTAGTGCTATTGGAGCCACAAAGATTATTACATGTTGATGATTGGGGTTTACTTGTAGCCAAATGTTGGCGAATGCCAAACTAAAATCACAAGTGATATTTAGTCTGGGGACCTACCTATTGCATTTCTCGGAGCACGTTTACAATGTCCATAGCCGTTTATTGGGCGCTACGAATGTCTATCATAGCGTCTGTACATACTTGAGCCAATACCAGAGCCACCGTGACGTAAAATGCAATCGAGGGCCGTACAACCTTTTGTTCTGCGATTGGATACCGAAAGTAAGCGAGAAAAATGGCCTGGTCACCATGCTCCTCTGCAGAGTGAAATGAAATAAGCGTAAAGGAGCATGGGAATTCCAGGCTAGCCTAAATGTTGAATTTCCTGAGAATATAGAAGAGCTAATTTTTATACTCTTCCAGAGCTGCATGTCAAGACTTTTAGTTCCGAATGAGCCACACCCTCTTGTCCTATGTCCCGGGTCCGGCATGTGCTGCCCTGTGTCTTCAGTTTGGCAGACTGGCCAGCTGCGCTCCATAGCGCACACAAATGGACCGGCCTCTGTAGATTGCTTGTTGGCCAGTAGAGAGCGCCACTACTGCATGTAGCATAATACAGTAGGTTATCTTCAGACTATCCAGAGGCGGCATTGTACAAAGCTACAGTTTACGACTCTGATGCTAACACATGGCAAACATTTTTTTCTGAACTCATATTTTGAGTTTGCATGCGGCGTGTGTGTTTTTTTTGCAAGCAAGGCCTACTCACCCATGGACATAACATGGCTTCTCGACAGCCGACAGTCAGTGATGGTAGGCTATGTAGCTGTGTAGCTATCGGCCTAATGTTGAATGAATTTATTCTTTTAAGAAATTTACTTTTAGAGATTAGAACTTAGGCCTACTAGACTTGTAGCCTAATATACTAAATTTAGCATCTGCTTACCTTGAACCGACAGCTCCTCTCCTCTGACACTGTAGCAGCCTACAGTTGGCTACTGTAGCCTATGAGCCTTGGTTTTTTTTAAGCATTGAGGCTACTCCATTTGTGCTTTTTTTCGACCTATTACCCTTATTATGTTATGTGTCTATTTGATCAAGTGAGGGCATCCTTCTCCCCACCCCACAGTTTATTCTAATATCTTAGAATAGAATGTTTGTGAACATAGGCCTAACTCTCTAGAGAACTAGCCTGACATAGCCCGACCATAATACTGCTGTTCATCCGATGAACATTCGTATTATGGGCGGGCTATGTCAGGCTACTAGAGAACAGGCTGAGTATCAGTCTCATCAGAAAGGGGGAAAGCATTCAGTATTTAAGTATCTCTAGTTTAAATAGTCTTGCATCACTGAGTGTGTCCCTTTTACTGCCTTAGGCCAGATTAAATTTATGCCCCCTCTTTTCTATAAATTCTTGTCTATAAAATGAAACACTGATGAAAAAAATAAATAAATGAATTTCTCCATACTGATATACTGATAAGCCCTAAGTTCATCTACACACCAGGAACCAGCCCTGAGAGTGTTTATCTGACTGCAGTGTGGGTGGCGCTGTCTTTTAAGTAGCTCTACTTTAAATAAAATTGGTTTGTGTTTGCTTTTGAGTTGCACTTCCTTGTACTAAGGAAACAAACACCTCAGTAGTTGTTCAGTACCCTAAGGTGGTGTCTGCCGTGTGTGTGTGTGTGTGTGTGTGTGTGTGTGTGTGTGTGTGTGTGTGTGTGTGTGTGTGTGTGTGCATGTGCCAAGACATAGGTCTCACTCAACAGGCTCAGTGACTCAGGTGTTTAAACTTCACCTGAAACGTCCCCTGCCTCCTCCTTCCACCACCATTCACCATCAGTAGCCAGGCACAGGTGAGGAGGAGAAACAAGCTAGTATTCGCAGATAGTCGTCACTTGGCAGGGTGGACACAGGTAGATGGTGAGGCAGCGATATGTACAGTATAATCAATAAGCACTGTTGTAACTGAGGGGTAGTGGCAGGTGTCAAATTCAATTGAGAGACAACCATGTCCATCACTGTCAATTTAAAAAGGATTAGTAACTTGCCAGGGAAATATGATCGTAAAGTCGAGCTCTCATTCAGGGGTGAGTAAAGTATCACGATCAGCCTTTTTTCTTAATTGTTTTAACAATTTGCTTTCACAATTTATCAGGGATTTGCTTGTGAAACATGCCTTTCATTGAAAAAGACCTATTACAAAAAGACTTACTTCTTCGGTGAAATGAACACTTGAGCTCACCATGTTGTACTTTCAGATATATTTGTTCTTTCCAATACTGTGCTCTGTTTGAGTTTTATGATTGTTACTCCCTCTGCAGGTTTTACACATAAAACCAAAATCCTTCAGTGTGAGAACATTGCCATCCTCAATGAGGTGAGCTCGGCTCTTGCTGTTCCTTGAATTGTTTTTCTTTCCATAGCCTGTGAAGTGTGATGCCGTTGTGATCTCAGTAGAGAAGATTGATTGTGGTTTAATGGGCTTTGTATTTGTCGATACCGAACCTGCACAGATTGAAACTATGTTCTTATGTTTTCTTCTGTAGTCACTGGATTGGACCATTTTATGTAGGGACATGTCACTTGTGTTTGTATTCTAACAGGGGCATCTTCTACAACATTAATTAAGTGAATTATTATTTTACATTATAAGTGAAGGCATTATGCATCAAACAACACTTCAAGCAATAATATACTGTATGTGTCTAGCCGCATAACTGATAAAGTTGGTAGCCATGGGCTTAATTCCAAAGTATTTCCCATATTTTGATAAAAACACATTCGGTCCCTTAAGAGGCTTTGGAAGAAAGTGTCGGATGAATATTTAAATTAAATAATCTGGTATGTGTTTGATCTTGTGCTGGTTGAAGTGGCCTGTATGTTCTGTAGCCTATGTTGATTAGATTCAGACTCCTGTCTCCTGTCAGCTGCCCAGTTTTCCAGTTCTGACTCATTATCAGCAAACCTGGCACCCCTGTGATTGTTGTACATTCTTCCCACTTGGCAAACAGTGGCCTCATGCTGAGCTCTCTGTAAGACTCAGTGGTGCCGGTTGACAGGGATAAAATGCACCTTGGTGTCTATTGTTGTTAGCCCTTTAAAGGGATGGCCACAGTGGATTGATGCAGTGTTACAGCAAAATACTACTCACTACAGTGGACTGAAATAGTAGGCTACTCTATACATTATTTGGAAACACAAACATAATTTTTCTGCCATTTTTGTAATCAATGGCTTGATTTGAGTCCCTTTCCATCTCTTGACTTCACATAACAGCCAATTGCACATTATGCAGTCTTGTCCTTTTCTTTTGATTTGCTGCTGGGCTCTATTTGTGCACTTAAATCCAGCTATTTTAACTGTCAGGAGAAAATTAACAATACTGTACCTCCTTCATAGTTACTTCTATGTTGGATTGGATGAGAGAGTCATTTTGTTCATTTTCCCTACAGTGGATGAAAGGGAGACGAATTCTGAGGAAAAGAGCACTTAACAAGTGGGCTAGTTACTGCTATTTATGGGTAGCCAATATGTGTTCAAGAAAGAACCACACCCTTTAAATAAAGTCTCCTATCTCTTAGTTATTCCCATGAGCCTCTTAGTGAATCAGTGCAGACTGTAAGGACATTAGAATCAATGGATGACTGGTGTATTGAGGAGATTTTTAGTACAGGGTGTCTAGTGAGTATGTTACTGTAAGCAAGAATGTAGATTGTAGATTGAATCTCATGTAGAATGAGATTGAAACATCAAAATCTTAAATCATTAATTGCTTTTATCCTATTACCTGTCTGTGCGTCCTTTGTGTGTGTGTGTGTGTGTGTGTGTGTGTGTGTGTGTGTGTGTGTGTGTGTGTGTGTGTGTGTGTGTGTGTGTGTTGGTGAATCTACAGCACTTCCGATGGCCTCATTATGGGAAGATCATCAGAGACGAGGTGCTGTCCATCAGCGTCTACAACTGCAGCAAGATGTTCAGTCACCGGTCAGTCAACATCGACTAAATCTTCTCTCCGTCTGCATTAGAGAAATCACTGTGTGTCAGCCTGACATTTCCCTGACATTCAAGGCAAGCTTCTGTAGGATTAAAACTGCCAGGGCAAATTGCTTTGAAATGCAATTTAAGGCTGCTTCAATCAAGCAGTCCATGAAGAGGAAGAATGACACTTAGCTGCCACAAGACTTTATTCAATTAACCTTGACTATTTCACGTTCAGGATGTAATCCTGCTCCTTAAAGCACAGCTTTATTAAAGACATTTATAACCACATTCTCTGTTAAAATATATATTCAAATACCAGGGTGTTTTTCTTTTTTTTTCACTTTGATACTTTGTCCAATAAAGTCCAGTGCTGCTTTGTGCTGACTTACTTACTGGATTCTGAATGCGTATTTGTGTAATGCATGTTTGTGTTGTGTGTGTATATGTGTGTATGCGTGCCTGTGTGTGTGTGTGTGTGTGTGTGTGTGTACCACCCCTGACTCTGACAAATCAGCCCTGTGTGATTGACACTGTCTATCTCTCTGTCTGTCTGTCTGTCTGTCTGTGTGTCAGGTTGCTGGGGAAACTGGTGATCAGTCTGCAGCATGTGGTGACAGCGGGGAGGCTGGTGCTGCGGGAGCCCCTTACAGACGCTCACTACAGCCTGACGGATGTAAGGACCGCTCCCCACACACCCCACACCACACACCCTTACCTCTCCACACACCCCACACAACCTCACCTTCCCACACACCCCACACACCCCACACCTTCACCTCTCCAAACACCCCACACCCCTGCCTTCCCACACCCCCACACACCTGCATTGCAGGCCCCCTTTGAGAGCCTGTCCAACACTGCTAGAAAACCCAGGCATCAAAGTGCAATCACATAAGGGGATTCGAGTGGGATCACCTGATTTTGGACGGGGATGAAGAGGGCAATAGGTGCTTGAAATGTGTTCAGAGATTGTCTGTGATGTTGACTGAAATGTTGCCATATGGTCGTGTCATGAAGTATCACATTCAAGTACAAATACAAGCTACCATGTGTTTTAAGCATTTTGATGGTCATGAAGTAAAATATGCATGGCCTGCATTTTGCTTTAAACAAAATTCCCATAGGTATATTATGCCAGATCATTTGCATTTGTGTGTAACTGGGGGAGGAGGGAGGGAGGGGAAGAAAGAGAAAACTTCATTAGTAATAGGCTGAACACTTTGTTAGAGATATTATCCTTAATCATTTGGCTTAATTGCATCTCTGTGTGAAAACAGCCTTTAGGGGATGGTGTGATAGAAGTGATATTTAGGGCTCCACATTGTTTTGTGTTAATTAAAACTGATATGCTCTCCACGGAAACCTTAAAAGCAGCTTCTGATCAACGGCATTCCTGATCCGCAGCTTAAAACAGTCACTTATTTTTGGTCATGATATGAATGATAACTCATTAGAATTCTTGGATAGCGGTCATA
>JAODXP020000012.1:5178465-5181228 GCA_027497455.2 Sardinella longiceps | reverse complement strand
GCTTGCTCGCTATTCAATATTTTAATTTCTTTAAATGCACAAGGAGGAGATCAGCTGTGATAGCAATTCACCAGGCGCTTTGCGCTGTTCGTTCTTAAAGGCAATGAGAGATTGATCTGTCATTGGTTATGCCTGTGTTACACCCATAACACACCCATGATTAATTAGGCATCCTAAGTCCAACCTTTTTGGACTTTGCGCTGGCGCGAAGTTCATTTTCTGCGCTGTAAAAATAGCAAAAAGCCGCCGACACGCCCCCAAAACCATATGCGCCATCCGCCACACAACAGTTGACTTTGCGTCGTCAAAATAGGGCCCTTTGTGTACTTGTGTGTCTTCTCACAGTCGCTGCCGGCCCTTGTCAAAACATGAGCTTGCAGCCATACCCAAAGTTCGGACCTTTCAGGTGAGTTCACTAGTCTCTCTGCTCAGTGTGAGGAAAAGTAAACTGCTTTCTTTTAGAAAATGTATATAAAGGAAAAATCCGGAGTCAATCTATATCCCAGTTCTTTGAGGCTTCCGAGTGCTATCCATAGGTATCAGAATGGCAGCATTTGGTATAACGTAGACCGAATATCCCGACTTGCAGCTAACACTAAAAGGTGCAGGAATATGAAAACGAAACTCTCATGCTCTCATCAGTTAGCGTTGGCTGCCTTTTTGCTATTCTGCGTTGCACGAAATTCAGTCATTCTCATACCTGTCAATAGTACTTAGCAATGTCAAACAAGAGGGCTACCAGTTGATTTAGTCCAGATAATTCCATCACTGAGATCACTGACATGCCCTTAAGGACATTTAAATAAGATCTGAGTTTCTTTCATCCGGGTCAGAAGAAAGAAAGAAAGAAAGAAAAGGTATAAATGTGCGGGTATGGGCAAAAGGGTAATGCAATCAATCAGTTGCCTTTAACAGTCAGTATTAACTTCTGGACATAAATGTTCATCATATAGTCATTGGCCCCCTCTCTGGTCACAGTCAGGAGCCTGTCTGATGAGGATGAAATGACAATGACATGACTGGTGTCGTGTTTCCTTTCCAATCTCAGGTGAATGTGAATGTGATTGAGGCTCAGAAGCTGATCGGGGTGAACATCAATCCTGCCGTCTATGTAAAAGTAGGGGATGAGAAGAGACATACCGCCACACAGAAATCAACCAACACCCCCTTCTACAATGAGGCAAGTCAGGTCTCTTCAAGTCAAGAGCTTTAATCACAGAGTATGTAGCCACAACCCTCTGATTTTTGACGATCCATCTGCCTTCTCCTCATCTCCAGAACTTCATGTTTGAATTTCAAGAGACTCAAGCAGTGCTGTTTGACAAAGTCATTGAGATATCAGTAAGTAGACATACAGTAGGCTTGAAACATGTCCATAAGACAACTTATAGTCATTTTAATATTACTCTATGTTATCTAAGCATGTTACTCTATGCATCACAGAACGCTTCCGCATTTGAATGAATTTTTTTCAATGAACTTCTTTTTTTGGGAACTTCTAGGTTGTCCACAAAAGGACCCTGGCATTTCTGATGACCCATGTTGGTAGCTTCAAGATTGATATCAGCACTGTCTACAGCCAACCAGGCAAGTTGCTAGATTTAAATATGAGAAGTCAGTTTCCAATTGTGTATACTGTACATGATAACTTAATGCTACGTTTTTGCTGACAGTACATCTGCACAATAACATATAGTATTTTTTATATAGAAAGAATGGCTTCAATCTTATCAAAGCCTGATAGAAACACACATAGGTGGATAGGTGGTGGTTTTCAGATATCAGAGAGATAGCAGATTTGGATGTCACATGTGTCCTTTAGATCACCGGTTCTACCAGAAGTGGGCCCCACTGACTGATCCCAAAGACACACGCACTGGGGTCAAAGGTTACGTCAAGTGCACTCTGAGTGTTCTGATGAAGGGCGACCCCATGGGCCTGGCCAGCCTTCCTCCAGCCAGCAGCCAAAATGATGACATTGAAAAGTGAGTGACACACACACACACACACACACACACACACACACACACACACACACACACACGTCAAAAACTGTTTGGAATACATACATACAGACAGTGTAATTTCCTAGTTAACAAGAACATATGGCCGATACTAATTAATCATCATTATGGTGAAGGCTGACAAATGGCCACCCAGAGTGTTCCTCGTCACTGTTATTAAATTCTGCATAGTTCAAGCTACCAGTTGTTATTGTGTGTTGTTTGTTTCGCTCTAATAGACTGTAATCTCATAAATCCTCTATTAAATGAACAGGTGGTTTGGTAGGTTTTGGGACATACTTTTAGGTGTATGAATGCTTAAACCATACAAGTAGTTTTGTTGCTCGGGTTTGTTTAACTTAGGCCTTGCTTTCAATCCCCTTGAAGCCAAATTAAACCCTTCCTGTGATGGCAACCCTAATAGTAGAACTAGTAGTAGATGTAGTAGCAGTAGTATACAGTATATACTACACTGTATAATACTCAGTGTTGGGCAAGTTACTGCAAAACTGTAATGCATTACTTATTACTTGTTACTGACATTTTAAAGTAGTCCCTTACATTACAATATTATTGTTTGGAAAATGTAAGGCGTTACATTACTGTTGCATTACATTTAAGTTACTCTTCGGGCCCTCCGGTAGCCTATGACCTTCATTAGTTCATTATTAATGTTGAGAATGACAAGCGGAGACAGTGAATTTCTACATTAAGTCCAGCACAGCAAACATTTTACCCTTTCTGACCTCTCAGTGATTTT
>JAODXP020000012.1:5170965-5173465 GCA_027497455.2 Sardinella longiceps | reverse complement strand
CTATTATCTTGTTTGAATTAGACCAAGTGAAACCATCATGCTGAACTGTCATGTTTGCTCTCTATGTATGACATGTTAATACATGTAGGACCTATGTGTAGCTGGTCTTTCTAAAGTACTGTGTGTGTTACACAAACCACATTCATTATAAGCAAACAGGACAGACAAAGACAGAGCACAAATAATCATAGCGTGACATAATCTATCAGCGTGATGTAAAGCTGGAAGTGATTTAGAATAAAGGAACAGTCTTAGTAAATATGCTCAGTCCTTCATCTGACTTTGCCACATATAAAAGCAAACAGTTTTACTGGGACAGGAACAAAGCCTCTATTGACTGTGTCATCCATGTTTGTGAAAGAGTGTGTATTAGTAAGTGTTTCTCCCTGCTACAGGTCCTTCAGCTGCATCCCCCTCTTCCATGAGAAGCCCTGCGTCTACGTGTGGAACTACTTTGAAGACCACAGCTTCCGTTTACACAACAGCAATATGCTGTCCAAGATGGCTGACCGGCTGGCAAGTGCAAACATTCTTGCAACATACACACATCTACCCAAGTGTGAAAACACATATATACATATGTTTACCATTATGCATTTAGCAAACACTTTTATCCAAAGTGAGTCACTTTGTAAAAGAGGATTAACATTCAAACTACAACACAATTAAAACATAACACAATTAAAACACAAATAATGAACCTTACTAAGAGTGTGATTTACAGTACTAACAGGAAATTGACAGGAGTTGAAAGTGCAAGAATATGATATTGTAAATGTGTAGTCAGTGCAGTCGTGGTAGTTTAAGGGCAAGAGGTACTCTCAGAATAGCTGGTCTCCGTTACTCTGGTAGGACTTGGGAGGTCATTCCACCAATGTGGAACAATAGACGAGAAAATATTTTATAAGTTCTTCTACAAAGGCCTGTCGAGGTAATGCATTACCTGACTAGTTTCAGGCTACTGTCACTGCAGCCTTCGTCGGAGGAGTCACATTCGGTTGGCGTGACCTCATCTGTGATGTGTTATGTGGATTTTTGCCTTCCTGGAGGCCAAATGAATCTTTTTAGAATAATAGATGAGAAAAGCCTTGATTGACCTGTACAAGATGTTGGCCGAACTAGACAAATTTTCCTGATGGAACAAATTATTATTGCTTACTTTTATTAGCAGCTGAACATAAAGTTCCATCCAATCTGATGTCTAGACATCTAGGTCCAGATTAATAGACCCTCTGTATTGGGTCATGGGGTTATTTGATTACTGGGTTATTGAGCAACTGGGTTGTGTCTTCTCTAGGAATATGGCCTTGATGAGGTGGAGAAGCTCCTCAGGAGGCCGAAGAGCAACGCTAAGGAGCGGCTGATGGAGGTGTTCCTGGAGTTTGTGGCAAGTTGCAAGTGAGTTTCCACCTGTCCCCACACATAAAGATCTTTTGCTGTCTCAATGAAGAAGTGGTTTGTCTGACAGTGGCTATGGCTTCTATTCTCTGCCAGACAGTACGTCTCATACACTGAGAGGAAGAGGCTGTCAAAGCCCAACGCCCTGGACAAATGTCGCCAGGAGTTTATGAAGAGGAACATTGTGAGTGCAAAAAGCCACAATCTGTCATACACTGTGTGTGAACTAACAGCAAACCAGTTACATTTCCTTAAAGTTTCCTTGAATGTGGTCTGGCACCTGTCAGAGTAACGGCCAAACCCTCTGTTCTATTGACAGAACTAAAATGTTATATTTGTCTCAGATTGAGTGAATAAACCATTGTCAATCTGTGCAATTTCCCTCACATGTACTGTATGAGCATACAGAGCATACAGTAGGAATATACTGTCTACAGTCCACATGACATAATTCTGTTTACCCATTTACTGTAGTTATATCTGAGCAGCCAAAATTTTTATAATTGATTATAATCATTTTTATATTTTCATAACTGCTAAAGATCCTATTGGCTAAGCAATCCCTGAGAGCGAGGAGGCGGACCACCAGACGCACAGCCAAAGAGAGGCTGGCAGATGCCAAGAGGATCCTCAACAGAGTTCGTTTTCTAGCTAAAGAGGTACTCTAGTGCGGGCCGTCTGGGACGCCTCTAGTGGGCCCTTTGTTAGAGTGGAGGGCAAGTGGGGCAAATCTTTGTGGTCTTTGGCTCATTTTCAAGACTGATGTGTAAATGTGTTTATCCCTTCTTCCACTGTCTATGGTTTATCCATCTGTCTCTCCCTTTGTGAGGGCATCTGCCTGTGTGTGTGTGTGTGTGTGTGTGTGTGTGTGTGTGTGTGTGTGTGTGTGTGTGTGTGTGTGTGAATGGGAGTATATTTCTGCTCTGTTTGTGTGTGTGTGTGTGTGTGTGTGTGTGTGTGTATGTGTGTCTTTCATCTTTATGTATGGCTGCTTTGTCTCTCACCCTTTGAGTGTGTGTGTGTGTGTGTGTGTGTGTGTGTGTGTGTGTGTGTGTGTGTGTGTGTGTGTGTGTGTGTGTGTGTGTCTGTCTGTCTGTCTGTC
>JAODXP020000012.1:5125965-5158465 GCA_027497455.2 Sardinella longiceps | reverse complement strand
GTGATTATGCTAAGCTACAGGTAAAATTGGGATTGCCAGACCAGGAAAACGCATGCACTGAGACCAAATTGCTTTTACCCACATATGTAAATCCAGAGGGTGAATAACCATTTTTCATAAAGAGTTAGAATTTTCCTTTAAGTATTTGCCATTTGAACAAAGCATTGTGTTTCAAATAGCATAACTTACAGGAATTGAATTGTTATGAACACCTTGCCTGATGATCTCCTATCTCCTATCTCCATCTGAGTCTCTCAAATATGTAATGTCTTAAAAAGGTCATTCATTTTTGTTGCTGTTCTGCTGAGACTTGCCTGTAGAGCACATAGACGGTTTCATGCATCCATGGTGTTTTCCCTCATTGCGCATTTGATTTTTATCTGTCCTAAAAGTGGGATTATTTTTAACGTGATAACCCTGATAGCAACACAAGTGCTCAGTCTCTGAGTCTCTCAGTCACAACGCAGCGCTGGAGTAAAATGCCTGCCTTGTGCTCTCAGAGCGATTAGTCAGCCGTGTTGCAAGCTGTGTGCTTGGGGCCTCTGGGTGTGCTCGTATGTGCACACACACACACACACACACACACACACACACACACACACACACACACACACACACACACACACACACACACACACACACACACACACACACACACACACACACAGACACACACATGCATGGCATGCACCATTTCATATTTCATTCGACAGAGGGAGGAAACTTGAACATGTCCACCCTGGAAGCTGAGGAGGATGACGCCGCCGTGGCGATTGAAATCGAACCGCCGAAGCCCAAGCGCAAAAAGATCGCCACCCTCAAGGTGCCCATTTGTCTCAAGCTTTAATGGCCTCTGTATGAGAGCACAGGCCAGTATTTATGACCGCCAGGCCTCTTCTTCCTCTTCTTCCTCTTCCTCCTCTTCCTTTCATCCCCCCACACAGCTGTATAAGTCTGAGCTGGAGAATGAGTTCAGTCAGTTCATGGACTGGCTGCACATCTTCCCCATCTTCAAGGGCAAGTCCAACTTCGACGAAGAGGAAGAGGATGAGAGCGAGAGGACTATGGGGAAGTATAAGGTGAACAGTGGCACCATATGCATTGCCTGTGTCTCAAGGACATTTCACAGGAGTCACAGCTGAATAAGAAAAATATCATTATGCAATGGTGTATTTTTGGTGTGTGTGTGTGTGTGTGTGTGTGTGCGTGCGTGCATGTTTGTGTGTTGGCCTGTGTGTGTGTGTTTGTGTGTGTGTATGTGTGTACGCGTGGACCTGTGTGTGTGTGTGTGTGTGTGTGTGTGTGTGCGTGCGTGCGTGCGTGCATGTTTGTGTGTTGGCCTGTGTGTGTGTGTTTGTGTGCACGCGTGGGCCTGTGTGTGTGTGTGTGTGTGTGTGTGTGTGTGTGTGTGTGTGTGTGTGTGTGTGTGTGTCTGTGTGTGCATTTTGCAGGGCTCATTCCTGATTTACCCGATCTCTAAGGAGGATGAGGATGAAGAAGGCCGGATCACCAGCGGCGTTCCTAAAAACACTCCCATGAAAGTCCTTGTCAGAGTTTATGTGGTCAAGGTGACTTTCCTTTAACACGAAACAGTATGCCCTGCTTCATCACTGCATCTGTACTTAGTAAATGTGATTCACTTTACTTGCTGATATGCCAAAGAGTATGCACAGCAACAGGTTGAGTCAAATCAGTTATGTAGATGTTGCTTTTGTAAATATGATCGTATTTATTCAGAATATACATGATCAGGTACTTGTTATTTGGATACAGAATAGACCCAAGCTATATAGTGCATAGTGTTGCTTCCTATGTGCTACTTCTCCCTTCTCTTCTCCCCCAAAGGCCACTAACTTGGCCCCCAGTGACGCCAACGGCAAAGCTGATCCCTATGTGGTGGTGAGGATGGGAGAGCAACAGATGGACAGCAAGGAGCGCTACATCCCTAAACAGCTACACCCTGTGTTTGGAGAGTGAGTAAAGCCGGCCGCACACCGGTTCCGACAGCATTGCGGAGCACTTTCGAATCCGACAATTTCGCCTAGCACCTAGCACGGTAGCCTGTGGAATTAACATTGGATGTCAATGGGCGGCTCCGACAAAATAGACTTCAATCTTAATTCACAACCGACGGCGGAAGACTTCGGCGCTGGTGTGCGGGGTTGCATTGAAAACAATGGAATGGAATGTTGAAGGCGGAGTGCTCCGCACTGTGTCGGAAGCGGTGTGCGGAGCCCTTAAGATTGTACTGACAAGATGCTCTTAGAAGATCACACTCTTGCATTTATATAGCACCATCTACCTCCTGATAGCAAATTGCCGTCCTAGTAAGGTGTTTATTTGTATCGTGTTGTAGGTTGATTGTTAGTCCACTTTTTGGCGCTGTAAATGTAAAAGATTGTGAATGTGAAAAATTCAATTTAAAATGATGGAATGTAAAACATATAAACCTAGGGACTACATGTCACCCATATTGCCTTCCTCAGAGGATTTTGGTAAAACATTACATTGCTTCTGATATTACAATGTGTGGTAGGATGACGTACAGTATATTTTATAGCATATCTTAACCTATCCTGTGTGTGTGTGTGTGTGTGTGTGTGTGTGTGTGTGTGTGTGTGTGTGTGTGTGTGTGTGTGTGTGCATTTCTGTGTGTTTGTGTGTGTATCTCTCTGTTTTGTATTGTAGAGTATTCGAGCTGACTGTGTCCTTCCCCCTGGAAACAGAACTCAATCTGTTAATATATGACCATGACCTCATAGGGTCAGATGACCTGATTGGTGAAACACGGATCGATTTGGAGAATCGCTTCTACAGCCGCCACCGAGCCGGCTGTGGTATTGCACTCTATTATGACAAGTGAGTCACAACTGACCTTGACACGATTGAGGACTGATAGCTAATTGACTCATATGGGATCTGTGCAAATGGTGGATATTTTACACTTCCTCAAATTTCTTTACATGTTATATTTACCTCCCACCATACAGTATATGTATAGATTATGTATATAGTACTGTAGACAGTAGAAAGATTGTACCACAATAATCTCAATACCACTAGTTTTCCAGTAACTCAACTTAAGTCTATAGTGCTCAGGTAGTTGCAATCAATATCACCATGTGAAAATTAAGAGTTTACAATTGAGAAATGAAAAAGAAAATTAGTAATCTTGTTTATTCATGGTAATTGGCATGGTAATTTTCCATTAATGAATATCTCTCAACAAAGCACATCTCCCTTCATGTTAATCTTTTTTTAATGGAGCCTCCTACACATTATAATAGTCTGAATACAGGAGAAATGAGGTTACACACACACACACACACACACACACACACACACACACACTGCTTCTGTGGACAGATGTGCTCTGTTGCCCATAGGGATGGCTACAATAAGTGGCGGGACACCAAGAAGCCGTCAGCAACCCTGGCTGAGCTGTGCCGCAAAAACGGGATCCCCTCGCCGGAATACCGGGATTCAGAAATCAAAGTGCTGAACAAGATATTCAAAGTCCCCCCAGAGGCTTTCCCCGAGGGTGTGTAGCTCTCTCTCTCTTTCTTTCTCTCTTTCTCCTCTTCTCTCTCTCTCTCTCTCTCTCTCTCTCTCTCTCTCTCTCTCTCTCTCTCTCTCTCTTCCTTCTCCTAGAGCCTTTCTCTATTCCCAATGCAGATTATCATACTGTAGTAGATATGAATGCATTTTTTTGTATTTTACTTCTAGCTCACTGTGTAGGTTTTAATGGATTCCTTAAGCAGTTTAGCACCTTAATAGCATGTAAGATATATGCACTACACTTACATTCAATTGCCTGGAAGACTCTCTGCATTCACAATGCACTCTCCTCCATGTTAGTGTGACAAAGCTGCAGTGTTTAATTCTGAGACATGGTTAGACCCAGATGGAGAGCTTCAGGCACACACACACACACACACACACACACACACACACACACACACACACACACACACACACACACATACACACACACGCACACTACATGTACATACGCTCTCACACACACACACACACACACACACACACACACACACACACACACACACACACACACAGACACACACACACACACACACACACACACACACACACACACACACACACACACACACACACACACACATCTATTCATGCTTCTATTTTAAGCAGCGGTCATCTTCCTCTTTTCCCCCTCCCCCCAATGCCCCTCCTGCAGAGCTGCTGAAGAAGAACAAGAAGACTGAGGACGACCTGAATGAGCTGGATGAGCACAAAGCCCTCAGTGTGCTGCATCGCTGGGGTGAGATGCGGGAGTTCTGCGTGACGGCGGACCCGCTGGTGCCTGAGCATGTGGAGGTCCGCTCCCTCCTGAGCCCAGACAAGCCTGGCCTGCCCCAGGTGATACTACCCTCTGGCTCTGCCCCCTGACCTGCTGTACCCCCCAACTGCATGAGAAATGTATTCATTAGCAAACCCAGACTCGGTTAGATGTCTTAGATTTATCAATAGTGCAGACTACTTGCGGGTCAATAGTGTAAGTCTCAGTGATTGCAAATTCAGATAAATCATTACTTTCTGCCCGACTGTACATTTCCTATTTAGGAATAGTCATGGTAGATATATTTCCATACCACAAGTAACATGTCGCATGTGCTTGTACTAGCGTTTCCTTCCAGTGCATTTGATTTGCATTTGATGTTTGCTGATCAGTGATTATGGCGACCGAGCCCATGATGCTGCGTCCTGTAGTGTCTCTCTGCATTGCCCTAAACACCAGAAAGGTCATGATGGGATGGAGGACTGATAATCATAATAATAATCAGAAACAGGCACCCAGTGGCAGTTGATACAGTATGTGTTGTTTTTCCAGCTCATCTGCTGTTTGTACAGTTTTGTTGGCCATTATGTAGCAGTTATAGTATGAGATATGAGGCTTTGAATGAACACTCACATGAGGCATGATATCATTGTGATTTCATGTTTGTCGTCAGGTCATAGAAGTGTAAAACTGTCCATAAAATCCTTAGCCTGACATAGCCCGCCCATAATACGAATGTTCATACGTATCATGGTCTGGGCACGGTCCTCTGGGGCATGTTTACATCGGTAGAGTGTCTACCGGCCAATAAGCGAAGCTGATTAGACGAGCTGTCCAATAGTTTCAAACCAGAAGTGAATGCCCTCCCCCCCGCAGTATAATCGCGTCAGGTTAAAGAACCTCCAGACCATGAATACGGATGAACAGCAGTATTATGGGAGGGCTATGTCAGGCTATAAAATCCTAGCTCAGGATGAATTTTAAAAGAACAGCATTTGAATACTGGTATTGAGATGTACAAAGTACATTAACTTCATTTGGATATTTGGATTGCATTTTAAAATCATTCATGTCATAGAACTGTAGGACTTGTGTGTTTGCTCCTATGTCGTAATGATCGGTGCATGCTCTGAATGATGCACATTAATGCACTGATACTACTCCTTTTACTAAAGAGGCCACTGGACATTGTCCAGATATAGGACAAACAAGGCTTTGCATGAATTTACTAAACATAGGCCTCATGTTGGCATTGTTTTTAAGTTCAATCACAAACTAGCCTATTAATTAAAGCGGTTATAATTGTAAGTAGAGTGCCTTGCCTTGCCTTCTCGTCAGTTTTCCTCAAAGTTCCCAGGACATCTGTGCCAAACAGCTTGATATCCGATTTGATTTAAACAGAATGATAATTAGTTGGCACAGGTGAGGACCCGGTGATGAATACCTGCTGAGCACCATCTCTCCTGATTCCATTCATTTAATGCACTCCCCCCAGACTGGCAGCCCTGGCATTTCTGTCTGCGCAAAATTTATTTCCTTCATTTTTGCAGTGTCTCGTCGTCAGAAATGTGGGTGATTATAGGTCACTGAGCAAGATTTTAAGTCCATTTTCTGCCGTTGATAGAGATGGATGAGGCTCCACACTTCTTGAGCTACAACTGAAAAAAAAAATACTCTTAGGTTGCATGACTGTGTTAGTGCTTCCTACTTGACACTTGACATGTTGAATAATAATAAAACGACACTTTCACCAGCAGAATGCCAAAACAAATATACATCAAATCTGCAAGACTCGTCTCTCTCTCTCTCTCTCTCTCTCTCTCTCTCTCTCTCTCTCTCTCTCTCTCTCTCTCTCTTCAGGAAGTCAGGCGAAAACACACTAGACATCTCCTTTCTGTTTCAGCTCATCCGTCTAACGCCACTACTATTGTTTATGTATTTTTGTACGTATTTATGCATTTGTAGGGTTATGTACACATGTGGGTGGATATGTTCCCTGTGGATGTCCCCGCTCCTCCTCCGGTCGACATCAAACCCAGGCTTCCCATAAGGTAGTGCATTAGTGGCAGTACATCAGCTCTGACAAAAAAGCTTTCATCTGCTTACAGTACATGATTTAATTTCTGTGTGTAAACAAACACCCTTGTGTTGGTGGTTCCCCAAAGTACAGTGACTGAAGATGGATGCTTGTGGTATGAGTTGTGGCTCAGGGCAATGTGTCTGGGTGGGGAATGTTGCTGCATGTTGTGGGCCAGTGGATGTTCTGCATTGCTCTCATTCTCACACTGTGTTTATCTGTATGTTTCTATCACATCAGCTATGAGCTGAGGGTCATCATCTGGAACACGGACGATGTAGTGCTTGATGACGTGAACCCCTTCACTGGAGAACCCTCCAGTGACATTTATGTCAAAGGGTAGGTACCACTCACCATCACCAGCATACATTGTTGTGACTATAACCTGCCACAAATCCTTAACACGTGCGCGCGCGCACACACACACACACACACACACACACACACACACACACACACACACACACACACACATATACAGTACATACATTCAAGGTGCACTTAGCAGACATGCAGAGGCACTATTGAGGCTCCAAGACACCTGTCATAGTTTCCTTACCTGTATTTATGACTGTGATGAGCAGATATGTGTCTATGTAAATGTGCTATTGCACACTCTGTGTTAACATAGGATTTGTCCGTGTGTGTGTGTGTGTGTGTGTGTGTGTGTGTGTGTGTGTGTGTGTGTGTGTGTGTGTGTGTGTGTGTGTGTGTGTGTGTGTGTGTGTGTGTGTGTCTGTGTGTGATGTGTGTAGGTGGATTAAAGGGCTGGATGGGGAGAAGCAGGAGACCGATGTGCACTTTAACTCTCTGACGGGCGAGGGGAACTTTAACTGGCGCTTTGTCTTCAACTTCGACTACCTGCCCACTGAGAAGGAGATCACCTACAAGAAGAAAGAGTCCTTCTTCTCCCTGGAGGAGTCAGAGTTCCGACAGCCTCCTGTCCTTGTGCTGCAGGTGTGGGACTATGACCGCATCGCAGCCAATGACTTCTTAGGTGAGAATATACAATACACCGCCACAATAAGATTAGGTTCCATTCAATTACATTATGCTGAGCTCATCTTTTAAAGGAATAGTTCACCTTTTTATGAAAATTTGTTATTCACCCCCCTTACCTGGATTTACATATGTGGGTGCATGCACTAAGAACAAAATGCTCTTACCCACATATGTAACACGAAGTAAGGAGTTAAATAACTAATTTTCATAAAGAGGTGAACTATTCCTTTAAGTCACAGATATTGATTAATTAGGTAACTTCAGGCTAAAATAATATTCTTTAATTTACAAGATCAGTGCATAGCAAGGGTAAGGTTTGAAAATAGGAGAACATGTGATGAATGATTCATAGTGGTTAGTGTGTTTTATGTCACCACAGACGCCATTCCAGTCATTATCTACAGAAACACAGAAAACAGAAATAGTCCAATAAATAAAAAGTGAAAAGATGCTCTAGCCTACTGCATGTACTTCTCGAGTCTGCAGCACTAGTTCAGAGGCAAAAGGAAACCCATTAATGGAATATGTCTTTCCCCCAACGCTTTGGAGCCATCAGAAGTGCTCAGTGAAAGCTCTTGACTCTGAAATTGGCGTGAGGGCACACTTTCATCATGTTCAGCAGCTCAGAGCGCCGCGTGCCGTTAGTCGCTGTTTCGCTCTGAGAGGATCTCGTCACACACGCTCCGGCAGTCAGCAGTCTGGGCAGGTTTCAGGATGTTTTCGGGACTGATGATGCCCATTTCCATGTCTGGTTTCAATCAAAGGGTCCCTCACTGCCATCTCCTCAGGATTCCTTCCTCTGTCATTTTCCACGTTATTATGCTTTAGCATTTTCATTTATTCATTTAGCAGAACCACTTTCATCCAAATCTCTGCACAGCGTGAATATGCACCACAGTCTTTACCCACAGTGTGTTGTCACAGTTTCTGGCTACATTACATATTTTCATTTCAATTTTAGTGAAAGATTCAAGCATATAGATGAAACAAAATAAATATCACCAATCATGTAATTCAGAGAGGACATTACAGTAAAAAGAAAGAAACAGCTAATCCAATAAAAACAAAGTCCATGCTTCAAAGGTTTGAAAATGCTAAAGAAATAATTATGTTCCTTTGGTGGATTAAGTTTATGAAAAAAAAACAATTATTTGTCTCCTGACAAGAAATAAATCCACCTTTTTGAGGTGCTCTTTTTGGTAATTAGATTGACACACCAATGTTATGGATTTCTTCAATACACTGAGAATAAATCTTCTTTTCTATCAACCCATCCCATCAAGGAAAATAACCATCCATCAAGTACTTTACTGATAAACCTTAAGATGTGATCATTTTAAAATTCATTCAATCCTTTGTAATTGTGTAGATCATTGAAGAATGTTTGATCTTTCTGAAATGTCCATTTGTCACCTCTGTGACAAGGATATATGAGGCCTATGTATGTATGTACTGTACTTCACTTACAAACTTCCTTTGGCTATAAGAACATAATTATGATTACACTGACGTTGACTGACAGAAGAGAAAAATATCCACATTCGGGGGAAGCTGGGGATACTCTGATCCCCAATCACCAGAGGTGACACAGTGTGTGTTTCTCAAAGTCGAGGAAGCATGCTTGGAAGGCTGCTTTTTCAAGCATTCCACGTCATTGTCAGTTGCCAAGTACTGTTCCAAAGTCAAGCATCCTTCTGAATTCTGGGGAGGACAGAGGCCTTTGTTTATAGATTTTTCAAGGATGCACTGATGGAACCTAAGGTTTGATGTGTACGACTTCCAAGGCGAGTGTGCTACCTAGGAAGCATTCTCGACTTTGAGAAACACTCAGTGTCTCACAGGGCTGTCCTCCACCTGTACTCTTTCCATTAGGCTCCATTGAGCTGCGTCTGAACGACATGGTGCGGGCGGCAAAGTCGTCAGAGCAGTGCAGCATCAAGATGGCGAAGGACAAAGCCACACCTCGCTTCTCCATCTTCCGCAGCAAGAGGATGAAAGGCTGGTGGCCCCTCATCAAGCTCAAGAGCCAAGAGGACATCGAGAGGGAGGAGAGGGAGGCGGAGGAGGCGAAGAAGAAGAAGAGGAAGAAGAAGAAAAAGGGAAGCAAACGCAGCAGAATGAAGCCAGAGGATATCCAGTTTGTGGACAACAGTGGAAATACTTTCCTGCTTATGGTAAACAAAGTCACCCTGGCATCTGTTTTTTTTGTTGCATGCATGCATGCATGGATGCATGTCTGATTTATTCTCATTGCAACCTTTGTGCACAGTATGGTATGAGATGCATCCTGTCTGTTGGAGTCAGTCTGGAGAATTCCATGATATTTGTTTTCTACAGGGAAAAGTAGAGGCAGAATTCCAACTGGTCACCAAGGAGGACGCTGAGAAGAACCCAGTAGGCAAAGCCCGGAAGGAGCCGGAACCACTTGAGAAGCCAAAGTAAGACCCATGCCCACTGACATAATGTAGTGTCAGAAATCATACACAGTTTTCATGCACAGAAAATAGTGCATGGATGATCGAGTTGCTTAGTGTTGTTCATTAAACTCGACAGAAGTATGTTTTAGGTTAAATGGCAAGGTTAAATGTATTCAACTGGAAAACTTCAAATCGTAATTAACAAACTGATTTTGAAGGATACTAACACAAGGACTCTGTCAAATATGCTTTGTTATTTATGTAGAGTCTAGGATAAGATATTCTGACTAAGATTAGGCCTATCTGATGTAGATCAGTGAGCAACTTCGTTTGTCCATGTATTGAGTCCTCCTTTTTTTCCCTCCTTCCCCTCAGTCGACCAAAGACATCTTTCAACTGGTTCGTGAATCCAATGAAGACGTTTGTGTTTTTCATCTGGAAGAAGTACAAGAAGTACATCATCGCTCTGGTCATCCTAGCCATTCTGGTTCTCTTTCTCTTCCTCATCCTCTACACCCTCCCCACACACATCAGCCAGCTCATAGTGAATGGCTGAATGTCAATAGTGCCCATGTACCTGTCCTTTTTCTTGAGAGAAAGTGTGTGTGTGTGTGTGTGTGTGTGTGTGTGTGTGTGTGTGTGTGTGTGTGTGTGTGTGTGTGTGTGTGTGTGTGTGTGAGAGAGAGAGAGAGAGAGAGAGAGAGAGAGAGAGAGAGAGTGCGAAAGACTTTGAGATCGAGATTGAGTGAGTGAGAAATGTTGAGTGAGTAAGAAGATGTTTGATGAATGAGTTATGTGGACAAAAACAAAACAATGTAGTTTTAAATCCTGTTGGTGACCGCCATAGATAATATATTTTACGATCAGCTCTTGTAGAGTAATAATCCTTTGCACTGTCTTCTTTATCTGATGTCAGCACAATACATGCTTTATACAGTTTGATTAAATTATCTTACACAATATGCTTCTGGGACTATGCATTGTTTAATATTTCATTTTCAAGTATTTCTGTGGAAAAATACAGATGCAATTTGGTGAGCTGATAAAGTAATGCCTACAAATGTTTGCAACATAATGTACAGTACATCATATGGGCATATCTGCCCAGTAAGCTGTCTGTTCTCTCTGTTCAAGAATTTGTCTAAAGGTAAGACGGGTGTAGTTCTATAATGCTAAAATAACAATCTTTCTAAAATGGATATATTACACACTGACCTGCATTGCCCCCATATACCCGCAGTCATGTTATGGCACATAACTTTCACCTCAGAGTGGGTGTCAGTCTCACTAGTTGTCTAGAGCATTGGTTCTCAAACTGGGGTCCGGAAACCCCCAGGAGTCCGCGGCAAATTGCCAGGGGGTCCGTGAAAAAGTTTGCTACAAAAAAATAAACTTGTCTTAAATGGGACAAAAACACACTTTTCTTAACAGTAGGCCTAGGCCTACTTAAAACCACTTCTGCACAGTCTGATTTTGGCACATGCAATTACATGCCAATTTAAAACTTGCATCTGAAATAACAATAGTTTTTTTTTTGTTTGTTTTTTTCAGTCAAGAGGGGTCCTTGAAAAAAAAATTGACTTCATGAGGGTCCCCGGCCCAGTAAAGTTTGAGAACCCCTGGTCTAGAGGACAGGGCATGTATGTGGATGTTAATGGTTCTGGATCCAGGGTTGGTTTCCATGGAAATGGTATCTGGGTGCAAGAGGTTGTAATAGATTACAGAGAGCACCTGATTTATTTTTGTCACTACTGTAGTTGCTGAACTCTGTTTATGAAAATATCAGTGTAAATACTGCTTGAACTTTTGTCCAATATATGTAGTCCTCAATGTTATTAAATTAGAGGTCAAATATAAAACTGGAAAAAAAAAATTGCACACTCATAGCCCAAGACGACGCTATGCACACCAATGGATGTTATGTTATTCACAGTGGGGACCATAGATTTTCCACCAGTTACCAGAATGACCTGGGGCACTGTCACTAGTTTAGAGAGTTGCAACTTCATATGTGCAGAATAAGTAAATGAAGCCCTCTAATACCCCAGCTGTTCGCATGCGTGTCGAGCGCAGTGGTTGTGACTGAGCAGCGCGCTTGATGTGGGAGCAAGCAGCTTGGGAATTTTCAGCTGAAGTGACATGGCGCTCGGCGGGGGCAGAGAGAGCTGCGGCCCAAAGCTGATTGAGTGAAACCCTAATGAGAGGCGACAGCTGAGGATAGGTGTCTTCCAGGCCCTCAACGCTGCGGTATGTCAAGTTCCCAGAGTCTTACCCCAAACCGCGTCAAATAGTTGAAATGAAGTGCGTCCTGAGTGTGTGTAAACAACTCTGTGTGGTCTCGTCTTTATGACTCTCTTGAGAGTCACTCAAGGTTACTGCTTTCTACCTATCTTTTTTATTGTGTAAAATGTTCATTTTGCCATGTTTCATCAGCTCACTCATTTCTGTGCAGCTTGTTTCACACGCAGGGCCAACCTCACTGGAGAGACAAATGGGGCATTAATGTAGAAAATAGGTCAGTTTTAGGGACCAGCCTTTAAGTAACCTACACGACTGTGTTTGGTGGCAGTGAGAAAGGCCTATCACATATGTTCTGTGATACTTCACAAGAAAAAACGGTCCAGAGTAGTGCAGATGCTCCACTCAGCCACCACGTGAACGGCAAGTGTGAGAGAGAAGGGCGGACACGAGCATGCGCGCCGCTATGCGCGCCGCCGATACTACTGGTAGTGAGAGCGTCAGTTCCTCATTGAGCTTCATACAGAGTGCGTTGGAGATGGACCGTCAGACAGAGTAAACACATGGTACAGCACTTCTTTATAGTGCTCTCTGTCCAAAAACTCAATTAGACAGAGTTTTGTTGAACACTTGTCTCGTTACATTTTATTTCATTTTAGTTCAGTTATAGTAGGCTAGTCATATTTCAACGCAAACGTTTTAATTTTGTATCGCAAAAATGCCGGAGTTTATATCAGTGGAGGAGTTCATTGCAGAAACCTTGGAGGACTACAGTTCTCCAACAACCTCATCTTTTACCACGAAAATGACAAGTTGTCGAAATTCCGCGAACAACATCGAGGAGGTAGGCTTGAGTGAGCGAGCTTTTTTCGCGCTGGCTGAATGTGACTATTCTACGAGAGACTCTTAATCACAGTAATTTTGTGACAACGTGCGGCTTGTCTTAAATCTTGGGTCAGATCCGCATGAAAAGGTGTGCCAGGATTTCTTTTTCTTTCGCTGTAGACTACTGATAGACTCATTATCCAATCCCAGTGAGCTCTATTTACGGAGGCACGGAGGACCGCACCGTGGATTAGGTCTTTGTGCTCTATTGTGCTCAGGTCTTTATTTCCCGTTATTTTATGAGCAGAGTGGACAAGTCATGCATTCAGTCACCTTTGTTTTCTGTCAATCAGTGAATTAGCTCACTAGAAACAAACCCCGGCTGTCCCGTTGACAAGCACTGTGCACATTCTAATTGCCTTTGTTTATTGCGCCCATGGGGCGGCAGACCTCCTCCTCGGTGTTTCCAGTGATGGAGAAGAAACTTGAACCTGGTTTCTTTATCAGAAATCATGAGTTAAAGTGTATCCCGATCTAGATCGATGGAATAGAGACACGTATAATTGTAATGCTGTAAGTGAAATGATTGCAATTGTATTTAAAGCCAAAAAGCTAAACTGCGCGATTGCCGCACCTGACCAAAAAGATGTTTAAACTGTAGCTCAATGGGCTGCCCAATAAGAATAGATTCCGGGTCTCGTCTTTGTATCCAGTAATGTTTCACTTTACGTCATGACAAGTCCTAGAAGTCTTTTTGTCGGACGCTCTGCTGGTCGTCTTCCAGAGGTGACCACACATCTTATTGTGTGATTTCCATTACAGAGGCTTTTACGATGGATGCGTCCCGTCTTTGTAGGAATAGAAGAGATGTGAGCGCCAGTACCACGTGGGCATTCTTTTACGTTGTCTGTATAGTGTACACAGAAAATAAAATGTTACTTGGAATAAATTTAAAAAGCCAAACCACGCAAAAAAAACCTGTTCTATCATGCAGACAATTGGAAGTCCATGTTTAGCCTGCAACTGTCCCAAAACAGAAGGGTCGCCCCCCAACTCAATTTCATCACCATCGCTACCTAATCTGCCCCACTAAACCTGCTCATGGCTTATGCCGTTTTGAGTCATTTGTTGTGGCAGATTGGAGCCTGTGCCAGAGGTCAGGGTTTTGGTGACAATGGGAATGCCTGACGCCACCGCTGCACACCACAGACTGTCGTGTCGGAGGAGTGCGCAGTTGCCATGACGATGACCTAGCCTGTGAGATGCAGTGCAAATTGGACACTGTAGCGCATTACATGGTTGACTGTTTGGGCATCATTTGACGTGACAGATCCTTGCGCGTCTAGTGAGGTCTTCACTTTAGCTGCCCAAAGGTTTCTCTGGGAGGGGCTGCCCTATTGCAGGGTGGCAGGAAGTGCTCCACATTAGTCTCCCTTCCTCTATGTGAGAAAGCCTGACAAACCGATTCATCAGATTATGGTAGGCCACATGAAGCATGGTCAGATGGTTCAGGGAGCAATGCACAGTAGCTTGATCTTAGGGACAAGGGAGAAAAAAAACAAACAAACAATGGAGCTCATTGACAAAAATGAGAAGCAAAACGAATTCTGAATGTGTGACTTCCACTGTCACGCTTGAAAAACCCATCACTGTCCACTGCTGTCCAGCTTTGCCCTGGATCAACAGGGGCGTGAGTGATGCACACCACAGTTTCCTCCTGTCCTGTGTGTGTGTGTGTGTGTGTGTGTGTGTGTGTGTGTGTGTGTGTGTATGTATGTGTTTGTGTTTGTGTGTGTGTGGCTGGCCAGTGGGGGTGTCAAACGTGTGTTGTTTACTCATTCATTCAAAGCTGTAATCATTTTAGGCTTACTGTTGTGTCTGGCTCCAAGTACAAAGAACATCTAATCCTTCCTCACCCAGATACCCAGGCTGGCTGGCTGGCTGATGCCAAGAAGAGGTTAGGGGTTAAGAGGTGGGGGGGTGGCAGGAGGAGAAGGTGTAGTCTTTTTTCCAGTTTCAAATTAGAGGGACTGAAGCATGTGCTGTACAACCTATGCCCATATATAGACAAACCCATGTTGGAACTGTGTGTGTGTGTGTGAGCGAGAGAGAGAGAGAGAGAGAATATGTCTTATATTGGATGTGCTAGAGTGTGTAGCCTATGTTTATTTGTTGTTTATTAGTTTTATGTGTGTGTGTTAGAAAGAGCACAAAAGAGAGAGAGGGAGTAAGACAGAGAGTGTGTGTGTACATGTTTTCCTTCTCACCAATTTACATTGTGCTGTCTTTGGCAAGTCAGGGAAACAGCTCCCGTGTGTAATCCCTTGACTCTGTGACCCTGCCAGTTAACTGAGCGGACAGAATCGCCCCGGTCTTCATTCGGTTAAAGGCCGAAAAATGCTGACAGAATTAGGCGGAATGGAATTGCAGCCGCCAGCACACAATATGTCAGTTCCACATCAGCTGGCTACTAGGGCTGATAGATCTTGGTCCTTGGCTTTGTGTGTGTGTGTGTGTGTGTGTGTGTGTGTGTGTGTGTGTGTGTGTGTGTGTGTGTGTGTGTGTGTGTGTGTATGTGTGTGTGTGTGTGTGCGTGTGTGTGTGTGTGTGTGTGTGTGTGTGTGTGTGGAGGAGTGGGGTTGGCCACACTGGGCTTTGCTAGGCCAGGCTTTTGCTGGCGATACTGAAAGTAAATTGAAAATGAAGCATCTTGGGCTTAGGGCAGTCAGTGGAGTGTAATAATAGGGCAGTTAATTGGAGTGTGTGGATAATCTGGCCACTGCAGTGTACGCTACGCAAGGAGGGTTGTGTCATGTCATGAGCGCCGACAGCTGATTTACTTATTTGTTTACAATAAGCGCCAAGAGGTAAGGCACAGAAATAAACACACTCGTTCAATCTTCATTGAGATTTACTGGATGGGTTGATGACTCATGTAAATAACTTTTGGTGGCACGGTGTGGTCAGGTGGCAGGCAAATGAAGAAGTCATTCTAATTTCTCATGCCTGTTAACAGCATAACAATGATGTCCAATTTTGTCTTAAATTCAGATCATTTGTTTGTTGTTCTAATGAAATTGGACTTGCAGTGCTTATACTAGATCAAAGACCAGTCTGATTTTGTCAGACAGATCTGACAAGTAACTCAAGCACAGAAGGTTTAGAGAGATCCCTACCACTTTTGAGTACTCTCAGATTCATGGTTGTGTATTCATAATTGGTGTCGTCAAGATGAGAGACTTCCTTGTTGAGAGATTTTATTTATTTTCTGACTCTATATGCAGTCTATGAAAGACATATGATTGGACATATATGTTGTCCTTTAGACTGAGTGCTTTTAAAACCTGTGCATCTTCCATCCTTTTCCTTCTTTATCCTATTTGGCTCTGTGGCTCCTAGTTGTCCTGATGGGGAAATAGACCCATCACTCATGCTGTATCCATCTCCATCCCTTTCCCTCCAGTCCATGTTGGGGCTGTCTGGTGCAGCTGTCCCCAGAGTCCTCCCATCTCACTTCAAGCTCTCGTCGCTCTCCTCTCTCTCTTCCAACCGAGGCTAATGGGTGAAGGTGAATCTGCACTAGTTGTGTGGTTGTCCTGCTGAGAGAGAGAGAGAGAGAGAGAGAGAGAGAGAGAGAGAGAGAGAGAGAGAGAGAGAGAGAGAGAGAGTGATTGTGGTTGCTGTGTTAGGAGGACAGTTGTGTACAGAGGGCAGTGGCTTGGTGTTATGTAAAAAATGTAGCTTTTATTGTGCCAAATTTGTTAGAGGGTCAGTGGCTTAAATGAGGTGGAAAAGGAAACTGTGTCTTTCTGAGACGCTTTAATTATACTGTGTGCATTCAGTTCGGGGCTGTGTGCCTTTGGTCCTTGGTCTATGCTGTTGGCTGTTTGTCTGCTGTTTGTTTTTGTCCTGTGGTGATTGAATGCTTTCACCAGACATTCTGTGATGACTGAGTGGGGCTGGAATTTTATAAAGCATGGCGTGTGAACAGGAATAACTATGCATTTTTTGGTTAAAAAAAAATAAAAATATACAACACTTTATGGTACACTGAAATAACACGACAGTGGACACTTAAAGGCATCCACAACATTCTATTTTAAATAGAATGGCACATTAAACTAGATTCCTCTCTCTCTCTCTCTCTCTCTCTCTCTCTCTCTCTCTCTCTCTCTCTCTCTCTCTCTCTCTCTTTGTCCTTGCAGTCTAAATACACATTTCCCCCACAAATTGGCTGCCAATCCAATAAACCTTAATTCAAGTTTAAGTCCTCTTTTTCAGTCTCAGCCATTTTCACTTCGTTTTTTCCCCCCAACATTGTCCTTTCACACAATGAAAGGCCCCACATCTCCTGAGTATTTTGGGGATGATTTGGTTTTTGTTTGTGTTTGAACTCGCACAATGGCCTGGCCTGGTGGCAGGCGCACGCTAAAAGCCAGCCACAGAGAGCCGGGCTGCCTGGGAAACAAAGGCCAGCTGATCCATGCTGAGTGTGTCATTCCTCAGGAGTGGCTTGCCCAATCACTCCAGCCGTTTCTGGTGGATGGATGCTGTCCCCTACAGCATTCCCATTAAATCGACTCACCTGCTTTGTGTAGATAGGGGAATGAGTTGAACATGTTTGCTTCAAGACGGATGGCTAGAACTGCATTGTCATCATCCTGAGCCTAGTATGAGTATCTGTGGCAATGGCATTGCAAGCCCTCAGCACAATGTACTTTATTTCTAATTAACTTAGTTGTTTTATTAATATTCCTGCCAACATTAGTAAATTTGTCAATAGGTCCTTTTCCCATGTCAGAAACTCACTCAGACACATGATGTGTAGATCAAAGGGTGAGTGGATGAGATATAGAAACTGAGACGTCGGGGAAATCACTGACTCATAAGACATGGCTATTGCTGACTAGTGACTATTCGGTGGTAATGTCTAATATTGGCCAATGTATAGCCCAGCATTTAGGAATATAAGCCTGCATCTTGGCAATCATGTGGGCTATATGCTATGTACATGCTTTTGGTTCACATTCCTAGCATGGTTATCATTGCCAGGTTTGTCACTGCAGCAAATACTCACCAGTTTTGTTCATGCCAGAGTCTATAAAAAACATTTTTTGATGGAGCTCACCAGCCACAAAAGAAGAATTGGTATGTGCACAGTAGGTCAGGACTTTATTCTTTTTCCCACAATGTTCAGACTCCCACTGAAGTACAGTAGGTGCCTCTCTGAAACAAGTTTTAATTGTAGATCAAATCCATTGAGGACAGAAGGTATTCTCACAATAGTGTGTTAAAATGTTATCAGATAGCTCATCACCCACTTCAGACGACACAAATAGCTGGTCCGTCCGGACGGTGGACAAGCACTCGGGTTGAGTAACAGGAGTAAGTTTCCATAGAAACCAGCATTTGAAGGGAAGTTGATTTTGACAGTTGGACCTGGAGAGAACAAAGTGGAGCAATTTTTGAGGGCATTTTTTTTCTCCCCCGGAAAGCGTGAGCTGAAGAGAGGTGCTTTATTCCAACAACCACCCACCCCCCTTACCACCCCCCATTGTGCTGACGAAATGCTTGACCGTCTCCCTCCCTGCCAGATCAATACATCAACAAAAGCCATTTTCAGAGCAAGTGCACTAGCCTCATCACAGAACACTTCACACAGTTTTACTCCCACAGAGATGGAGCTAGCATGGACTCCGCCTGTTCATTTGGAGTTCTGTAGTTCAACACAGAACCACAATTGACTTCCAAGTGCCGCTGTTTGACGTTTTGCGGTGCGTTGATGCTTTTAAGTAACCCACTGTGGTTAAAGCTTAGTGTTGATTCAGTGTGAAGCAAAGCTGACAGCACTAGCAAAATAAGATGCCTTTAAATGAAGCCTTTAAACCTTCCTTCATCCCAGCTGCTGATGGGAGTTTACAAAGAAGGGGAGAGAGGATTTAAAAGCACAGCCTTGATACAAAAGCCTGCCTTAGATGGTTTTAGTGTTCTCTTTCAAGACATTCAAAAAGAGAATATTTGTCAGTGCATGTCTGTGCAAGGGGTGACTATGCTGTACGGAACACAGTGATTAGTGCCAGCGGATGGCGACTACAATGACGACGACGATGATGATGGTGATGATGATGATGATGATAATGGTGATGATGATGATAATGGTCACGGGGATGATGAGGTCTCTAGTGAGTTGTTTACTGAAGCTCTAGAGTCCCTTTCTGTCAACCCCCACCCCCTCTTCTAGCTTCCTTGACCCAGACCAGCCCTGTAATTACAGACCAGCTAAAGGCATCTAGCCAAAAACACTTCAGTTCATCTCTATGTGGTATTTGAGCATGTAGAGTCGTGCACGCGCACACACACACACACACACACACACACACACGCACACTGCACTGATGTAGGCGGACAGATGAGAGGAGAAAGCACTAAGAGTTTATGTAATGTGACATGGCTCAGGAAATTGCCCACACACAATTGAAGTGGCTGTAGTCTTTTGAAGAGAGAGAGAAAGAGGAGAACACACACCCCCCCTTACACACACACACACACACACACACACACACACACACACACACACACACACACACATATCCAAGGAGCGCACAGTTCTCACTGTTCCAATAAGATATTGATAGTTCTGGTGTGCCGCGAGTAGATGTGTCAGGCTGACTGATGTGCTCTCGGCCTTACTGTCAGTCTTTTCCCCAGCAGTAACCTAACCCCCTCAGCTATCAGTGGGCTACCCTCAACACAACAGAGATGATTTTTTTTTTTTTTTTTTTTGATAAATCCTCTGCCAGGAGACGAGATGAGGAATAGGTCATTTCATTCATTATTCATGTCTGGTGGTCCACCCTCCATTCATGCTCTGCCTATCTGAGCCGGAACAAAGTCTTAAAGTGTCAGCACAGACTCTCTGGTGCTCACTGGTGATGCTGATATCCGCTTTGTTTTGAATCTGTTACATCGCTTATCTGTGCCCACAGCAGTATTTCAGTTGAAGCCATTTGATTATGAAACAAAAACCACATAGCTTAAAGCTCCATGTATTGATATTGGTCTGAGAGAGGCATTTTTGAGGTGTTGTCTTCATGTTGTTGTTCGGTAGCATTTCACAAGGCTAGCTTCAAATTACCACTGGCACAAGTTAGAACAAATTGACTGGTTTGGGGTGAGATGAAACAAACCCCCACATAGAACGCACTCCCCACCTGTATGATTTCTGTCACCTGAGGGGGCTCCCAGTGAGGGAGTCAGTCAGTCAGCAGGTTATCCCCCTGATTTCTCCATGCTGCATAACCAGAGATCCTCAGCACATCACACCCAGCCAGCAGGCTTTGCCCTAGAACTCCCCCCTCTACCTAATGGAGCGAGATGATGATAATGAAGTTGTGCTTCTAGCTCGCTATTAGATGACGTCTATGCTAGAGATCCTTGGGGAAATGTGTGTGTGTGTGAGGGATGTGTGTGTGTGTGTGTGTGGGGGGGGTGGGGGTGGGGTGGGGTTGAGATTGGAGTGCATTGACGCTGGTGGGAGGCCAAGAAGGTTGTGCGTGTTTGTTGTGCCGCGTCATGCTGTCTTTGCCCCCTGGTTGGCCCCTGGGACTGCTGCGACAGCACTTGGCAAATTTTATAATGAGGAGCCTTAAGGGTTTTTTTTTTTCTTCCCCCCTCATAAAAATGCAATTATGTCTAATCATGGCAGTTTAAAAATATCAACAGAGGAGGTTGTTGCAGATGATGGAGCATGAATGGACACTGAGTTTTAGAAGAGGAAGAGCTGTGACAGGGACAGAACTTTAGAAAGAACTGAAGACTGTTCTGGAATACTAAAGACTGTTCTGGAATATGTTCACAATGGGTCATTCACCGCTGCAGGGCCTATCAGGGGGGTTGTGACTTCTCTTATCGGGCAAATGTTGATTGTGCATGCTTGCTGTTTTTCGCCGGAATGTACATTCACATTTTTTTTTACATTCACACTCTTTGGAGCGACTAGAGTTTTTTTTTTTTTTTTTTTTTACTGTCAGCGGTTCCACCAGAATAAAGTGCCTTGCTCAAGGGCATCACAAGCCTGGCTTTTGACAGAGGACAGAGTATTGCTCATTCACCCCACCCCCCTGCCCACACACACACACACACACACACATTCTTTTTTCATCTGGACGTCGATCAGCTTCTGACCATAAGGCTGCCTTCCTGGCACTGAGGTTTCCTTCGCTTTCGAGTAATATTACCTTGCACTTTAAAGTGTAGAAGTCAGAAGTCAAGAGTGCCAGTAGATGTGTTGACAGGCTGTGAAAAAGTACAAAGTGATAGCTCTGGTCAGTGCTAAGTACAATACAGAAAACTGGTCAGTGGACTCCTAGATGGTGAATGAGCCTTGTGGGGGGTTGGGGTGGGTGGCTTTTAAAGTAGACATGTGATGAACGCGAGTGCCGAGTGGCCTTTAGTTCGGCCACTGAGATGATGGAGGACACAGAACAAAACAGCGACCCTCGGCCCTGGGGTAGTCACGGGTTCCTAATGACAGAGATACAGTCTCTCTCTCTCTCTCTCTCTCTCTCTCTCTCTCTCTCTCTCTCTCTCTCTCTCTCTCTCTCTCTCTCTCTCTCTCTCTCTCTCTCTCTCATGCTCTCTTTCTCTTTCTTTCTGAGAAGGTTGGTCACCCCCTGAGGGCCTTCAGGCAGTTTACACTCAGATCTGAAGCATGGCAAAGGGCACGGCTGCCAGAGGAAATCCAGAGGAAATGCTACTTCCCATTAAGTCCTCCGAGAACGTCCTCCGAGCTTCTGTTTGTGCTCTGGCAGGAAGTGGTGCGTCCGAGAGACGTTATTTCATCAACATATTAATTGGGTTTTTTCAACAAGACTCCTCTAGAGCTCACATTGAGGTTTTTTTATACCCAGCTGGTAGCCTACAAAGTGCTAGAGGGTTGTCTGCATTTGTGATCTTTCCCACAATGTTTGCATATGATAATCAAGTGGCTCATCTTTAACCTTAAAAGCTCAACATAATGAACATCAACAATTTTTAATTCTGCTTCTGAGCTGTTGTTGAAAATATATCATACATTATCATCATTTATCATTATGTCAATAATGTATTTGACATTTATTAAGACTAACGATGATGATGATGACATATGTGTATTTTTATCAAGCTACATGCTTTTGTCTTTCAGTAAGACATTAATTATGTCCTGAATTTTATCATTAGACCTGCAGGATTAGGTCTTTGAAGACCCTGCTTTTACTTATGGCTTCTTGAATAAGCCGAGTTTGAGTTCAATTACATTATTTTTGGTAAAACTGAATCAGAGCAGCGCCCCTTGCTATGGGGAAGGAACAACACCAATTATATTTCCATTTACGAATACAAATGGAGGTTTCTGGCCCATTCAGAAATAGAAAAGTGGACCACCCTTCCTGCCGGCTGACCCACCACCCCTCTAACCTCAGCCATCAAAGAGCAGCTATTCAGAGCGGTGGCTCGGCCACAAACATCTGGCCGGAGGGTACGATCCAGGGCGAGGAGTCCCTGCCCGACATCTGTATGTGGGCACCTGGAAGAGCACTTTCTGAACCTCTGAACCTCTCCCAGATGCCTGCCTCTCTCTCTCTCTCTCTCTCTCTCTCTCTCTCTCTCTCTCTCTCTCTGTCTCTCTCCGTCTCTCTCTCTCTCTCTCTCTCTCTCTCTCTCTCTCTCTCTCTCTCTCGCTCTCTCTCTCTCCCCCTTTCCCTCATTCTCGCTCACTCTCTCTGTCTATTTTCTCTGTCTCTCTGTCTCTTTCACCCTCACTCACTCTCTTTTTTTGTCTCTCTCGCTCTCTCTCTCCCTTTCCCTCACTCTCTCTCTCACTCTGTCTCTCTCACCCTCACTCACTCTTTTTTTTCTCTCTCGCATGCAGATTCTGCTTATGAAGCAGTCTTTGCAGACGCGTGTGTGTCTCTAGCCTAAGGTTTTTTGAGACTGAGTGTGACACGCTCTTCATGGTTCTTCTTAACCATTAAGTCAGGTTTTGTGCTGCCCTATTTTAATGCATCCTGTCCCTCTGCTCTCTGCTGGCCTTCCACCACACACCCCCACCCACCCTGTGCCTCATACTGTCCTCTATTGAGAGTAATGAGACTATTTCCATCTCCTCTCCTGGCTTCAGTTGTGGGTCATTAAGTACAGGGATCACTTTGAGATAACAAGAGACCAGGCAGAGAAAGATATTCTCTCTCTCTCTCTCTCTCTCTCTCTCTCTCTCTCTCTCTCTCTCTCTCTCTCTCTCTCTCTCTCTCTCTCCCTCTCCCTCCCCCCAGGCTCTCTTTACCAGAACGCCCTCTCAAAGGCACTCTCTTATCAGGTGCATTTAATTGAAAGGTAAATAGACAGAGGACTAATCAGAGAGGGCACTCAAATGGATAATAGCATTCAAACTCAGTGTATTTGATTTTGTGCAATATCAATATGGGCTGATTTTAGACAGACAGATAGGATCTCTGTCATTGGAAATTGACTCTAACTGTAAAATGCAGACAAGGCACAGGTCTGTGTGATGCTATCCTGGTCTGGTCATTCATGATGTATTCAGCAGTGTTGTATGGTGCGGTGATGGAGAGTGTCATCTTTATAGTGCTTCTGTGTGTGTGTGTGTGTGTGTGTGTGTGTGTGTGTGTGTGTGTGTGTGTGTGTGTGTGTGTTGTGTACACATCAAGTACAGAGGATACACTTGATGTTGGAAGTAACTCTTTACATAGTTTTTGGTATACTGATTTAATTACTATCAATGTTTACACACACACAGTGACTGTTGCGTTTTCAAATGTTTGCGTCTCCATTCATTCAAACTTTACAGCAAGTTTTTAAACTAATCCAGGGTCAGCAGCATTTTTTTTTAGTAGTGTAGGTAGATGAACTTTGCATTCAATTTAACCTGAATCAGTGTGTCTTTTATTTGACTTGAATTCCTTGTTGTATGCACTGTTTTAAGGAATGTGATGAAGGTCACCTAAGTCTTTCTCAAGTATAATGATGGCTCTATGGTATTTTATGCTTCCTTATGGTGAACTGTACCTGACCTGCCATGGCAGTTCTCTCTGCAGTGGGTCTGTTGGTTCAGAGAAGAGCATTTTTTTAATCTGCTGCTGTAGGTGTCAGGGCATTTGCATGATCCATATTAACAGTACAGGGGCGAGCAAACAGTGAAGCCTCGGTAATTCATTTCCCTTTGTGGTGGTATTTCTTGTACGCGTCTCGTGTTTCTGTGTGTCTTAAGCGGCGTAATTTTCAAACAGGATATTTGCACACGGCAGGACACAGCAGAAACCCAAGAGAAATGTTTACAATTGCAACGGCCCTTTTCTCTGATGATGTTGCCTGGGGGGATTTTGGGGAAATGGAACAGTGTACGCACGGTAGTGCTTTTGGAGAGTAAAGGATAGTGTGTGTGTGTGTGTGTGTGTGTGTGTGTGTGTGTGTGTGTGTGTGTGTGTGTGTGTGTGTGCGCGTGCGTGCACGCACGCATGTGTGTCTGCCCGTGTGTGTTTTGTGTGTGGGTATTTGTGTGTGTTTTGATGATCCTATTTAACAAAGGGATAAAGTAAACCCCACATGTGTGTATCTAATTATAAATGTTACATTTTTCCTCCTTCTATGTCCTGATGGTCCCTTGGGAAGTATAAGTATTTTCCTATCTTGGGGGATCGTTTATACAAAGATTATGTTATGTCAGGACATTCTGTTCTAATGTATCCATCAAGTGAGGAAAAAAAACATGGATTTTGTTCAGTGTCACCCAAGTTCATTGACTCCTTCCTATACTTTCTGTCTTGAGTCTCAAAAAGGAAATATATCTTTCTCTGTGGGGAGAAATATACACTCATGCTAAAACTCTGCTTGTTTTTCTACAGGCCCTGGACTGTGACCGGACTGTCCTCCAGAAACTGAAGAAAGCTGCCAAAGCGAAGCATGTTTCAGGTCAAGGTGAGGTCAAGGACATGTAATATGCTATTCCCAAAGAGAGAAAGGGAGAGGGAGAGAGAGAGATGGAGAGAAAAATGGCCTGGCTGCTCAGCATCAGTAGAAGAGGGCAAACACAAAAGGTCGAATTTCCACATATGAACAGCAGACATGGCTCAGGCTGAGAGCACCGCCCAGGCTCTGTCCATTACACCACATACCCAGAGAGAGAGAGAGAGAGATGGAGAGAGAAATGGTCTGGCTGGTCTGGCTCTGTCCATTACACCACATACCCACATGGGCTTCAATTAAACTGATGTCAGTCAACCTTCTGTATGTGCGCACCATGGGGGTGCACCTAAGGCATGGTCCCCCAGACCTAATAACAACAGGGTGTAAATTATGGAACTCATAAAGGCACTCAGATGTTTAAGGAAGTGGTTCAAAATATCAGCAGTGTTATTTGAGCCCTAGGAGTACTGGTCAGAGTTAAATATGGAGACTGATGGAAATCTGCATGCAAAATATTTCCTGGAGGATTACGCTAAACAAATAGTATTATTGTGATCTGTTTCACATTGAATTGCCTTTGTGTATGAAATGCGCTATATAAATAAACTTGCTTTGCCTTTATAATATCTCATCAGAATATGCTTGGCTGTTGAATCCACTAACCTAAATAAGTTGTCTTCCATTGTCTCCTGTTTAGACCACATAACACATCTGGAAGTCTACATCAACTCCATGGAGAAACTCGCCGTAAATTTCCGCAGCAACGGGGAGCAAGAGGTGGCATCTGCCTTCAACAAGTTTGCAGAGTTCTCCAAAGAGCTGCTGACGCCAATGAAAAACCTGGTGAGCGACTCACCGCTCCGGTACTCGGCAGAGAGTCAAAAAAAGAGATAAGGCCCTCGTGCCCTCAGATAAGGCTGAAGCCCTCACTGCTTCACCCGCTGGGTTGCCGCATTATCTTTAAGTCCTTTAAAAAAAAGTATGAAAGTATTGCCTAAGGACAGATAAAAGCTTTGCAGTCCTCTGAAATACTATGACTATTTTTTTTTTTTTTTTTTTTAAATATGCATGACCTGCCACATTTATCATGTTGTGGATTGTGTAAAGGTTGAAGTTTTTTTTGTGTCCTCTTTGCAGTTGAAGAGCATGCTTCACAACATCAACTTCTTCTTGGATTCTCTGGTAAAAGGGGACCTGAAAGAGGTGAAAGGGGTAAGCCCAAATGTCAACCTTGTCCAATCACGAGCAACGGTCTCCCGGCTTCTCTAAATATCACATGTCTTAGGGACTCTTTTATGTATGGCTTGTTCTGTTAATGCCACAAGGTTGGCAACGGTTCATACGAACCAGTGCAACAGACACCCGACAATAATTCTTTCACATATTGTCTGCTTGATTGCAGGGGGTTCCATGCATGAATTTATGCAGCCCTTTTGAGGAATATATATTGTAACTTGCACTGTGCGTGTGTGTACGTGTGCATGTCTGTGTGTGTCTGAGCAGAGTGTGTCTCTGTATGTGTGTGTGTGTGTGTGTGTGTGAGTTAAATAGAGAGAGAGAGAGAGAGAGAGAGAGAGAGAGAGAGAATAGCAGAATAAGTGTGTGCGTGTAATGTGGCTATGAGAAGCTAATGAAGTGTGTTGTGTTTAACGAGGGAGGCTGCCGCGCAGGGCTGATCAGTGCGGCCTCCCCGTGGGGAAATCCATTGAGTGGATAATTAAAAACGCAAGTCTGTGTGGAAGACATGCTACACACAGCAGAGAGAGAGAGAGAGAGAGAGAGAGAGAGAGAGAGAGAGAGAGAGAGAGAGAGACTACACAGCAGAGGGAGATGTGCTACACAGCAGAGAGGGAGAGACAGAGAGAGAGGGAAGCTGCATAACAGGGAGACATGGAGAGAGAGGGAGGGAGGGAGGGAGAGAGAGAGAGAGAGAGAGATGGAGAAAGGTAGAAAAAACGATGGAGAGGTAGAAAAACATGGACAGATGATTGAGAAACAGGGGTGGACAGAGAGAGAGAGAGAGAGAGAGAGACTGACAGAGACAGACACACACAGATAAATGTATTTCCAGACAGAGAAAAGACAGATCAAGACAAAGATGGATGGCGAGAGAGAGAGGGAGGGAGAAAGGATGGCATGGGTATAAAGCAGACAAAATAAGAATGGCAGAGAGAGCTAGGCTACTTGTGAGAAACTACAGGCACAGGAAAGACTTGGAAACACAGGGGGTAGCAGCTGGTACGCCCAGCGGTTGTGGCCTAGTATATTTTCTCTTAATGGAAGCCTAAATCTCATTTTCTCTCTTCCTCAGGATCTGAAGAAGCCATTTGACAAGGCATGGAGAGATTACGAGAATAAATTGTGAGTGGATTCTTGCTGTCCTTTTACAAAAACATTTCATGCTTTTCATCCACCACAGTTATGCAACAAAGTTATGAATGCAAACTAGAGAAATACAGGAAAAAATCCAGGAGGGAGTCCATCAAAACGGCTTAACATTCAAAAAATGATATACTTTATTTCAAATTATTCAACTTAAATTTTATATCTTCAACTCAGTGAGACACCTCGCTGTTCTAAGAGAGTCTCTATGGAGACTGAAGAACAATGTGAGCCCGCTGTGTGAGGCATGTTATTTTTTGCTCAAGCTCAGGAAGTAGATGTAGAAGATTGCACAACCAACAGAAAAAAAGAGCTCTGCCAATGCCTCGGCCATCCTACGAGCCACAGATTAAGTGGACACGAAGTGTGATGACGCCCTTTTTTTCTGTAGTTGCTGAATAATCGCACAGTAATCTTTCTGTCAATATTTTAAGCCAGTCAAGGCCGAAGTCGGTTACCAGAACATGTGAAGGCGACTACAGCAAGGCTTGTTGTGGGGAGGGCTATGTGTGTTGTTTTTGTGTTTGTGTGGGTGTGTGTTTCTATGTCTGGGTGTGTGGATGGTAGGGTGGGTTGGGTTGTAGTGTTTATGTTTGTGGTATGTGTTCATTGTGTGTGTGTGTGTGTGTGTGTGTGTCTGTGTCTGTGTGGGTATCAGTGTGTGTGTCTCTGCGTTTCATATCACAAACGCCTTCCTCACATTCTGTCCTCTCTGCTGTGCTGTTTGCCACAGTCCCACTTATCATTCGCTCATCATAATCACTCATCACAGAGGGGAGACATAGTGGGCCTTCGTCATCCTCCATAATTGACTTAGCGGAGAACGAAGCCCTGACGTCGGTTTCCTATCTTATCCATTGTTCTGGTTTGAAGCATCAAGGATGTGTGTTAGTGTGCTGTCTGAATGTATTCCTGCGTCATGTGTGTGTGTGTGTGTGTGTGTGTGTGTGTGTGTGTGTGTGTGTGTGTCTACGATTTGGCAGCACTAAACAGACTGGCAGACACAGCAATGGGATAAACAATATGGCATAAGGGAGTGCTTGTGTTTGTTTTTATCATTCACACACTCTTTCTGGCGTGTGTGTGTGTGTGTGTGTGTGTGTGTGTGTGTGTGTGTGTGTGTGTGTGTGTGTGTTTCCATGCATGTGTCTGCAGCACAAAGATAGAGAAGGAGAAGCGTGAGCTGGCAAAGCAGTATGGGATGGTGCGGACAGAGGTGAGCGGAGGAGAGATTGCTGAGGAACTTGAGAAAGAACGCAGAATGTTTCAGCTACAGATGTGTGAGGTGAGATATACAGTATACACACACACACACACACACACACACACACACACACACACACACACACATACTCTATCACTGTCAAAAAGTAGACAAGCAAATACTCCTACTCATCAAAGCACATTAAACCTGAATCATCACAAACACACACACACACACACACACACACACACACACACACACACACACACACACACACACACACACACACTGTAAATGAAGCTCAAACACACTCTAGAAAAACAGCCCTTCATCTGAAGCAGCTGCAGCACCTGTTGTGCCAGCCAGCCAGCCAGCCAGCATGAGTCCAACTCTGCCAGCTCTTCCTCCAGCTGGAACAGTGTAGCAGGAGCTCCACCCTATGGTTCAAACTCAAACAAAGCCTGCGTCACTGTGTGTGGAACACAGCACCATGCCAGTCATTCCCTGTGTTCACTTTTATTTCTCTCTCTGCCTTCAAATGCCTCTCCAGTTCAAATCACACGGCTAACTGCTTAGCTAACTGTGAGCTAACTCACCTATGGTAGCATAGGCTACTGTAACCTATCAACTCACTTTTGTTTTGTTTTTTTGCTTTGATGTAACATCATTATCCAAAAGATTGGTCACAATTCTGTGAATGTAATATAGTGGTATGTTTAAAACGCTGGTTTAGGACTACTAGTGGTCTCGAGGTTAAGAGTGTAATCTTTAGGTACATTTAAACCTGTGGTGTCATGGGTCTTACATGTGGTGTTTCATGTGGTCAGTAGAGTGTGTGTTTTGAAAAGGTTGCTGTGTTGTATCTATCCATGTATATATATGGGCAATTCCAGCATTATGGACGTGACATTTTCGTGCATTATTGATGAACAAAAGGCCAGATAACCTCTGCAAACCTAGCAGTATTTCACAATTTTTTTCATATTCTTCTGCAAACTCCATGGCTGAATACAGGCAAACAGAAAAAAATAATATCATGATTTGCATCATAAGAATATGAGGCTTTCAATTTGCGTTATGGACGTGACGAAAAACGGACAAACTTTTGAGAGAGCGTAGTTTTTGCTGTGAAGTGTGTGAAATTTCTAGAGAAATGTAAATATTACTACCTTCATACCAAACAGGACACCTCAGTAAAGACAGAGAAAGACTTAATTTCAAATGTAAATGTAAAAAAAGTTGGTTTTCATTGGGAGACATGGCGTTATGGATGTGACGTTATGGACGTGACGTCTGGAAAAACCCTCCAAAACGATACAAAACAATTGTGAACGGTGGATTTTAACCTGTAACAAGATAAATAGTAATATAACAATGAAAAATAACTGATAGTATTGCAGCTTTGTGTGTGTTATCACCCACTTATGCCCATTATAAGCCCCTCCATAGACTTACATTATAGCTGAATAGGGTAAAAATTTTAACAAACAGATATCCTTTCGAAACTTGCTCAGTTGAATATTTACATCGAGACAATACTTTTTTGTATTGGAAGTTTTCTGAAAGAATTTGTATGTCCATGTAGGTGAGACTTAAAGTTCTAAGGTGAGGTTTACTTTTTCGTGGAATTGCCCATATATATATATATATATGGGCAATTCCAGCGTTATGGACGTGACATTTTCGTGCATTATTGATGAACAAAAGGCCACATAACCTCAGCAAACCTAGCAGTATTTCACAATTTTTTTTCATATTCTTCTGCAAACTCCATGGCTGAATACAGGCAAACAGAAAAAAATAATATCATGATTTGCATCATAAGAATATGAGCCTTTCAATTTGCGTTATGGACGTGACGAAAAACGGACAAACTTTTGAGAGAGCGTAGTTTTTGCTGTGAAGTGTGTGGAATTTCTACAGAAATGTAAATATTACTACATTCATACCAAACAGGACACCTCAGTAAAGACAGAGAAATACTTAATTTCAAATATAAATGTAAAAAAAGTTGGTTTTCATTGGGAGACATGGCGTTATGGATGTGACGTTATGGACGTGACGTCTGGAAAAACCCTCCAAAACGATACAAAACAATTGTGAACAGTGGATTTTAACCTGTAACAAGAGAAATAGTAATATAACAATGAAAAATAACTGATAGCATTGCAGCTTTGTGTGTGTTATCACCCACTTATGCCCATTATAAGCCCCTCCATAGACTTACATTATAGCTGAATAGGGTAAAAATTTTAACAAACAGATATCCTTTCGAAACTTGCTCAGTTGAATATTTACATCGAGACAATACTTTTTTGTATTGGAAGTTTTCTGAAAGAATTTGTATGTCCATGTAGGTGAGACTTAAAGTTTTAAGGTGAGGTTTACTTTTTCGTGGAATTGCCCATATATATATATATATATATATATATATATATATATATATATATATACAGTTCAATAGGTTAATAGCTCCCTAAAGGGCAGCCAGTGATTGTTAGTTGTAATTGGTACAGTTGGTCAGGGATTGATCGTCTGTATCCTTTAAACCAATACTGATCATGTTTCCCCAGCTCCTTGTCAACCCACTAGCTATGTGTTAGCACCCTGTTTGTAGATAATACAGTGTGCTAATAGATCTAGCTAAGTGAGCCAAACAGCTTACAGTTTCTTATTGAGTGGAATCCTGTTATCTAAATCTATAGGCTACTTAAATCCCCAATAACTTCTCGATGTTATAGATGAACTATGTAACGATCTCTAACATACCATGAATAGAGGACTGCATTTCAGTCTTCAGTCTTCAGTCTCTGTAAAAGTCCAATGATTGCTCATAGTAAATGCTATCTTCTGTATGTATCCAACCCAGCTAACAATTGGCTTCATTCACCAATATTTTCTTAAGAATTTCCTTAAATTTGTTTAAAAGGTCCCATTGAAAAACCTATATTGATGAATAAACATCTTCTTAAGTGTGATTTAAGAACAAATTTCATGGTAAGAATGGTTGGTGAATGAGGCCCATTGCCTTGCTACTGAGTAGTGAATACACTTGACTATCCAGTGTCTGCTGATTGTATCAGAATAGATGTACTTGTAATGAACATGGGCAATGCATAAGATATAAGCATGTGACACTGAAGCCTGACGTCTGTCCTCTTCTCTGTTTCAGTACCTCATCAAAGTGAACGAAATCAAGACCAAGAAGGGAGTTGACCTGTTACAGAATCTTATCAAGCACTACCACTCCCAGTGCAAGTAAGAGGAAGCGCGGCCGGCAAGTAACAACAACATTGTGTTCATACATTAGCTAAGCTTAGCTAAGGTGCACATGTCAGGCCATTCAGTAGATGAATTCACACACACACACACACACACACACACACACACACACACACACACACACACACACATACATACATACACGCACACACACGGTGTAGATATTTGGTCTGCATTTAGTAGAGGAATTCACATACACACACACACACACACACACACACACACACTAACACACACAACAAGATGTAGTTTTTTGGTCTGCATTCAGGTGATGAATACATACTCACACACACACACACACACACACACACACACACACACACACACACACACACGCACACACACACGGTGTAGTTATTTGGTCTGCACTCAGTAGTTGGAACTCACACGCACATACATACACACACACAAAATTACACAGGCATGCTCCCACCTCAAACACATTCACACCCACACCCAGTCCCCCTTACTGTAGTGTATTGCACATTGTATTGATTGGGGTCAGGTCCAGCAGAAGAGACAATGGCTGTGTGACTATCAAGCCCATGCAGGGCTGACAGCAGTGTTGCTGCTGCAGTGTCTGTGAAAATCCTCCCTTTTAAGATAAGACCGCAGCTATGGCAGGCAACAGAATTAATTTGCCCCTTGCCAGAGTCTTTGAGGTCCCACTTTCTTCCTGAAAACTGTGTGTGTGTGTGTGTGTGTGTGTGTGTGTGTGTGTGTGTGTGTGTGTGTGTGTGTGTGTGTGTGTCCTAGGCTAGGGATGTGAACAGCTGCTTGAAGACTGAAATGAA
>JAODXP020000012.1:5100965-5120965 GCA_027497455.2 Sardinella longiceps | reverse complement strand
GCACTGACACACACACACACACACACAGAGACACACACATACACACAGTTCTCATTACAATTTAAAAGGATTCTAGCAATCCCCTTGGACCCCATGCACCACGTTGCAAGTTTGTTCTGACAATCCCATTTCTCAGAGATGATAAATTTGATAATGGAAATGCGCTTAGGTCATCCTCATCTTCTGTAAATCGTGTCAGGGGCTATCTCCCAGCACGAATGAAATATACAGAGCCGCCGCAATGCTGTACTTTCTTATGATGCACAACATGTGTACTTTTACTCCCCCCCCCAACCACACACACACACACACACACACACACAAGCTGAATAAACACAGCCAAGTTATTCTTAGTGGTGTTTTTTTGTGGCATATCATCAGTTTTACCCTCCTTGTCCCTGATATTGTGTGTTGAAGCATTAATATTTCATTCTTGTTTGGGTGCTTCTTAAGTGAAGTGTTATAGCATCTGGTGTGCCTCATTGATCGCTGTGAATCTGTGAGTCTGTGTGTCTGATCTTCTGTCTGTCTGCCTGCCTGTCTGTCTGTCCGACAGGCTGAGGAAGATGTGGCAGAAGAGGAAATGTACGGTGCAGAACTGCTATCTTACCATCGCGCATGGAACGGTGAGTTTAGCCTAGGGGTGGGCAGTCAATGTCTACACTTTTTACCTGCCAAGTTCTCTCTCTCTCTCTCTCTCTCTCTCTCTCTCTCTCTCTCTCTGTCTCTCTCTGTCTTGTAATGTGGTATCATAAAAAGCACCCTTCAAAATATGCACCACAGGCCATCCATTTAACACAGTTGAACATTATTTATTTATAATAGAATAATGTAGAACCCATCTGAGTGGCTGATGGCTGCATGTAATGAATCGCTGGAATAAACATCATCAATAATTCAGTGCTTTTTAACCCACATTGACCCTTTCTAATACAACATTAACCTGCAGATTACACACTTTCCAGACCTCATCATTGCCCCCCAGTGCTCTCGGTAGAATAGCATCAGATATAAATGGGTCTCCAGGGCGGCCTGGACAGTGGGCTACATCAGATGTAAAAGTTAACCCTCTGAAAGAATCGGTTTGCCAGGCAGCCAACTCGTTCAGTAGTGCTGATATTGACAAGAGGTCACAGAATGCCTACTTAAATTCAGTTTCAAGTAAAGATGTCACAGATGCAGTGGAGGTGCTTCCATGGGATTTAGGTAAAACATGATGTCTGTTTAAAATGTACACTGGTAATCTACTGGTTTTGCTGTTTCAGTGGGTGTTTGATAACAAACAAGCGTTATTGTTTTACATTTGAAAAAGTGAGTACTTTATTTCACTAAATCAGTATACTTACTGTAGACACACATAATCCTGACACAGACAGCAGTGAAAACTCTAAATGCATTGCTATGACTGAAAGCGATTGCAAAATCAAGCATAACTCTCACATGGCAGGCAGTGTTTAATGCTGCTGAGGTGGACCCAGTCTATATACTGTACATAGTACAGTACATACTTATAGGCACCATGCTACATACTACAGTACATACTTATAGGCACCATGCTGGTGAGGACATGCTTAGTGCTCTAAGACTGGAATGGAGAGTGCATTTTTAATTCCCTATTGTTGCTCTCATGGAAGCGACCTTCCAATGGTCTGTTTGAACACATCTCTGACCAAACTGCTACTCCCTGTTTCGATGGCAGCCACTGCCTCAGTAATCTTCACTTAAAAGGAGAAAGAAAAGCGAGTTTATGTGAAGTAACAAAACAGTCATAAATATAATGTGCTTTTTTGTATACATAATTCATAGCCTAGACGATCTCAGTGGTTCCTAAGCTGTTAGGAAGGAGCTGCTGAAGGTTATATGTGGTGACCTCGGCCATTTTGCTCCACCCCTCATGTATGTACAGTATAGAGGAAACAGGACAATTCAATAGTCCAATTCAGTTGCCTACTCATGTTATAAACATACTTTGTAAACACATAAATGCAATTTTTGTACTTGTTTGCCTTTTAATGTTAAAAAATTATTTAAAAATTTGAATCATTTGTATTTTTAATAAAAATACATAATACGAGACTGAAGATGGCCAAGGCTCGCATGATTGCCCTCTACAATGAATTGAGCAAAGGAATTCTGTTGGATAGAAAGATTGTGTTGGTCTACACACCATACCCATTCTTCTGTGTTTCCTGTTGTTGCAAAAGTAAAGTTGTTGAGTTGTTGGCCGGAGTAAGTGAGGACATGGAAGAAAAACTAAGGATTGTATTCACTTAGTAGGTGGGAGCGCCATGCCGAAGGTGTTGCTCTCTTTTCCACTAGGTTCTGTGGCACATCATGTGTTCATGAATAAATCACACTACTGTCAGCTTTCCTTCATAAAGATGTCAGTACAACAGCAGTGATACTATCTCTGCAGGCCAGTCATGTCATGTTGCATGACTCCACACAAAGACTAAAAAAGGATGCTGCTTCCCCTCCTACGCAGTTACCTTTTTAGAATGTGTGGGACTGTTATCATAGTGTGTGTGTGTGTGTGTGTGTGTGTGTGTGTGTGTGTGTGTGTGTGTGTGTGTGTGTGTGTGTGTGTGTGTGTGTGTGTGTGTGTGTGTGTAGGGGGAAGTGGTTTTAGAGTGAAAGGTATAGTACAGAGGCAATGAGTGTGTGAGTGGGTGAAAGATAGACACAGACACAGTAGTGTATCGATAACTGTCCTCTCCTCTCCTCTTCTCTGTCTCTCCTGTCCAGCCCAACAAGGCACCAGCCAAACTAAACCTGCTCACCTGCCAAGTCAAACCCAGTCTGGAGGACAAGAAGTGCTTTGACCTCATCTCCCGTATGTCCCGAGTAAACACACACAGCATCGAAAACACTGCACACATCATACGCACACACACACACACACACACACACACACACACATCGAACCAGGCCACACAGACATACACAGTGTAGATTCACAATACTGAACCAGGCCAGAGCATGCACACGCACACACACACACCACGCACACACACACACACGCACACACACACACACACACACACACACACACACACACACACACACACACACACACACACACACACACACACACACACACACACACTGACCCACATGCAAACAGGCAAGTACGCACAGCATGCCCCTAGGTACTGTAGTTCTGCACTGGACAGTGAGCTATCATGATAAATAACCCAATTTTACACCCATTTCCTACTGATGGAATTAAGGCAAGCCTGGAAACAAAAGACTCCACAGCATTAGTTACTAACCTCCAGCTATGTCAGGGGATAGGGCAGTTATTATGTAATCATGCGGCTGGATACACACACCCATGCACACACCCCCACACACACATACACACCCATGCACACACACACACACACACACACACACACACACACACACCCTGCTAACTGACCCTACTAACTCTTTAGATGTCTTTCTCTCTCTTCCTCTCTATATCTCGTTTCCACACACACACACACACACACACACACACACACACACACACACACACACACACACACACACACACACACACACACACCCTGAGGCTTGTCTTGCATTGCATAACTGTATAGTGACATGGCGCATTATATGCATATCACTCTCATCTCAGTACCATTCACATTCACACACCACAGAAGTCTTCGCTGAGCTCACTCACCAAGTTCCTGAGTTTCCCAAAACTAGCCCAACTAAAATCACTGCAGCATTGCAGACTAAAGGGGTGCAGAACTTCTGCTGTCCACAGTTTTCCTATCAGATTTGCGAAACGAAATTAGGCCGACTGCTTTTGTTGGGAGTGAAATCACTCTTCTAAAATGGAGGGAAACTTCTCACACAGACACCAGTGCCAGCTGGAACGCCTCTAGGTCACTGTGTTAGATAAACAAGTCTTCCAGCCTGAAATGGCTTGTGGGGAGCCTGTGTGTGTGTGTGTGTGTGTGTGTGTGTGTGTGTGTGTGTGTTTGTGTGTGTGTTTGTGTGTGTTGTGTGTGTGTGTGTGTGTGTGTGTGTGTGTGTGTGTGTGTGTGTGTGTGTGTGTGTTTGGTGGTCTTTAGCTGCGCTCTCACATTTGAACCGAGCGCTGTGTGGGTGTGAGGCGTTGATTAGGCTGGTGGGAGACAGCAGTCACACGCAGGCACTCAGCCAGAAAGCCTCTCAGAGAGCCAGCAGTACTGTACACACACACACACCCACCACCCCTTGTCTGCTGCTTGCTGGATGTGCATATCTAAATATGTGTGTGTGTGTGTGTGTGTGTGTGTGTGTGTGTGTGTGTGTGTGTGTGTGTGTGTGTTGTCTTTTCAGATAATCGAACATATCACTTCCTGGCAGAGGATGAGCCAGACTGTGTGGCGTAAGTATCTTGTTTACTTGTTTGTTTGTTGATTTGTTTGTTTATTTGTGTGTTTGTTGCCATGACAGGCACCAAAGCATGAGGGGTTAAAGTGATGATGTCCCACGGCTCAGTCAGTGTGAATGGAGGTTCTGCAGGCTGCACCTGCAACTCAAAGACTACAGCACTCTGTGTTCACATCACAGCTCTGCTCTGCTCTGCGGTTTATTCAGTCATCCCACGGCTGTATAAATGGACTCTGATGCTTTCCTCTGTGTGTGTGTGTGTGTGTGTGTGTGTGTGTGTGTGTGTGTGTGTGTGTGTGTGTGTGTGTGTGTGTGTGTGAAAATACATGTCTGTGGTTTTGAACCTGTGCTGCAGCCGCAATTAGATATAGACAAAATGTGTACATGATCAAACACATGTATCCTCATCAGGCTATCTGGTCAAAGTTTCCTGGATCAATGTGAGGGACCTGCAAATGTACGACACACACGTACAAAGACCGAATAGCTCTTATGCAAAGCCATACACTTATGTCTACACACACATGCACTTAAATACACTGTCACACACACACACACACACACACACACACACACACACACACACACACACACACACACACACACACACACACACACACACACACACACACACACACACTAACTTGAAAGGCTCTCTCCATGGTCTTTGCCTCTAATGCAGCAGTGTGTTTATCTAGCCAAGCGTGTCCTTCTCCAAGCCACTCTGCACTGACCCCTCTGGGCAGTGTAAAATCAAGTGGGGGAGAGTGGGCCTGAACACCAATCTCTCGCTCACACACGCACATAGACACACACACACACACACACACACACACACGCACACACACACACAAACCCACATACACACACACACACATACACACACACAGACACACACACAGACACACACACACACACACACACACACACACACACACACACACACACACACACACACACACACACACACACACACACACACACACACACGCATAATCACTCAAAGGCTACCATGGTCTCTGATGTTTGTATTTCTGTCACACATTTTCAGTCAGTCAAAGCATTTGACTTTTCTTTTTCTGGCACACAGAGAAACCAAGCTTGCTTTTTTTCTGAGATCCACAGTGAGATTGGCCTACACACACACACACACACACACACACACACACACACACACACACACACACACATCTCTCTCTCTCTCTCTCTCTCTCTCTCTCTCTCTCTCTCCCTCCCTCTCCCTCTCCCTCTCCCTCTCCCTCTCTCTCTCTCTCTCTCTCTCTCACTCACTCACTATCTCTCCCTCTCTCTTTTCCTCTCTCAAATTCCCTTCCCTTCTCTCTCTCTATACACAGCAGTATCTCCTCCCCTCCAGCAGTATCTCCATCCCTCCTTGTCTCTAACTTTCACTTGAATGCATATTCCGCTTTTCCAATCAAAATTGTTTATCATATCTGTGCTTTGCTGGAATGTTTGTCCCTTGCTGCCAGACATGGAATGATGAGACTCTGACTGCATTTCCACAGAAGTGTCAGGAGAGCATGTCTCTCTCATTCTCACAGACCAAGTATAGTAGAGAGGGAATCTCCTCAGAATATCTCTCTTCCTTCTTTTTCTCCCACATACTGTACAAATGTTGTATGTTGTATTATAGAAATTATACATGTGGAATTACATAGTCCTTGCATGATTCTACATGCAGTAGCACATCACGTATGATTACATAAGGATAATATCATATGTTTTGAACAACTCATGGGTCCCTTCTTCCATTTACTTTTGCGATCTTCCAGCTGTCGCTAGATAATTTGCCTGTCTAGACAGCTTGTCTAGACTTGCATTTACTTACAGATACTCATGCATGGAGTAGCTACCCTGAGTGAGAACCTGTTAGCAGTAGAAGAACAAGTGGCTTCTGATTCAGTCTTGAAAGAAAGCCCAGAGTGAGAGCTATCAGAACACAAGCATAAGACCACAATCAGATGGAGCTAAGAGGAAATTTGCTGTGTGTGTGTGTGTGTGTGTGTGTGTCTGTGTGTGTGTGTGTGTGTGTGTGTGTGTGTGTGTGTGTGTGTGTGTGTGTGTGTGTGTGTGTGTGTGTGTGTGTGTGTGTGTGTGTGTGTGTGTGATTGTGTGTGTGTGTGTGTGTGTGTGTGTGTGTGTGTGTGTGTGTGTGTGTGTGTGTGTGTGTGTGTGTCTGTGTGTGTGTTTGTGTCTCTGTGTGTGTGTGTGTGTGTGTGTGTGTGTGTGTGTGTGTGTGTGTGCACGTACGTGCGTGCGTGCGTGCGTGCGTGCGTGCGTGTGTGCGTGTGTGTGTGTGTGTGTGTGTGTGTGTGAAAGTGGGGTGGGGGGGAACCTTGAGGCCTGCCTTGTCTGACTCAGCTTCTGAGTGTGAGCTTTGAGGAAGTGAATGGATTCAAAGAAACCTGATGACATTTGTCTGCTCCAGACATCTTGTTTTGTGTGTGTGTGTCTAAGGTTATGGCAGGCAGACTGAACAGGAAGAAAAGACCCTTTTGTATTGACTAGAGCTCTTGAATGAACATGGTATAAGAACATTTCTATATTTTTATTCCCCCGATGTGCCAAAATTACTTGTTTTCTTTATTGTTTTCTTTAGCTTTCTGGTAACGGGCAAAAGTGTAAATATATTCTGTAAATATATAAATATATGTGGAAATACATACTGTATATAGTCACTTCACACTGTGGGTGTTGGAGAGGAAGAGAAAACTCCCACCCAGTCTTAAATTTAGCCGCCCATGGAAATGACACAATTTTAGGCAGTGGGAGGGCATTCTTAGAAAGAGAGAGAGAGAGTGTCTATTGAAATCATTTTTTCTTTATAGATTGACTTTTTGAGTTAGTGTTTGAATGGTTTTATGCAGCTTTAAACCTGTTTCATATTCAGTAATTTGCATGTATTTTTGAATAGCTCCTTGTGTGTGTGTGTGTGTGTGTGTGTGTGTGTGTGTGTCTCTGTGTCTCTCTCTCGCTCGCTCGCTCGCTCTCTCTCTGTGTTTGTGTGTTTGTATAAGGACAAAAGTGTGCAAAGTTAAGTGAAGTGAGCATGGCTGTTGATGACTACAGTATATTAGTTTAATCAAGTGTGTGTGTGTGTGTGTGTGTGTGTGTGTGTGTGTGTGTGTGTGTGTGTGTGTGTGTGTGTGTGTGTTTGTCAGCTGGATCTCGGTGCTGAGTAACAGTAAGCAGGAGGCGCTGAATGTGGCTCTGGATGAGCGGCGCACAGCTGGCGGGGAGAGCAGCGTGGAGGATCTGACACGGGCCATCACTGATGACATCAGACGCATGCCTGGCAACCATGTCTGCTGTGACTGTGGTGCACCAGGTAACCTGTGTGTGTGTGTGTGTGTGTGTGTGTGTGTGTGTGTGTGTGTGAGAGAGAGTGTATGTGTGTGTGTGTGTGTGTGTGTGTGTGTGTGTGTGTGTGTGTGTGTGTGTGTGTGTGTGTGTGTGTTTTGGGACTGTATTTATGTTGTTGTGTCATGCCCAAGTATGTTATTTATTTATTTGTTTGTTTATGTTTATTTTTCAGAAATTATTTGTTTGTTTGCTTTTCCTTTTTCATACACATTAACCTTTGTGAAGTAAGGTGTGCAAAATGTCCACATTAAAGCTAATCAATCTCACTGGGGGGGCTGAGATAGGAGGCATAATTGAGTTGATTGGAGTTTTGAAATGAGTTCATTCTCATTCTCAAGTTTACTTTGCCAAATTGAACTCTGCAATAACTCGAATAGTTGAAGATCCAACTTCAGCTATTTATTTGTGCTAAATATTGAGTAGCGCTCCTCAATTATGTGTTCTGTTCCCTCGTTGAAGTCCATGCCAGCCTTATGTGGGCTGCCACACTATTTATCTTCTGGCTACAAGTTAATTGAGAGTAAACATTTGTTTTTGTCCCGTGTTCATAATCTCTCCCCCACACTCTTAGTCTTCTGCCAGAATGACTGTGCGCTCCTCCACAAACCCTGAAATGAGAAATGAATTGCCATTAGTAGCGGTTTGTCTGCTGTTAGATTTCCCATTATAAAGTATAATCATATACATATAAAAGAGAGAGAGAGAGAGAGAGAGAGAGAGAGAGTGTGTGTGTATTTTTCTTTATTGTTCGAATGCGTATGCAGCATTAAAAAGGCACATATTTAGTTTATAATCAGCAATTTGCTTGCCTTTGTGAATAGCTCCTTGTGTGTGTGTGTGTGTGTGTGTGTGTGTGTGTGTGTGTGTGTGTGTGTGTGTGTGTGTGTGTGTGTGTGTGTTTATGTGTATTTGTTTATGCTTGTCTCCAGACCCAGAGTGGATCTCTACTAACCTGGGCATCCTGACGTGCATTGAGTGCTCAGGCATCCACAGGGAGATGGGCGTGCACTACTCCCGCATCCAGTCCCTCTGCCTGGACAAGCTGGGCACCTCTGAGCTGCTGGTGAGGGACACTGCTGCTCTCCTTTACTTACACAGATAGACGCACACACACACACACACAAACACACAGACACATACATACTGTACACACTCACAGACACAGACACACACTCACACACACAGACACACACACATATGCAGTGAGGTATAGGCAGGCACTGTAGGTAGGTTCCTGTTTTCATTTCTTCTTAAATCTCTAGCCAGTACAAAAAACAGTTCTGATAAGCCGCTCTCAATTAATATCATCTCCATATTGCTATCCATAATCACCATGACAACTGCCTACCTAGCCCACCAGTATGGCAGCCAGCGCCTCCCAAAGTATTCTGACCTTGTGTTGCGATTGATTATGTAGTTCCTCAGGCCTAATTAGCCGTATATGTCATGAGTATCAAGCAGTCTGTGTACCTGGAGTCTTCAGATGATTTTTAAAACAAGAGTGAACAGAGGAAGAAGCTTGGGAAAGGCTAAGAATGGCTAAAAGGTTTCATGTGTCAGCTGTGCTGTAAACAGATGCAGCTCTGGTGAGTTACTAGAAAATTAGCATAAGTTTGCGAAAACACACACACACACACACACACACACACACACACACACACACACACACACACACACACACACACACACACACACACACACACACACACACTAAAGCAACGGTTGCTTTAGTGGAGCAGAATGAATAGGGTGGGGAGAACACAAGCTGTGAAGGCCTCAGCAGAGGGAAAGTCTGTGGTTGAGCTTCTTTAATGCTGCATATGCTGATGAGACTGGGCTCTCTCTGTGTGTGTGTGTGTGTGTGTGTGTGTGTGTGTGTGTGTGTGTGTGTGCATGTGTGCATGTATGTATGAGTGAGAGAGAGAGAGAGAGCGAGAGAGAGAGAGAGAGAGAGAGAGAGAGAGAGAGAGAGAGAGAGATGAGTCTCTTGTCCTCTCTACACCATCTCCTCCACCAGCTGGCTATCAGCATGAGCGTTAAACGGCGGCAGCTGGCCCAGCAGCTCTTTCAGCCCAGCCCAGCCAAACACACACACACACACACACACACACACACACACACACACACACACACACACACACACACACACACACACACACACCAATGATCTTCGCTGCTTGTGCTGCCCTCAGTCCTGTTTAGCACCCTTTCATTCTAGCATATCCATTAAGTCCACTAGAATTATGGTGACTCAGGAAAAAGTGTTGAAATCCTTGCTCACACCCGCACATACACACCACACACACACACCCACACACACACACACACACACACACACACACACACACACACACATATACAAACCATTTTTCCCTCTGTTACTGTTAAAAATTCTTGACTTTTCTCCCTTTTGCCTCTATTTTACACATTCTCAGATGTGCGCACACACACACACACACACACACACACACACACACACACACACACACACACACACACACACACACACACACACACACAGTTTCTCTGCCTTCTAGCTCATGTGGATATGCTTGTCTGCCCCTGCAGTTGGCAAAGAATGTGGGGAACTCTGGCTTTAACGAGATCGTGGAGGCCAATCTGCCCAGCCCCTCGCTCAAGCCCAGAGCCGAGAGCGACATGTGAGTGATGAGCACCTGTCAAACTCCACCTAACTGCCAAAGTCTGACTGTCTGCCTCTCTCTCTCTCTCTCTCTCTCTCTCTCTCTCTCTCTGTCTCTCTCTCTTTCTCTCTCTCTCTCTCTCTCTCTCTCTCTCTCTCTCTCCATCCATCCCCACATCTCTTGTTCCCTCTCTTGTCCCCTTACTGTCTCTCTCTCTCTCTCTCGCTCTCTCTCTCTCTCTCTCTCTCTCTCTCTCTCTCTCTCTCTCTCTCTCTTTATCCATCTCCTCAACTCTTGCTCCCTCTCACTGTCTATCTCTCCCTCTCTCTCTCTCTCTCTCACTCTCTCTTTCTTTTTCCCGCTCGCTGTTTCTCTCCTTCTTTCTATTTCTCTCACACAGTATTAGACTCTGTCCCATTCCGCCTTCCATGTCTTTCTCTGCTTCCATCTCTCGTTTTTCTCTATTCTTCCCCTTCTCTGCCTTGCCTCTTCTTTTACTTACTACTTAATTTGGGTCTTTATTCTTCCAACTCTGCCCCCCGCCCTGACTCACCCCCAGTTTCTCTGTGATATATCCATCCGAGGGCCTGTTTGGCCAGTAACAGCATGATTCATTCACCAGGTGCAGAAATCCACAACACACTCTACTGCCAAATGGTGCCGATGGTACAAACACTGTTTTCCCACACCACCATTTGCAGTTTGGTTAGCAGTATTAGCGCTTCAATGCTATCTCAGCCTTATACAAAAAAACACAGCACAAATGGCAGTATTTTAACATTTATTATGTAAAAGTCATATCTCACAGTTACTGTTCTCTCCCAGTGGACTCCTTGCCTAGTGTGTGTGTGTGTGTGTGTGTGTGTGTGTGTGTGTGTGTGTGTGTGTGTGTGTGTGTGTGTGTGTGTGTGTGTGTGTGTGTGTGTGTGTGTGTGTACTGTATGTGTTGTGCGCGTGCATGTGTGTGTACATGCTTGTGTGATGTGAAAGTGAAGGCACTTTATGTGCTGATGGGGAGAACATAGAACATGAAGTACCATATAGAGACATCACTTACAGAGACCATATTTACACTTCATGACTTCTTGTAGGGGCTACTTCCCTTTTCAAATATATGCAAGGTCAGCCAAACTGAGCCTAATTCTTCTTTTTGGACAGTTAAAGGAACAAATTTAGTTTCAGTTTGTTGACTCAAGATTAATATACTATATTATTAAGAGTAACACTGATTGATTGTTTTTTTTTTTTTTTTTCAGTTGTACTGCGTCATTTGTCAATAGTTGCACTTTCACAGTAGAAATGTTTTGTCTGTTTATGTTGTAAAATTGTGCTCTAGTGTTTTTAGAGTGTGTGTGTGTGTGTGTGTGTGTGTGTGTGTGGTGTGTGTATGTGTGCAGGTCTGTGTGTAAGAACTGCATATATATATGTGTGTGTGTGCAGGTCTGTGTGTAAGAACTGCATATGTGTGTGTTTATGTGTGCAGGTCTGTGTGTACAGACTGTATATGTGTGTGTTTATGTGTGCAGGTCTGTGCGTAAGGACTACATCCTGTGTAAGTACATGGAGCTGCAGTTTGCCCTGCGCAGCGGGAGCTCCCCAGGCACGTTACGCCGCAGCCTCCAGGACGCAGTCAGGAGCCGGGACATCTTCAGCCTGTTGCAGCTCTATGCCGAGAGACTGGACCTCAGCCTGCCACTGCCTAGCCCAATGCAGGTATGCAGTACACACACACACACACACACACACACACACACACACACACACACACACACAGTAACACACATACTGTATGCACACAGAAATCCATAGACGAGCACGCTAACAAGCACACCATGTGTATTACATGTAGTGCATAAAGTTCTAGTGCATAAAGTGCTTGCATTGTATTCTTCATGACATGCCATTGTTAGAAACAATTCTTTAAAAGTGCTTTATGAAATCCTGCATGGTTTCAATACAATTTCTCTTTGTTTCAAACCATAGGTATCTCCCCTTGATCCGCTAGCTGCCTGTCTCCTGAATACCCAGGGGACAACACAGGGGCTGTCACACAAACACTGTGGGCACGGGCTGTGAACAAAAATAGAAAGAAAAAACAAAACACGTTTTAGCCATTCACTGACAAGACGAGTCATGGACTAACTCCCACCCACAATGGTTTTGTCAGTTATTGGCTGGAATTTGGTTTGTTATATTTTGGTGCACAGCCTGTGCCCATCATGCTGAAACTATGCAGGATATCATAGGACACCTTTAATACTTCTAATCTCTTGAAAAGGCAGGAATGAATTGAAAATGCTCCACATTTTATTGATTTTTTTTTTTCTAAGTCCTTTCTTTTTTTCAATTGCATCAAAGTGTGTGGTTATGATTTCATATGGAACAATACAACATCTGTGGGGCAATGTAACAATGTTAAGGCCATTGTCACATGTGACAAGAACAGAGCACAAAGGAATCAAAGTGACTCATTCACCACATGATTGCCAACCTCAAGCTGAGGCAGAGTGTGTGAATCTGTGCTGCAAATGCCTCCATTACACACATGAACACACACACACACACACACACACACACACACACACACACACACACACACACACACACACACACACACACACACAGATGGAATATAATAGCTGATGGCGATCAACAAGAGCTGTTGTATCTTGCATCTGAGAGGATAATTGAAATGCAGCAAAAGATTTTATTTTCGTAAAATTTCTCCATATTCTTCCAAAATTCTTCCAAAATCTAATTCTGTGTGCTTTGATTGAAGCCTACCTGCTTGATGTTTGGAACTCAATGCGTGTTGTGTAGAAACAATGATGCTTGATGTTTGGAACTCAATGCGTGTTGTGTAGAAACAATAATGCTTGATGTTTGGAACTCAATGCGTGTTGTGTAGAAACAATAATTCATTTGTTTCAAATTCTCTTACTCAAAATTGTTTGTTGTTGATAAACAGGAGAAAGGGGAGACTGCCCTTCACCAAGCAGTGTTGCTGGCTGACCGCACCTCTCTGCACATGGTGGACTTCCTGGTACACAACAGGTAGGAAAGAGAGGGATGAATAATCTTGAGTTTTCATGTTCTTTTCCTGGAAACATTACAAAAAGAAAGAATGATTAGGACTCTGAAGCTGTATAGCAGTTGAGTGAAGTAGACCTAAAGAACTTAATTTACATGTTCTATAAAAGTCCACAATAACTTGTGCAAAGAATAAAGACTTTTTGAAAGTCTGGCTCTTTGACACACAAGCTTTGAAGAAACAGATTTAATAGTTTTTGTGTTCCTCAATCACAAAGATTTTTCTCGATGTAATCTTGTGAGATATGAGTCATCCACACATACTGTCTGTATCCTCCAGAGTAAAGTATTGGCTGGGCTGATGCTTCTCCTCACTTGATGATCAGATAATCTCCCTTAGCTGGGGGAGGCAATGGAATGAGTTCAAGAAAAACAGACAAAAGATGCCTATCTATCTATCTCTGCAGAGTTAGGCTGATGAGATCATGGGAAGATACAGTATGTGCTTTAAGCCAATGTCACCTTACATGCACTCCGAAAAAAAAGCTTCAGCTATAATGAACTCTAACCTATATAAAGCTCACTGCTGGACAGGGCAGAGAGACAAACTGTCAAAGACTCCAGCAGAATGTCTATTTTGTTGTCATGGCGAGTACAAAAAGAAGTTTATAATCTCTATTGATGTCAGAGTGTGCTGCCTGTATCTTCTGGAAGATTCTACTGACACACTGTGGAGAATGTCTGGTCTGCCATTTGTGTACTTCTGTGCTAATAGGCACAGAAATCTCTGTGTACGTGCTTGTGTGTGTGTGTGTGTGTGTGTGTGTGTGTGTGTGTGTGTGTGTGTGTGTGTGTGTGTGTGTGTGTGAGAACCGTGGAGGTCAGAGACTGAGAAACACTGGAATGTGTGAGAGAGGAAACGTGGGGGGATCTGTGGTAATTTTGCCGGAACGTTCCCACCACCAGCTGGGGTCTTTCTGCCTCTCTCTCTCTCGCCCTCTGATATCCACTGGCGTCTCAAGGGCGCATCAGTGACTCCTAACGGCCTCCGGAAATCCTATATGATGTTGACGTGTTCTTGAAATTGTGGAGGAAAAAGGCTTGGAGTCAAAGATCAGAGACAGCAGTGGAGGGAGAGGAGAGGGGGGTTGGGGGGGGTGACTGGAGGGGGAAGAGAATGCATTGACATTTACACACCCTGGAGACAGTGATATACAGTACATGGGTGACCATATACAATATACAGTACATAAACAATAGTATACAAGTATACAGTATACAAGATACTGTACAAGCACAAATCAGTGTGTATTCCCTTTGAATGGAAATCCTGCTCTGGGAATCATACTCTCCTGCTACTGTACTCTACTTGAGCATTTGTGATCATTTTTGATGCTCTCCCACTGCTCACCAGTGTTGAAATCTCTGGAATTTGCTGGGACTAAACCTATTTGAAAGTGTGGCATAGCTGGATGTTATTATCACAATGCTGCCTGTTGAAAGAAGTATCTGGACTGGTGTGCTTAGTGCTGATGTTTACTAAGTATTGTGCTTTCCGCTCTCCTTGACCCACAAGCTCTGCAGTCATTGGCGTGACACTATTGGCTATTAACCGCTATGTTATTTCTTTTAGATCTCTGCACTGTTATGTTTTAAGAGAAAGAAAAGCCATGATGTAGCTTATCACCCAGTGTCCAGTCTTTATGAGGGAAGCAGTCCCATCTGACGCTTGTTCCCTCTCTTCTCGTCTCCCCAGCAACAACCTGGATGCTCAGACGGTCCGTGGGAACACGGCGCTTCACTACTGCTGTTTGCACAACAAGGCCGAGTGCCTTAAGCTGCTGCTACGAGCCAAGGCCAACACACATATCAGTAAGCAAGCCTTCTCTCCTCCTCTCCTTTTTACTCATTCTTCCTCTTTTATTGTTTTTCTTTCATTTCTATTCTCTCTCTCTCTCTCTCTCTCTCTCTCTCTCTCTCTCTCTCTCTCTCTCTCTCTCTCTCTCTCTCTCTCTCCTTTTCATTTGTCTCTGAGACACTCCCCCTTAACCATTGGTCTTAGCAGGGTCTGACATGTTCTGTTCCATGCCTAATAATTAAATTAATCTTCACAGAAGATTCTTTCTCCTTCCCTTCTTTGGGTTATATTGTTGTTCTGATGCCACCTTGTTTAGATTACATTGCTGTAACGATTCCCCCTATGCGTGGAACGCCGCAGTGGCCATGAGCTTGTTGATATGAATATATCTATTCTATGTCTGTGGCTAGATCATGTACCGGTAACTGCCAGATGGGTTGACAGCAGGCCCATGCATTTGATTTGATTTGATAGTGTGGTTATGGTGGTTAGCCTCCAATTCTCTCTGCAATCCCATTGCTTAGTTTCTCTGACTGGAATTAAGAGTACAGGTTTTTTTTTTGTTACGTCTAAGACAAACCTCATATAAGATGGGAGAGGGCAGATAACTGCATGTGAAAAGTTACATAACTTACAACAACTATGTCTTTGCTTAAAAAGGAATCATCCAGACAAAAGTATCTTTGGAGATGTAACATGGGAAAAAAAGGATGTCTCATCTCCCCAGGCAACAGAGTCCATCAAGTCCATTATGAGCCGAGTTGATCCAATCTCCTCCACTGTGACTCTGCCCATTGTCCATAAATAACTAGGCTAACCCTCAGGAACCCTTATCAAGGGCTGCCAGACCACTGTTGAGACAGCGGAAATTTGTGGCATGGCAGCGCCAGGCCTGGGCGGGTGGTGCCCCATCGGGTAATGAAGTAATTTGTTTAAGATAATGGGGGAAGTTCATCAGTAATGAGTCCCGGCATGATCATAAATTGTTGCAAGGAGCTCTTAAGTAATTGAAGTAACCGTGAGGTCACAGAAATACAGGAAGTCAAGCGAGCGCGAGAGAGGATGTTCTGCTGACTGAGGTTCGGCAGCCATGGAAGCATAGCCTAAGGCGTGTTTTTTTTATTAATATTATTTATTTTGCAAAATTGCATAGATGGGATGGAGGGCTGCTGAACAGACCCTAATGTTTTTAAGTGCAGGCCAAAAATGAATGTTGAATTTACGACCAGTGGTTTAGTGGAACTTAATCATTGCTTGTGTGTATGCGCATTTGCTTTTGCATGCATGCTTGTGTGCTTTTTTTTTGTGTGTGTGTGTGTGTGTGTGTGTGTGTGTGTGTGTGTGTGTGTGTGTGTGTGTGTGTGTGTGCTCATATTGAATTGTGGTTTGTGCTTTTAGAGAATGAGGCAGGAGAGACAGGACTGGACTTTGCACACAAACTCAGGCACATTGACTGTGAGGAGCTGGTAAGTGGAGCCTGTAACAGCCAAGACAACATTGTGCTGTGTAGATCCTAGATACCCCTTTACCTCACTATGAATAAAATTACATTAGCTCTCTATTATTTCCCACCTTCATTATACCTTTCTAATGTCTTCTAATTCTAATGGCATTTACTGTGTGCTGACTCAAGGACATAGTGTGTGCACACAGGCTCCTCTCATCCGCTTGCATTAAGGTGTAATGCGTATTTATCACAGTGATGGCTGCCGACAGCTTGTGGGAGGTTAATATCACTGCTACAGGGATGAAGAGTTTTCCCCTTGAGTGTGTGGATCAATACTCCTTCAGCATATGCGTCATTTTTAAGTGCTTAGAAAATTGGCTGCAGAAAAAAAACTCTCAAAGATTGCAATTGCAATCGTTCCTGTTGGCAAATAACCCTCTTCTTTGTGATTTTCTGTGCTGTCGGTAATCTTTTTCATTATGCCCCCCCCCCCTCCTTTTTTGTTGTTCTGCTTTCTACCACAGATAAAGCAAGCCCAAAATAACCAGTTTAACATGCACGTGCATGTGGAGTATGAATGGCGGTTGCGGCAGCAGGATGATCTGTATGAGAGTGACGACGAGCTGGACGATAAGGTGGGCATCAGCGCACTCATGCACAAACCAGTAGGTGGCAGGCCAGCGCCCCCCAGTGGAGACCTATGTGCTGCACAGGCTAAAAGGCACATTTGGCAACTTGCCACTGTTTTTAATATATCCAATTTATCAGATAATTTATTGGATCACATAGAATCATATGAAGGGTGAATAAATTCATAAAATTCATAAAAAGTTTTATTCCTACCAGCTATCCAGCATATGCACGGTGTAGTTCTGGATGGGGGTAGGGAAGCACCTCATAATAATAAAAGAAAACCTAGTTACAATGACAAAAATGTTTTGTTATCAAACATTGTTAGCATGTTCTAGTAGTGCCACAAAGATTCTGAAAAATGTTTGTTTGCCTTTCATGTAGCTATTCATTGGTTTTATAGCAAACTGCACAGTGTCCCTAAACCAAGAGTCTAGTCCTGAGCCAGAATGATTATTCCTGTAGTCAAGTTAAACTGTGAACTCTAATCCTGTATACCATACAGTAACTCTGAATAAATAACTAAACTATCTGGTTCAGATGGGCCCAATGAAGAAAGAGAGAAGCTCTATCGGACGTCCCTTCAGCCTGTACCAGAGCAGCACACTTAGTCAAGACCGAGGCGGAGGTGGAGGTGGAGGAGGAGGAGGAGGAGGAGGCGGCGGTGGGGGTGGAGGACTCTTCAGCGTGGGGCGCAGACTGGCACTGGGCCGGGACCATCGGAGGGAGGTGTATGCCAGTCCCAGCTCTCAGACCCGAAGCTTGGACAGCCCCCCGCCGCCACCGCCCTCATCGCCCGCGCCCCCGCTGCCCCCCAGGGTCAGAGGTGAGAGCCACAGCTGAACTGCCTGAGTTTTGTGCATTCAGATGGTCATACCCATAACCACCACCAGGTGTCAGCAATATGTAGACAGTGGAGTAATAAAGTTATTTGTGCAACTTGTTATGCAAATGAACTCGGAAATTGTTTGTGGTGTGGTTGTCTGTGATGGCTCATGGTTAGATATTAATTCAGTAAACTTGTGAGCACAAGCAAGAAACAAATGAACAAAACAAACAGAGGCTCTATATTTTATGTTGTCATGTGGTTGTAATTAGACAGTTTGACGTCTGCAGTTACTGTGTACTGGTCTTAGGCAATCATACTCGTCTCACTGTTTCCCATCTGTCTGTTTCACCATCCTCTGCTTTGCACAACACCATCACTCCAGTCATTTCCCCTCCTTGCTCTGCTGTGTGAGAGATACAGTATAGTAAACAAAGAAGGCATTTGGCAGGCTTTAGCTTCTCTGTGTTGTGAAGAAAAAAATGTCCTTGGCATGTGAATTAGATAAGGTATTTAAGGGCCTCATTACTGTCCATGTCTTTATGATTTTCTGGCATTATACCAACCAAACAACTATTTTTTGATTTAAAAAAAAAAAACCATGTAGTTGATCAAGAGCTGATCGAGTAAGAGTATGATCTTCGTTTTGTCACACTCTTGACCAACCTGAGATTTTCGACAAATTTGAGTTATAAATACATCATCTCAAAGCTCTTGTTGAGCTCCAGTCAGTGACAAAATCATAGGAGTACAATATCAATACATTTATAGTTGAGACAAAAATCTAAAGTCTTAGGTGTGAACATACAGCAGTTAGAATCGGAAGGGACTAACAGCATTTTGAAGTCTTGTGTCATCTGTGTATGTAAATGTGCTTTAAAAAGGTGAAATACAGAAAGTACAGTACAGAAAGTTGCATAAGAGCAAACTGTAGTCATTTCTGTAATGGCTTTCCTGTAAAGTTGGTGAAATGTCACTTACACCCTTTTTTGCTCTCAGCCCTCAGTATCCCCTTTAATGTTTTCCCTCTGTCATATTATCCCCTTTAATGTTTCTCTGTCATATGATTTATGCCTCTCAGTACCCAATGTGCCGCCGCCTCCACCCCCCCATAGTCCCCCCGAGGGCTGGACTGATGTGATTGGTGGCATGGGCAGCAGTGTGGGCATGGGGAGCAGTAAGAAGCGGACGCCGCCGCCTCCCCTCATCATCCGTCACAAGCGCACCTATTCGGAGCCCGCGCCCCAAGTGCCACACAGTCCCCACGCCTCTCGACACGCGCACGCTGGTGGGTGGCTCTGACACACACACAAACACACACAGACACACACACACACACTTATACATAAAGTTTAATCAGCACGCTTGTGTGTGGCTAAGACACACACACACACACACACACACACACACACACACACACACACACACACACACACACACACATACACACCAGTGGCTATATACAGGACTATGTACTGTAGGACTATGTAGTATGTACTATACAGCAGCATGTCTCTCTCCTGTGTAGATTATGGTGTGCCTGTGAGTTCCTCACGGGTCTTCAGTGGGCCTGACTCTTCTTTCCAGAAATGCGGGTGAGTACTGCATCTATTATACTCACACACATGCATGCCACTCAGAGACACACAAATGCATACATTCATGCTCACACACACATATACACAACAGCACGCATGCACACACACATACTCAAACATGCGTGGATTCATGTTCACACATACTCCATGCATTCGCATCTGAACGTGCGCACACACATGCACACACACACACACACACACACACATGCACATG
>JAODXP020000012.1:5080965-5095965 GCA_027497455.2 Sardinella longiceps | reverse complement strand
AGCTGCCCTAACACACTTGGCTGAGACCCATAAAGTGATGTATCACAGTGACTCGTAAATTAGACTAAAGATAGTTCCTGTTTCAAAGTGTGAGAAAGTTCAGGCCCGCAGAGATAATAATTCTGCATTAGATCTGTTTTTAATGTATTATCCTGGGATCGCACTGGTCATAGAATTTCTGAAAAGTCATGGAATTTCTGTACAGCCTGTTTGAGACATGGAATTTTTGTTATATAACATGTAGTTGTTCCCAAAAACGTTTTTAATTCTCATATCTCCTTGCACTGATAGTTTGTGAACCTGAAAATGAAGATTAAAACACCTTGTATTTTCAGCACTGAATCCAGGTAGTATATTGAACTGTAGAAAAGGTCATAGCAATTTTGCTTTTTAGTCAGTGAAAGTCGTGGAAATGTTTTAAGTTTGATTTACTGTGGGAGCCTTGATTATCTCAAACTCATGAACTTCAAATGAAGTTCTCCACCGTATCTAAAGCCATTCATTTTTTGTCAAGACATTAAAGTCAAGACATCATACCTAAGAATACATTTCACAATATCCTGTCAACTCTATTGAATACAGCACCTTAATCAATAGTGCTTTCCGTCCCACTCTTGGGCCTCATCAGAGCCGTCTAGTCTGTGGTCCTTAAAGATGAATGTAGACTCCTACACACTGTCCAGTACGCAAGCAAAGCGTTTCAATCGGTCAATCAACCTTCATCAGATAATTCCTGATTGTCTGTGGTCCTGACATTGCCCAGGTTGGAGAGGGTACATTTGGACGCAGTGGGCAGTGGAGAACTGATCTGGAGGGAGAGAGCCCGGCGGGTTCTTAAGAAGGGTGGGGACCACTGGTTTGCCGGAAAAGAGTGCCTGCTGTGAGGAAGTAGGCTGGGGAAAGAGAAGGGGAAGGTGGGCTGGCTCAGAGCTAAAATGAGAGAGGAAGAGGCAGACAGGCACAGAAGAGAGACTTGCTGTCTCTGTGGATTTGTGGCCAGTTACACTATGCACTTCACACAAGTGTGTGTGTGTGTGTGTGTGTGTGTGTGTGTGTGTGTGTGTGTGTGTGTGTGTGTGTTTTAGAAAGACAGAGAGAGAGAAAGAGTGTGTGTGTGTCTGTGTGTCTGTGTGTGTTTGTGAGAGAGAGAGAGAGAGAGAGAGATGCCTGCTGTCATCGCATATGACTGTCTGACCCAGTCTGCACTGACTGGCCTCTGTTTCTCACCGACTCCCTCTTGTCCCTTTCTCCCTTTCTTTTTGTATGTTTTTTTTTCTTCTCTCTCTCACTGCAACTCTCTCTCTCTCTCTCTCTCTCTCTCTCTCTCTCTCTCTCTCTCCATCTCTCTCTCTCTCTATCTCTTCTGTCAGCACGGCTATGTGGAGGGCCAGCCCAACAAGAGGGGGCTCTTTCCCGCCTCTTTTGTCTCCTCTCAGGCTGAGTGACGCACGGGCCGGTGGAGGAGAGGAGAGCAGACGACTACTGCCCTTGGCCGGCTGCGGTTCGCTGGGAACAGACACAGGGGACCGACCGACCCTCCGCACCCCACGGCTTCCCCAGGCCAGTGAAAGGACGGCGGAACAAAGCCGGGACACTCCGGAGAGATGAGCTGATATGGGAACCCTATGGGAAGCCTCTCGGCTGACCGATGAGCATTTTTAACAGTGCAGTTACTTGAGGCGAAATGCTCGCCAATCAGTCTGTTTAAATCAGTGCTAATATTACACAACAAGGCATTATCAATGCAGTTGATTGTGTTCAGTTCAAAAAAAAAATAAGTGAAGAGTGTGATCACTACAAGACAAGTCCAAACATGTCTTTACGCATTAGAAGTGTGCTCCATGTCTGTGTCTCAAAGTAGAGTAAAGAAAAATAATATATTTATTTTAAGTTGTTGTAGTGTGAGAAAGTGAAAGTCTGTGTCCTCCTGAAATGTAAATGTGTAAATGAAGATTTTTAAAGTTTTTAAGTAAATGTGCGTTTTAGGGGTTGAGTTGGGGTGGAGTTCAAGCCAAAACAATTCGCACACAGCTACACCTGTGTCAGAAGAGAATGTTGGTCTTTGTGCTTTGTAGTCCCACTTTACGTTCAGTATTATTCCCATACTAGAGGAAGTGCATAACAAAGAATCCTTTACATTGTACCTTACGTTGATATAACCTAAATCCAGAACCTTCCACTAATCCTAAATGTACCTGTTAACACTGATTAATAGTGTTAAAACTACTGCATCGTACAAAGTACTTCCTAAGTATTACTATTTTTAAAGTGGGCCTGAATGATCTTTAAGCAATGAAGATAAACACACTGACTCCAATGGGATACAGATAGGTCTTTTTTTATTTCACAGGAACCACATTGATATCAGTGGACAGTGACAGTGAAACATCAAATACGTCATCAGTGTGAGAATCAGTAAACCCAGATACATGCTGTACATTAGGCACACTGACTGTAACTCCAACTCCCATGTTAGTCAGCATAGGAGAGGTTGCTGGTGTGGTGACTCAGGACACTCTACACTCCACTTCTGTGTTTATTGGGGAAGTAAGCTATAGACCACTTAAGGAAGGGAGGTCTTTTGCTTTCTGCTACATTTCTGGACAACTGCGTGCCATTGGTCAGCTATTCTATAGGGAACCGAAGTCACGCTAACTTCCAGTTTAGCAATGGGACCTTTTGGCCGTGAGAGTGAATGGACAGATAAACATAACTTCCACTCTGGTCCACTTTGATTTCCTGAGTCGCACATAAGTTGTATCTGAATTTAAATGATAATCATTCATGCCAATCAAGACTATGTTTGTTGTTTTATGTAATGTAACTTTTGAAGTTCGTCTACAATCAATTTATTTTTTTACGTTTGTGAAGCTCAAAATGTAAGTTTAAACATTATAAGCATTATATGTGAAACCCATGGCGCATACCAAAGCAGACCAGTAGTTATATTTATCTGTTCATTCATTTTAATGGGCTCAATAGGTCCCATTGCTAAACCGGAAGTTAGCGTGACTTCGGTTCCCTATAGTCACTAACCGGAATATTTCTAAAGTGCATTGGAACACGGAGGAGGGAGCAGGACGCCACCCTCCCAACCAATCCAAACACTCTTCAGTTTCTTCAGTTCCTCATTTCCCATCATTGTTGGCCAGTGGGAGGAATACAGTGTGTGTGTGTGTTTTAGCTTTTTGTTGTTGTTGTTGTAATAAGATTCAAACAATACTTGAAATACGCCCCTTACATACCACGCCCTGTCTCATGAGAGTGCAAGTGGCTGAAAGCACGTGGGACTCTTGGACACCTGATGTTATTTTTGTACTTCTTTGCACAACGAGAGACGAGGAGTGGGTAGAGAAAGTGTCTGCCTGATGCCTGTAATTGATTGCTGTCATCTGTATGCATATGTGTATATTTTAAATGAAGAATGAACATGAACATTATTTGGTATTTTCTAAATTATTGGATGGAGAATGACATGGATGCAGTTTTATTTTATTAAACCAGTGATGAAATGTACTTGAGCCAGATGTTTTAGCATTTTAGCCAGTATTTTATGACTAGATTGTTTACATGGTCAGATTTCTGTTAATGACTTGACATTCTACTGTATATCTGGTATTCTTTGTAAGTGTACATTCCACAAAACTGCAGCTGTTTGTTTATTTATTTTTTCTTTTATGTTTTGAATAGGCACTTCTTTAATCCATGAGAATATTTTAATATGGATTATTATCACACTTATTAAAGTGACATGAACAACCAACCCTCCTTTTGACCTTGATTATGCTGGTCATTGTGATGTGTAACAGTTGTGAGGTGATTGATAAAGCAATACATGGCAATTTACATTCATATATAAAAACATTTGATTACACATTTATGAAAAAGACAATCTCATTTGTATCAAGTTTTATGGTGTTCACAGTCCCTACACAGTTTCATTCATTTATCATGGGGATTCAGTCAAGACACTGAAATTAACAATGCTAAATTATCTCAACTGGTATTTGGAGATTAGGGTGCCTAATTTAAATACTAAGCAAAAGTTCTCGCTGTTGTGTGGCATGGATATGTGCGCTTTACGAACAAATGCAACAACCATCGCTGAATGAGGCCTATTGAGTTGGTTCACCTACATCTTCACATAAGGTTTGACCAAAATCTTTTCAATTGTTTTGCAGATTTTTGCTTAGTAGTAAAATTTGACTTTGCATTACTTTGCCCATCATTCAAATGAGAGATCAGCTGTCTTGATTGAATGCCCAGTCTGGACTAGATGATGAACAGGTGATAAAGAGTGGCTGATGCCTTCCAGCAGTGGGTTTGGCCATAGTGGTCTTGTCACCAGCTCTCCTACTTTGCTTTTGGTCTATATGAATCACTTCAGGGCTACGCAAACAAACAAACAAACACAACAATCGACCATTACACTAAATTAATAAAAATGCCCTTTTCCACTTCTCTCTAGTCGCTTGAGTCTTTAAGGCACACATTCTAAACAGTATGGACGGCCGTGGCATGCCAGGCATGTCTGATGAAAGTAAGGCAAGCTCAACACAGGTTCCCCATTATACACACATAGCACTTGGGACAGCACACTTGCCAAGCCCTGTGTTGTCTATCATTCAGCAATAACAATAACATCCACATACAAAAATAGTTTTTACAAAGGCATTTCCAATAAGGACCAAAAACAAACAAACAAAAGAAAGGAGACATGTTCAGCATTTACAGCATGTACGTCATCTCCGACATAGGCTGGGTTGTGAGAAGTTAAGAGAGAAAAGTGCTTGAATTATAAACAAGTCCTCAGCCATACATGGACCTACTTCTTTGAGCAAATAAACTTAACGGTCGGGTAGGAGATGTTGTCCTGGAGCATTTTTACTATATTGCTTAAAATCCCCTTCACCTGATTGTGTGTGTGTGTGTGTGTGTGTGTGTGTGTGTTATTAAAATGCTTTAAAAGAAATAAAAAAGGATGACCTATGGAATCAACAGGACTGAAAGAAACCATTTTGAATGACCTATTGAAATGTTTGAAAGGTGATCAAACTCAACTGCCATTTGTCCCTCCCCCATCTGCGCTCATCCAGTACCCAAGGGGTAGCTTTGCTCAAACCATTTTTCCAGGATCTCCTACCCTACCGTTTACATTGGCGTGGTGTCAGATGTAATTTTCACAGGCACACACACACACACACACAAACACACACACACACACACACACACAAACACACAGATAAAGAGAGAATAGGACTTCTCTCAACTCTCTCGTCGCTGGCACGTCTTTGAGATTGATTTGAGGCTAAGGCAGCCCCGAACGCAACAGTGTCCGGAAAATAAGAAAAGGAAATAAACTGGCTCAGATAAGGCTGATCCAAGTACAGCCCCACTCAAGTCTTTCTGCACACGTCTCTGTGGCACTCTGTCCTCCATGATCTGCAGTCTGGTTATCACCACACGTGCAGGGTGCAACTAGAAGCTTCAACAGTCTATTTTGGTCTCACACAACCTTTCCCAGGTTAGATTTCATTTTGATCTTCTCAAATATAATAATAATAATAATAATAATAATAATAATAAAAAAACTGCTTTCTTGATTTGGCTGCAGCTGTCCACAGTGGTTTGATAAGTTAAGAAAGAGAGGAAGGAACAGTCAGACCATGGCTTTGGAGTGAGGAGGAGGAGAGTAGGAGATATAGAGGGCATGAAGGGGGAGTCTGTACCTCTTTGGCCTCCTGGAGGGATCCACAAAGCGGTCTGCTTGGCTTATCTCTCCCTGATTGCTCCATCAATCCTCCAGCACATACTTTACATACCCTGCCTCCTCTCTCTCTCTCTCTCACACACACACACCCACACACACACGCACAAAGTGATTCTCTCCTCCCTCCGACTACTGCCCTCATCTCTTGAAGAGTCTGATCTTTCCGGCCTCTTGGAGCTTGTGGATGATCTCTCCCTCAAAGTCTGCGTTGTGTACTCCTGTTTTCCGGAAGGCGCCGCCGTTTCTGTTGTTCTCCCAGTAGTGGTGCCAGTTGCCCTGTTGGTCAGCGCCGTAGCCAAACACAGACACCTGGTGGAACATACAAGTGGAGCTTAGCAGAGATGTGGACTCAAGTCGAGTCATGATTTGAATGACTTCAGGCTTTATTCATTGAATTAATTTAGGCGTGACATGTATCTAAGTTTACATATTTAACCCCCTACATTCATATACTGTATTTACAGCCCCTTGGCTAGCAAGATACTAATGTCTCCCATTCACTTCAAGCAGAAGAAAATCTCCCAGGGAGCAGAACTAGACTAAACCAGATGCGTCGATGAAACGTTACGCCATGACCCACAACACAGCAAGTTTCAGTGAGTGCATTACAAATGAAATAAAGTGACTTGAAATCCATTAAATAAGTCACCATGATCTAGAACATCCACAAGAAACATTGTCTATCAAACAATGGACAACAGACTGACTGAAACTAGGTTATTTCGCAAAGCAATGCGCTATATGCCCATATACTGTACGTCTGTCACTATCTGTTCATTTATGGCACATCTAAATGCCAAAATGAAACTGAAATGGTTTCTCAATCAGCAAATTCTTTATTTGGCAGCACAGGGAACAGTTGTGTGAACGATGTGGCACTCTAGATAGGTGTGACCTGTCACAATACATTACTAAATAAAGCTTACAATAAAGCTGGACAGACAACATTCCTGATGTTTTTGTGTGGTTAGCAATACTCAAAATGCTGCCCTATCTATCATCACCTAATCATTCTTTGGATCTGCAGTCATTACACTGTTGAAGGCAGATTTGGTTGGGTTGGATATTTTAAGACCTAGAGAAGTAAAACATACGTTCTGGGGCAGCATCCGGCCCTTTACTGTACATGTGGCCCGGTTTAAATAGCTTGAAAAGAATAGTGGCTATGTAGCCTGCTTGAAAATAGTTTTATTGTGGGTTTCCACAATGCAATACTGGCAGCTCTGCAGTCACGATTGAACTCCACTATGAGGTGCATCATGGAAATGCTTTCCGACAGGCACACAGACGTATTAGGACTGTGATGGTGATGGTTCGAAACACAAGGAAACTGCCATTTCACCCGACAGTTTGTGGTCACGCATACAGACAGTTTGCAGTTACGCACAGGGAAATGCTCATGTGGCCCATCGTAAAAATGAGTTTGACAGCCCTGCTTTTAAAGGTACCTTCACCTCACAACCATGTTGTGACTAGTGTGTTCTGTACTGTATTTTGATACACTTGAAATTAGCGATTAGCATCATATCAAAACACTGCACCCATTCAGGCTTTTTTATACAGGCAAGTCTACTGGCATGCTTAGTAGTTAGTTTACTGAATACACAGGGAGCAACTGGCCTGGCCAGTTTTTGTCTTCTCGGATCCAGAGCATTGCCCTTCCATCTGGACATCATAATGTGTAAGTCTAGTTCCGTCTCGGTAATGAAAAATAGATGAAGCTTATTCCCGTGCTATTGCTCTTTCAGTAAAACTTAACCTAAATGCCACATCCATAATGTATGATCAGAGCATAAATGCAGAATTCTAATGCGTTCGAGGAGTACAGTATATGGGTCACAGTTCATTCCATGGCCCCTTGTGTAAGCCCAGTAAATTTGTAAATACAATTTGTATTTGTAAATACACATTTGTATGTGTACTGTAAATGTAAATTGTAAATGTGTATTTGTTATCCTCATGTAGACAAATGTAGACAGAGGCCCCAGACCAATTATCTTCTTATCAAAAGTCTACATGAGTTACAAACACTGCCCCTCCCCTCCCTCATGGGAGGGTAGATTTGTTGATTGGTGGAGCATGTCGGAGGAATTTTGTTTATAGTCTCACCTCGTCACACATGTGCAGGGCGAATATAATGGCCAGCATGCCAGTGGATGGGTATCTCCCGTGCTTGTCGTTCCAGTGCTCATGGGTGTATCTGAAGAACGTTGGGTTGACCACAATCACCTGTCAGGCACAAAAGGTGAGATTTTTGTCTGTGTCACATCAAGAGATATTTCTTTCATACATTCCGGGCATTTTTTCTTTTTTGTTTTTCGGAAGAGATGAGAACGACGCCTTACCTTGTCTTTGTCGGCTCTCACGTAGTTCTTCACTCTCATGTACGTTCTGCAGATGAAATGGAGGATTAGTCAGGGTCAAGTCTTGGGAAAATGAAGAGTGTGTAATTGGACACGGCCTGTGGCCTGGTGCCCTGTGTCAGCTCATGAGAACAGCCTCTGTTCCAAAACAACGGGCCAAAACCCATCCCGACATTCCAGCCGGCCATGACTGGAGCCGGCCCCATATCTGATCAATTCACAATCATGAAGGCATTCTGAAATATGAAGACTGAAAGAGAGAGAGAGGCTGAGAGATACAGAAACAAGAAGGAGAGAGAGAGATAGAGATAGAGACAGGGTGTGTGTGTGTGTGTGTGTGGGGGGGGGGTCAAAGACGGAGAGTGCAGGAACGAAAAGCTGTGAGAGCAACATGGGGAATTGACACTAACAAGATGAGGATAAAAACCACAAAAGAGGAAAGACGACATGTTTCCAACCACAACTGAAGGAGAATTTGACCCCCCCACACACACTCTCTCTCTCTCCCTCTGACTATCTATCTACAGTATCTAGAGTAAATACATGTAGGTTGGGAGGGAGGTGGATCTACCTGGTGATCTCCCCAGTGGACAAGGCACTGGCCAGCCACTGCATGTCCAGGAGCTTGAAGGGCAGCAGCACCAGGTGCACCCCAGGGGCCAGGTCCATGGCACTCTCTGGGTACATGATGTGGTGTGTGGTCCTGTTGCCCACGTCAGCCTCAAACCCCTTGGTGATGGCTTTGTTCATTCTTCAAAAAAAAAGAGAGAAAGAAATGAACACAAAATCAGTTAAATTGCTTGTTTTGGCCAGCACACAAATTACAGTACTGTGAAGTCATCCATTGTGTGCAGTGGGTTTTTTTGCCCTCAACGGTGCCTTCCACACAGAGCTGCCCTCAAGGCACTACTCCCCCCAATTTAGGGTTAGGATGAGGGTTGAGGGGGTTAGGTTTAGGGTAAGGATTAAGGTAGTGCCTTTTAGGCTGTGCTGCCTGGAAGGTGCCGTTGGGGGCAAAAACCACCACTGAGCGACAGTTAAGGGGGTTAGGGTTTGGGTTAAGGTAGTACCTTTTAGACTGTGCACCCTGTAAGGTGCTATTGCTTACCGTATGACTATGGTGTTAGCGTTGATATCGTCACCATATTTGGAGTCACGCAGGTTTCCCGAGTTGCCCACCACGGCACAGCGGCGGCAGAGGTCCTGCCGCGGCGCCCAATCTGCTGGTGGAGACGAGAACACGGTGAACATCTTACGGCTCACCTCCTCCAGCGTTGTGCCATGATTCGAACCCTGCAGACCCTGCAAGAACACGGGAAGCATTGTGTTAGAGCTGAAGATCTCTATCCGAAGCTGTCGGGACCCATTTTACTCAAGCTTGGGTCGAGTTCGGCATTCTGCTCCGGCTTCAAAATTAAACACTGTCATTACCGGACCGAGTTCTCGAAATTTTAACAAAAACTTGAGGCTAGACCACATCTACGCCCAATGTAAGCTACCTACCGTACCCTACTACTGTATCTTACGTCAGTGAGCATCTGAGCATGGAATTACATAACTAGATAGAAGTCCAGATGGCGCCAGTGAATGTCAGGCTGTAAACGGATTCGGGCTTTAAAATCAGTGGGCTTGTCGGGCCCGGGCTGGTCTGGGCTTAATTTTTGAGGCCCAATTACTGCTGTGTAGACTGGTGGCCCCTATAAAGCAAGCAAGAATCGCCTCACAATTCCTCACCTTGTGAAACAACAACTTCACACTGATCAATGACAACAACCTTCCTTTAAGCCTGAGTGGATTCTCTTCACATCTTAAAAAACACTGTTATCTTTATGAACTCATCTTTGTGATAGCATTTTCAAATGACAAGACTAAATGACTCACTGGGCACTAGAAAGTCCATAATCTATAATGTAAAACTGAGGTTTACAACACATTGTAACAACAAAAAAGGGGATGAGAGCTGTTCTGTACTTCAGCTTCTCTAAAAAAAATCAATGAGTCATTTTTCAGTCTGTGGATTGACTGTTGGGCAATTCCATATCAGTTGAAGCAGGCACAGGGCCGCCATCCTCAGTATTGCCAGTATTGCCACGGCAATACTACTTTTCAAACTGGTATGGCCTGGCAATACTGCTTTTTGTTGTAACATCAAGCTTCAAATTTCACATGAAGCACTTAAGTAATAGGATATGATATGACAAAACAAACATGCTATAATCAGATTAGATTCTGTCTGTAGCCTAAGAGTAGCCTATGTGATAGAGTGTATTATTTTGTATAGCAGTATGCCGTGCCATAGAATCTCTTGTGGCAATATTGTTTTAATTAACGTCACTTTCACAGCATAGCCGTCTAGCATGCTAAACTACTTGTCTGTCTATTAGTTTGCAACTAGCAACCTGTAGAATGATGAATATCTCTCAAAATTCTCTCAAATATCTCTCAAAATTCGGTCTTTGACGTGTAAAACAGCAGGGCTACGTGTTGATTCACTCCGTATAATTCCATGTAGTTTTGTTCTTTGATTTCATTTGTTTGTTTATTCATTAAAAATATGTAGATATGCATTTATGGGAAATCTACAATAGATGTGAAATCTACAATAGATGTTTTCACTGACAATTTTGAAGAATGATGTGCCTTGTTATCTAGTGCTTGTACATGTAGGTTATAAGACACGATCTGTATTTTTCGATCATCACCCATTTAGAATGTTGATAAACCTGTAAATACAGTAGCTGTAGCCTTCATATAATTCATGCCTGTGGTTGAACAACACCTGCAGTGATACCCCACTTCCAACACCACTCCCTTTTCTGGTGGTTTGGTGGAGTCCTGCCACATAGGCCTACTGTACGCCCGGTAGGCTACAAGAAGTTTCAAAGTGCTATGTTGGCGGACAAGTTATGATTTCATAAAGGCCACACACGCACAAGTTTCAATGCCAGCGGCTCCAAATAAAAGAACACCTAGTTGCAACATGCCATTATTCACTGCATTGCTAACAATCACAACCATCATCAAACACACAAAAAACTTTATGGTAACACATTTTAGGCTAATCGCTACTACTACTTTAAAAGTGATGGCACCCCTGAGCAGGCCTGACATCATGATCCTGATTTGTTTGCCCAAACATTCCTCCATGTTTTTATTTGAATCAAGTAAAAATCTCAGCTTGATATCTTGTTTGGTTTCTGAGATATGGCTCTTTAAACATGGATAGATACGGCTAAGAAAAACACTGTAAATTTCACTTTTTCATGAGGAACACTTTTTTATTTATACATGATATAATATGGTATGATTCACCAGTGTGGACATTTTCAAGAAAAAAATGTCTTTGCATCAAGAGAGGGGATAAAAGAGTATAAAAAGAGGTCCTCATGAAAAACGGGAAATTTTCAGTATTTTTCTTGGCCATGTCTATCTATGTTTGAAAAGCCATATACAGTATCTCAGAAACCAAGCAAGATATCAAGCTTACATTTTTTCGACTGACTCTGATAAGGCATGGGGGAATGTTTAGAGAAAATGAGGGCCATGAGGACCATGGTGTTAAAAATCAAGATTTTTGGTGTTGAACTGATATGGAATTGACCTGGTGTGTTTCTGTGCGTCTGCTTTAAAAAGGCTGTCTTCATTCTGAGCCAACTGCTGCAGCAGGTTGTTATCTCATTACTGAGCAACACTCAACTGGTGTGGTGCAGACTCAGGGAAGGCGAGAGGGCCGTGGCCACATAGCCCTCCTTGCTCACTGGCCAACTTTTAAGAACTATAACAGACATTCTAGCCCCAAAAAAGCTGTCCTCTCAGTGTCGTCGTCCTCATCAGCTAGATCTCTTGATCTGGATCTCTTAAGACATTGCCATTTGAGAAGGAGGAAATGTTGTGTGTGTGCATTTGGAGAGATTAATGGGTTATGGGTTTATGAGATGGACATGGAAACAACTGATAAGGAGAGATAGAGGGGGAAGGAAGCTCAAAAAATGATTCTCCTCCATTGGGAAGGCTGTAGGAGTTTTAGGATATGTGGCAACTAGCACACAGTGGCAGCAGCAAAGAGGACAATGAGGGCTGACTACACCCCGACTTCACTGGGTTTTTCCAGATGTTGCCCTGGAGCAGCGACTCTCTCTCTCTCTCTCTCTCTCTCTCTCTCTCTCTCTCTCTCTCTCTCTCTCTCTCTCTCTCTCTCGCTCTCTCTCTATGAAGAGCCATAACTTTAATGACATTTACAGACGAGGGAGAGAAGGAGGCCAAGGGCCCTTGCTCAGTATTGCAGTCGAGGGTTTACCTCTTTCTCAGCCCCATCCCTTCTCAGTTACAGATTAAAGGTGTCAGAAAATGAAAGAAATGAACGTGTAACAGACGGGGAGGCCTTCCCTTTAGGCTCCTTTCTTTCCTTTACTCTGAGTGCAACAGACTTCTGGCAACTCTGGGAGTCTTCAGAAACACTCTGATGATAGACTACTACTATTGGGGCATGTCAGCAGGGAAAGAGCTGGAGACGGAGCACAGAAACCTGGACACAGGCCTACTTCCCAGGGCCATTTCAAACAAATGCCTTCTATTACACACCTCCAAAACCATGCTGAATGTGCTGGGTTTCCACAGATCTAAAAGAATTGGGCAATACTGAGCTGAACTCATATGGGACAATGCAATGATAGCCAGGTACTGTTTCAGGGGGATACACTGAAATTGTGCCTGTCTATAAATACCTGAGCGCTCATCTCAACAATAAACTGGACTGATCACACACGACATACTGTAGATGCCCTAAACAGGATGTGCAAGATAAGAGTCGTCTTACCTTATCTTATCTTACAGAGTTCTGTTACGTAGATGGATACTTTGACACGTGTTGTCATCTACAATACCCAGTTAATTTGTAATAACAGTTGACCGCTTCAACTTACAAGTCCCTTAATTCCTGTTTCCTGTCATTGTCCCATCACTATATCCTCCTGACATTGTTATGGAATATTCTATAACTTAAACCTTTCATTCCACCTTGTTACTTATATACATTTCTGCTTCTGGCTTTGATACTGTATATGAGTGAGTGCCAAATTCTTTTATTTTCAGGGGGTTTCCTGCTCCCCATCCAGAACTACACAGTGCTTATCCTGGATGGCAGGTGGGAATAAAACTTGCACTCATCCACCCTTCAGGCCATCCTTAAAATTATTCTTGTTTGCTGTAACCAGACCGACTCATTCAAACTAGCCCGACACAAATTTTTTTAAAAATTTCACAGCCTTTTCAGCCGACTTGCCGACCATGATATTGCAAAACAAACGAGTGAACTATTTTTTTTTTTTTTTTTGACTGTTGACAAAAAACTACCGATCTACCGACCCAATTTTTTTCTGATTTTGATGTTACAGAAAACAAACATATTTCTAAGGATGGCCTCATATAATCCAAATTAATCTGGAGATGGTATCAAAACAAATTCTCTGATAAAAAAAGGACTGTGGCGTTAAGTTGCCTAGTGTCACCTTAAAGGCAATCTTTCACCTATCAATCCAGCCTAGTGTGTGCAAAGACAAGCACAGTTTTGTACTTGGTTATGATACAGGGCTAAACCAACATACAAATATTCCAGCCATATTTGAATAAATTTGTGAAACAAATCACAAAGTAAGTCACCATTCAGTAGTCACCATTCAATAGTAAATCAGCATTCTCTTCATCTGTAATCCACCAGCCACATTAAAAACTAGGAAAGCAACCAGAGAGCGCAGACCTCCGCCAAGGCAATGTGGTCACAGACACAATATAAATTCCAGATTGTGTTCTGGATCACCGATCACCACCACATGGTACATACAGGAATCCTGGTGCTGAATTTACTACCATTTTCTACTCTTTTTTACTACCTCTACGATATTTTCACGACCTCCACGACATCTAACAGCATACTTTTTTATATGGATTGGGTGATGGCTGTCTTTAATGGCCTTTCCCCGTCCAATTTCTCATGTGTCCCACGTGCAATTCAGTGCACAGGCAGGTGCGTGCTCGCTATAGCTTAAGTGGGCCTAAAAAGTGAGGGGACAGTTAAATCCTTGTCTGGCTATCCCAAACTAAATAATCAAGTGGTATTTAGTTTGAAGACCCAGCTATTCATTTTCTCATGGCGGAAACGTTGCTTACTATTGTTCAGAGCCGTTTATTGATCGCTATTGGGCCCTCCATATCTGTACGTACTGTAGCTCATAGCCAATACCAGAGCCACCTGATGATGTCAAATAAAATTGAGTGCACAAGGTGGCATGTGATGGGATACCAAAAGCAGGGCTAGAAGTTGGCCAAGGTCAGCATGTTGCTTTGTCAGGGTACATACAGAAATCCTGGTGCTGAATTTACTACCATTTACTACTCTTTTTTACTACCTCTAGTACAATATTTTCACTACCTCCACAACATCTAACAGCATACTTTTTAAAAAAAATCATTACTGATGTGCTATTTTGCTATATTTTAAAGGTAGATTAAGCTGCAAACAACCAACCTGAATTTAAAGGTCATGCATTTTCTGTGCTCATATTGAATCTATACCTGTGCAACATCAGAGTCTTGTTTCATAGCCTTTGTTAATGTTCCTTTATCTGACATAAACTAATAGCGAACTTGCGAAGAGATCTGGCAGAAAACCAGCCGGGTAGCCTACCCAGATTGAATGAGCGTGCGCAAGGTAGGCCTACATGCATCACTCAGGTTCTATACTTGCAAAGCAAAATAATAAATGCACACAAGTTTAGTACAGGAAGCTCAGAAATGTACAACTTCGTCAGATGACGTTTCTAACTTTTTACTACTTTTTACTGGCCTTAATTTGACCCCATTTCATTTACA
>JAODXP020000012.1:5011047-5075865 GCA_027497455.2 Sardinella longiceps | reverse complement strand
ACAAAGACCCCAAGCGGGCAGATGCCAAGCAAGACACACTGCAGCAGCCAGCCAGCATATGGCAGTACATCCACCACACACACACACACACACACACACACACACCATGCATTTATATACACACAAAAGCCACGTCACCGACAGCACAGGGCAGTCGCGGCTTAAAGGCGGCACATCAACGCCTTAAACACATCCAAGACTGCCGCACCCACGCTCTTTTTCTCTCTCTCTCTCTCTCTCTCTCTTTCTCGGGCTCTCCCACCAGTCTCCAGCCCAAACTGGCATTCATTATTTAGCACCAGCTGACCGGGAGCTCGCCAAGCAGAGATGAAAGTTGTCAGCTCAGCAACGGCTTTCCCCTCCTGTGAACTTAATTCTTTCAACCGCTGCACCATTTTTTTTATTTATTTTTTTTAAAGAAGCAACCTACACACTCTCACATCTCCAGGCGATGGTCCTGAGTCAAAGAATAAAGACAACATAGATTTGATGAGATCTTCTAAAACCCCTTATAGCTAGCCATCTTCCAATAGCATGCTATGTCAGACTCAATCTGATACATCAGTGGCTGTAGTTACTGTAATCTACTTAGAGAGAGAAAAGGATTCATTCTTACTGGTTCTGAGTGAGCCTCATGTAAGAGCCTTGCAAGTCTAGTCAAACGATTTGCTTCATATCAAACAAGCAAACCACAAACAACTGTCCTCTTTTTCAGTGACCTCAGGGAACTAGCTCCAGCAAAAAGCAGTTAGTCTTGCCATTTATTTGGAAACATTCATCATTATGCTGGAATCTAAGAAGTGATATGTTATTACCGGAAATAGTGCATGTGACATAAAAAAAAATCCATTGAGGGACATGGCACTAACTCATGCCCTGCTGACCTTCGTTTCCACACAAGCTAAGAAACAATATTCTCTTACAATCAATCTTTAAAATTCTTAACCTCTTGCCTCAGTTTAGAAGAAAAAACATCATAAACCATCACTTATCTTCCCAGCAAAGCAAATTCTTTATCAACGACAGATATGTAATTCCCTGACAAAAATGTTTTATATTAGGCTACATCAACATGAACTAACTACTGAAGTGGTGCAAGACTCAGATACTGAGGACAAGTTACCAGTGAAACATGTGGAAGTGCCAAAAAATTGCCAACAATCAAATTCAGGAGCTACTGAAAATGTCATGCTTGCTTGCACATGTGCATTGCGTATATTTGAATAGGGTATCAAAATGGTTGTGATCAGCATGTATATATTTGGGATGAAAAATTTCCACCACACAATCACAAAAATAAACTGCACTTTTTTAGAAGTTTAACATCCATCATGATTGAACTTCTCTCTTGGATGCTGTAAAAAATTAATTTCACCAATGTGGGATTATATACTGTAAAGTAAAAATTGGAACTATCATGTTCAAAATTTTTTGCCGCTTTCAGCTGTCTCCATCTTTCAAAAGCATCTCCTATCCTTGTTTCATTTCTCACTTTGTCACACACATTTCGGAAGCTAACAAGGTTTTGACAACTGCACAAACACCATTTGAAATGACAGCACAAACTTGTGCTGCAACTTACCTTCTCAAATGCAAATATTCTTACTGGACAACAACTGTCAGTGATATCAGTGTTTAAGATTAATATGATCCTTCAGGTCTGGCCATTTTATGATTATTTGGAATACATTTGTTACTGTTCCTTTAAAGTTTAAAAGGCTATCTTACCCTAACCTCACTCACGTCAGATGATTCGTAGCTGCAAGCAGGCTTCTCCATCTGAATTGGCATCGTAAGAGACTTGCTTCAGAAGACTGGACTTGATCAAAAAATCTTGCATATGAATCACTTGTCTGTCATATTACTTCAACCACTTACATTGAAACCAGTTGCATCCCATAATGCAAAGTGATTTCTAGTTTCTCAACTATTCCAAACAAACACCACAATAATCTATTCAACTCGCATAATGTAGATGTCACATATAACTGTTAAATTGTGTTTGCAAATGTGCGAGAGATGAGCTACGTCAAAAATCCCGTCCGTGGTTCCTATGGTCTCCTGGTTGGTCCGTCCACTCCATTTCAGTCTTGAAATCCCTTTTAATGGACGCAATCTCAGGTGCTCGCGCCCAAGGGGGCGCTACATCTGACGTGAGTGAGATTAATCCCACCTTTGCCTACATTTCCCCACATTTGTTTAGGGCCTTTAAATAGTAAATAGGCTGTATGAAAAAACACACATTTTTACTGGCAATTTAGAGATGAACCACCATTCTAGTTCCAGATAACCACACAATAATGTTTCACACTCTCTGTTCATTTTTTCTGGGTTCGGACCAAAATCCTGCAGCAAAACTAACCACAAGTCAAAACAATGCAAATGTAGAGGCCCTCATTTCACCCAACAGCCTCAATTTCCCATTCAAATGTCACAGATCCAAGCCATACATGTCATTGCAAGCTCAAGCCGTGAACATTATCACATCTATGAAATGACTGCTCACAAGTGTCTTCACAAGGATAAAAATAAAAACATGCCACCAACAACTTAGGCCTATATCGGTTTGCATATGTGCCACTGCTTGTTTCAGTGAAGACTCTCAAGTTTACATCAGTGTCAGTCTAAATTGCAAAAAAAAAAACATAAATGCCAAGAAAAACCAAGAGATGATAAACAATAGCTATTTAAGTGGAGGGGCTAGTTTGATTGTAAAACCACAAGACCGCCCTATCCTCAACAAAGGTAAATAAGTGTCAACCTTACAATTTACAGTCTACAAATAACAAGCAAAATCACCACAACCACCACCATCAACAACACCTCCCCTGCACAGACACCCCCCCACCCCCCAAATATTTAAAGGAATGCAAAACAGCTGCTCTGCCCTGCCATCCTGTCTCCTCTACACAAACGACTCTTCACGCTCTCCTATGGGAAACAAAAGGCACTCTTTCTTCCCACTTGTCTGCCCTCTGTCTCTCTCCAACACCTTGTCCTTTTCAGGAAAAAGGATTTGTTTGGGTGAGAGAACACAGGCCATAGGCTATCCTACATCTCTGCACATGAGGACATGTTCAAAGTTTTTAGCTCAGGTAGCTGAAAGGTAAATAAGATCTGCATAAGATCTAGATTTCAGAAACTGATGAGATAAGCAGAGATTTGAGAAGTATGTCAAGTTCTGTTTTTTGTGGATTTACACATGAATTTCACATGAATAAGTGTAGTTTAAGTTGATGCGAAAAATAAAGGTAGCTGTGAAGTTACTGCATCTTTCAGCTGTAGTTTGTCACTACATCTGTTTCATATTACACAATGAGTAGCCTAATTAGTACACAAAACATAAAAATGGACTCTGTAGGCTATAAATGAGAGACAATACGTCCCACTTGGAGCCAACACATATCAATGTCGTCTATGAGGAAACATGGGCTCAGGAAAGCGTTCCTGAGACGAATAGAGAAAACTATTTCCTAGGTTATTACATGGGTTTAGTTAAAATGTTACTGACATGAAAAATGCTCTCTGCCTTACATTCACTTCAACAAACAAACGTCCACAAAACAATGTACACCCAGCCATTTAACTAACGTTATCGTTCATATGCCTTTTGTTGAAGGCTAGACCACCAAGACAAGAATTTTTAAGCCACTTTTCAAGAACACGACCTTCGTCTCTCGACTCAGACCACAGAGTTGCGTACAATCAAACGAACTCAAGACTTCTATGTTGAACCACGCATGTTACAGTGTAATTTAAACAAGTAAGCCTTCGAATTTTATGGATATTTATCCCTAGCCTATAGGTCACTGCGTCGTCTAATCACTCGCAAATCAAAAGTGCGTCCATGGGCTTTACCTTAAAGCTTTGAAAAGTTGCGATTCAAATAGCAAGAAATAATCTCCCAATGTCACATTGTAATTACACTTACTGTGGGTTAAATTCGTTAGATAAGGTAGCCTGCATGATGCTGTGTGACTTGACTAACTTTAAGGACTATGGCTTCTTAAAAAAGATCGCAGTTGCCGGACAGACTATACGACCCTGGCCACTGAAAAAAAATGTAGGGTGAACTAATAGCCTACATAAAAATAAGAACAAACAAGAGTAATGAGTAGCCTACTTACTCTGACCATACGGCGTTTTGCGTGTTCTCCAAGACAGCGAATCCCTTGCATGGCATGGTAGCGAGTGAAATTGTATCGAGAGGTAGGCGACGGTACCTTCTCCTCGTAGCGTGCGTGTGTGTATATGTGTGTGTGTGTGCGTGTGTGTGTGTATGTGCGTGCGTGTGTGCGCGCGGGCGAGTGACGGGGACGGTGACGGATTCTGAAAGTTTCGAGTTTCTTTATACTTATTTTGTTTTGGAGTTCACAACGGTGGATTCTGTCAGCACACCCTTATTTCAGATGTTCTGAGTTATAAGATAGCGGATGTGATGGGCGTGGTTGGTGGTTAGGCTGAGAGCGCCGAAACCAATTTTAGGGTAACCAATCTTTCAGTTAGTCTTGACAATTCAGTTTAGTGGACCTTGATAGCCACAGCTAGGTTAAATCCAAATATCTCCTTTGACCTCGGTGGGAACTGTAGGTAGAGGCATTTTCTTAACATAATATAGGCATACAGGATGTATTGTTCACAAATGTTTACTGAAGAGGAAGGAAGTTGAAAATTGGAGGTTTCTAAGTTTTCTTGACACATTTATTGTCTACTTTTTAAAGACCACATTGCTATTGACTATCAGTGCCCCCCCAAAAAAGCATGCTTGCTTGAGGGAATGATCACACCCTATCCTACTACTAGGAGTTATTGAAATGAAAATAGGCTGTGCCATGGTAGTCTTTCTTGCCTGAACTTTTCTACACCACTGCTCCATGCATGATCATATAGGCCTAAACCTCCAACCCTACTGGTAATATGTATTTTTCATTTTCATTAAAAGGTTACTGTATGACATGCTTTCTGCGTGGAGATGCTGCTTTGGAACCTTCAGAGTCAATATGTTGTTATGATAGTGGACATTTCTCAACAAACCCAAAAGCTTGCTGACTGTGTTAATCACAAAGGCCCTTCCCTATGTGCTTGTGCCATTTCAGAAAGTGCGTGCGACCAAAAAAACAGAGAGAAACCCTGCACATTTCCTCTGCACTCAGCACCTTGCAGACATTGCCTGCTTGCTATAAGCTTCACTTCCAAGCAGACCTACAAGGAATGAGGTCATGTTTCTTGTGTCTTGTCAGAAAGAGTAATTCCGTAATTCCTTCTTGGCTCAGAACCATATGGGGCCCATCAGGGTTCTTAGATACAGTACACAGCACACAGCAAAAACCCGGGCCACCGAACCTGCCTTTTTTTTTTCTGGAAACACTCACTATGCTACATCAAATCAGAAGAGAGGGGAGAAATAGCTAATCTAATGGACCTTATCTCTGAGGCTGGCTTCCTTCCTGTGTCTGGTTTGTGCAGGGCCAGAAAGATAGCAATCCTCTCTGCCTCAGAGGAATGGGCTGTTCATGAAGCCCTGGAGCTTTCTTTTGAATGTAGGGTTTTACTTAAACCGAATCACCATGACTGTAATTGGGATGATAAAGGAGCCACCAAGTCTCCCAATTGAACAGAATAGTCACATCTCTTTCCTCCTCAGTTCTGGTCGTCTCTGACCTCTTGTAATGAAAACAGATGGATTAGAATAGAATAGGGGGAAATGGTTGAACATAATAGGACAACAGTTTACAAAAATAACTCACCTAATCTCAATGCATGTACCGATATCAAAGATAAAGAAAATAAACACAATGATGAGATCCGGTTCCTTTTCAGGTTAGGTAACCTCTCACCCTCTCACCTTCTATGTCTAGTGGGACAAATGGCATGCCACATTGTTTTCACTGAGGTTGCCTTATTTTACACTGAAGTGGTTTCGTGCTAAGCCACAGTAAGAAAGACAGAGTTGGAGTAAGTGTGGTTTAAGCTTTTTTAGCCCTCAAATCATATTACTTACGATCAAGCCATCACATGAGCAAACTTTACTCTGAAAGACACACACACACACACACACACACACACACACACACACACACACACACACACACACACACACACACACACACATAAATACACATACACACACAAATGCTCCACATTGGGGGCAATGTCAAGATCATGTTGTGTTTGCATAATTAAACCATTGGTGTAGAGCACAAATCCTAAACTACCTCATGCATATTGCAGTACTGTATGAGAAAATAACTTACGTCTTGCTTAATACCCTGGAGTATTTGAGAAAGCAAACATTCTTAGGGAAAGCACAGACCTACTCTGAGGGGCCTGTTATATGTCAGCTGCTTTTTACAGTAAAAACTACTTGAAATAGTCTTGATTTAGGACCATGCTCTGAGTAAACCCATGATTAGGGCGACTAGCATACGGCATGGCTTTCATTCTCTGTTCTCTGTAGTTGCCATTATCAATTATCTTTCTCTGTGGTCAACTTCAATAAGAGTAAATGACACACTTTAGCTGACAATTAAGATGTTTCCATCCCCACCAGACAAACTGTAATGCATGCCGTCGGCTTCCTTGCATCAGATTCACTACCCAGGCCACCCCCACTCCCTCTTCTTCCACATGCAAAAAATAGCGCTTGACTCAAGGGGAAACCTCAATATGCTTGTTTCCAGGACTATTTGTGGTCCATATCCCCTTTCACTGCCGCTGAGCAATACTTACCTCATTGCTCAGGGGTTGGGGAACGACTTTGAGAAGCCGCCCCGTTCAAGAACAGACATAGCTTGACTTGTGTGGCCCTGTACTGTATATTGCCCGCTATTGGAGGAGCGGAACGCTCGCAGAAACCATCACCATTTCTCCACACAGCCGCGGAGAGATTGATGGGAAGCAGACGGGGGAGGCTACGGAGTGGATCCAGTAGGGGGGAGGGGGTGGGGTACCAAGGGAAATCACAGCAGCCCAAAAGACACTATGAGACTCACTATGTACTGTATATATGTGAGTCAGTCACAGGCAAACTGTGCCCCATTCCCAGAGCTGAAAGTGGGGGAGCCGCACAAGATGGTTCACATTATGACATGAGGGAGAGTATTTGTGTGTGTGTGTGTGTGTGTGTGTGTGTGTGTGTGTGTGTGTGTGTGTGTGTGTGTGTGTGTGTGTGTGTGTGTGTGTGTGTGTGTGTGTGTGTGTGTGTGTGTGTGTGTGTGTGTGTGTGTGTGTGTATGCATGTAAGCACTTCTCTACCCCTAGCTCTTTCATCTGTGTTCCCACTTGGGGTTTAATGTTTAGAGGCTTTAGTTTAGAGGGCTCACAAACTTTGGTTTCAATTTAAACAAACATGTCACTAGCATCTAAAAGGTAACTTCAAGCTATACTTTGTTTGATTGACATTTCAGGTATGACAAACTTGAATTTTAATGACTTCCCAGCAGGTTAATTCCAGTTCTGCATTTTACCCTAGATAACTCTTTTTCACAACTAGATAACTTTTTTTCACAACGTCAGTATCTTTAAAAAAAAAAAAAAAAAAATCATACAGTTGATCAAATTAAAGTGATCTCTGGACCATTTTGACTTTCGCCTGCAACAGCTCATGTTGTTCCACTTGATAGGAGACACATGTCAATGTCCAGTGGCATTTGTTTGTGTTTGAGGACACTGTACCATCTATTTCCTTTCTGTCAATGATCCACAAGCGTTGCTTTTATAAGCGTCCAGCCATGAAGACACATGGCCAATTAGAAGGGCAAGCGAGAGCAATGACCTGACGGTTTGGGCCCACATGTTTGCCTGCCCATGGAGTGTTGGTGACAGATACCGCCAGCACAAAAGCGCTCTCAGATAGAAGCTGCTCCCAGAGAGCAGCAGCTGCTTGCGATAAACAAGGCAGCCAGACACAGAGATAACAGGACAGGCTACACAACAAAGAACACTTGAACCTAGAAAACCCGTTCCGCCGTGTATATTTAAATAGACTGATGCCAATGAGAGACATAATGACTGTATAATGCCTGCATTGCTTTAAGTAAGCCCAGTGGCATTGCAACCATGTCCTTGTCTTTTAACTTTGAGTCTACCTTCAAGAAGACGTTCCATGGATGTGAAGCATATACTGATCACTTAGCATTTCTCCCTCTAGCACCTGCTTAGCATACTGCACTTTTTGTTTACTAATATGTTTTGTGCTTTTGCATTAAAAAAAAGCAATTCTGCTGTTTACATACATTTTGTGTATGGTTGTATTATGTACTGTTAAAAGTATACTGCTCCATAAAAATAATTTAGCTTTTCTATATAGGCTATAAATATAGTTTTTTTTTTTTTTTTTTTGAGTCAAGAGAGTCATCAACAACTATAAATAGCCTATAATAGGTCTAATGTGTTGAAAGCTGCCATTTTTGTTGTTGGACACAATACTATTGCGCTTTTGTTTCCGGCCTGGGCTGTGCACCAGGACGAGCATGTACAGACTGGCTCTGTGCTGATGTGATAGAAGCTCCCATCCGTTACCTTTTTGACAGGCCCTCTGGAAATGAGAGTGCTCAACTTTAACAATTCCCAACATGATTAAGCTGATTTTAGACAGTTGCCATGTATGATATATTCATTTTTTTAAATCATCATTATGACTGAAGAAAAATGCAGAGATGTGCAGACTACTGTTTTTACATCTACTCATTTCACCCACCCAGTAGTTTTAATGGTTGTATGATCAATCTGGTGAATATCATTTGACATACAGTAGCATAAATTCTTGCTAAACCTGAAGCATACATTCTTGCTAAACTAAATGACAATGATGATTTCTCGACACAAATTTGTGGTGATGACAGATATGACAAGTAGACAAATCGAACCAAATTGACGTAAAAACATTTTGGTTCTGCATATTTGCAAATTAGCTGAAAAGAAAAAACAAATCAAGGAAATGGAGAATATTTGCTAAGATTTTCCAAAGTGTGAAATCATCCTGGATTTACAGTTGAAGTTGACTGATATTTAGCAGACACTTCACTCTGAAACAACATAAGAAGCAACTTGTTGATGTTGTAATCAAAGGGCACATTTACTATAGAACTGCTTCATCATGGCGTTGGTCCTTTCTAATTTACTCAGTTGTCCACTAAAAAACATTTTGATCCCTGGGGAATAATTAAGAGCTTTCACAGACCCTAGTTGCCCTAGAAACAGGCTGGATCCAACTGCCCCCTTTAATGAGCAGGGAGCGCAAAAGAGATTGGCAAAGAAGAAGAGGAGACAAGAAATCCCCGTTTACCCCCACCCCAAGAAAAAGCACAAAAGTTCAGCACCAGAGCAACCATTACTGTTGTCAGGAGTTCTTAGAAGGGAGCAGAAAATGGAGCACAGACCACAAATGCCATCCTTTATGGTTGGGCAAACTCCACTCACTCGAGCTGAGTATTACTAGGACAACATCATGAGTACAGAGGGCTACGGAGAACCTGAGATGCCAAAAGGGGGGGAGGCTCATGAAAAGTGGCGTTATTGAGGGCTTCTCAATGCTGACAGGGAGCCGCTTTTATCCCCCCCCACCTCATTTTCAGCACAGATCTCTCTCTCTCTCTCTCTCTCTCTCTCTCTCTCTCTCTCTCTCTCTCTCTCTCTCTCTCTCTCTCCTTCCCTACACATTGCTGCCCTATCCCCCTCCTGGTCTGATGCCAGTGCCAAGATGCTTTAGATCTCGTTTTGGCACAAACACTATAGGGGTTATCTGATCAGTTGATCAGTCCAATAAGTGACAAGGGGGTGTGCCTGATGCCGCGTACCCTTGTAATCTTTTCACAGGAATGTTCTGATAACCCATGGGCTGTAAGCTGCAGGAGCAAAAGGGAAACCCGGGCCATGTCCAAACTGTCAATATTTTGTGGGGAAAACAATGCACAAATTCACCAGAACTGAGTGCACAGGTTTCAAATGGAAACCCATCCCACTCCTTCATGATGACATCAGTGAGCTGGCGAATGTTCATGTTTCTCCAGAACATTAAATAAAAAATGATGACCACCAGACGTCAATTAGAATTTGCTTAAGGAGCCTGATATAGCCTTTGATCTTAGTCTTGTCTCGGTCTTGTTAGCCTCTGGTCTTGGTATTGTCTTGGTCTTAGTTTAAACGGTCCTGACTACAAGTCTAGGGTTCCACCAGTGTTTTGTTGAGGAACCTTAAAAAGTATCCTTTAATCTGAGAACTAATTCGGTTTTAAAGGGTTATTGGCCACTTCCCTAGAGGTTCTGTTAGTGTGGCAAAGTGAGGCTCAGGAATCCTTTAATTTGAAGAGTGAGGGCTGCATGGTGCTACTGGCACTGGGGAGCTGGGGTTCATAACGTTAGTGGGAAATATGAATTTCATCAGAACATGCTGTCTTGTGAAACTGGATTGCATGCATGAGATGGCATGGCAGTTTTACAACATGATAATGACCCTAAACACATCTACAAGATGAAAACGGCCTTGCCGAGGAAGCTGATAAGGTTGATGGACTGGTCATGTAAGGAAACCAATTTGAGCTTCTGTGACATATGCTTAAGCCAAAGGTGGAGGAAAATAATGTGTCCACCCACTACTAGCTCTAATGTCACCACAACTGAGTGGGAGAGGTTTCCAGTAAAAACCTGTGCAGTAGGTTCCAGTATAGAAACCTGTTCTGGTGAAGTTCAAGCCATAGCCTAGATTAAGGCAGTGCATAATAGTGGTGCCCACATTTACAGTATTGCCAATATTTATAGGTTAGGCACAATTTGGACATTCTGTTCACTGTAGGGTGTAGTCACTGTTGTTGCCCCCTGTTTGGATGTTAAATGGCTGTATAATGTGTTTACTGCTATAAGCTGTACAATGACAGAATGACAATGGCACAGTTTCATTTCTATAGTGCTGTCCCATTCAGATATGACAGAATAATTGCAAAAATGTGAGGGGTGTACAGTACTCACTTTTGAGACATTCTGCAGATCCCTGAACAAAGCCATTGCACTGCTATTTTAATGTGTGTGTAGTACCCTACAAGATTTCATATGGAATGGAAAAAAAGTGTTTCCAGTCATATTTTCCTTCTATATACTGTACTGTACGCCTAATGTGTCCTTCCAGGAAACTTTATGGGTTTTACAAGCACAGGTGTGTTTTAACATGCACTGCCATAGAGAGATGCATGATGGAATGCACACACCACACCAGTGTGTGAGTCAGTGTCATAAGTTCCATATGTCTCAAATGAGAGGGCTGAGGTGAAACTGCAGAAGAAAAGCCAGGCGAATAGATAGAGAGAGAAAACCTTTGCCCTGCAGGCCCTTCCATGCAGGTAATCCTATCCTGTGTGGAGCTGAGTGCCTTCCTCTCCAGAGTTTCTCTCTCTGCTACATGCACAATATAAACACAATGGGGACAGGCCTGGGGTTGCTCTGTGTTTCATTGAATTGCTTGAATCATATACGTTCATATGGCTTGTCTGTGATGAGGTTAACAATGCTTGTGTTCTGGCCATGAAACTGAGCCATGTCCTACACCTGCTGAATGCATTCAACTCATGTTTACTCACATAACACCATTGAAATGGTCTTTAAAGTGCACCTCCACTCCACCACCAAAGCATGGCAAGAAAAGGGAAAGTGGGAGGGTAACAGAAAGGACAGAATCCGGAAATGAAATTAGATATTCCTGTAAATTGCCTGATACTCTATGTGAAAAGAGCTATGATGAGGTCAGAGTTCAAGAATGGGGACCTTCTATTAGAAAGACACATATTTGAGCATTTAAAATATTTTTCATGCCTCCATTCCAAATTAACTGATTGGAATACAGTAATTACAGTGTCATACTGTAATTGTTATGTGCCAGAAACACCTTGAGAGCAGAGACTGTTGAGAAAAAATGTTGAAGGAATTCCTTTCAAATTTGGCACAGCATTCACTGCATTTCTCGGAAAACCATAAAAGCACATCTATTACATTTTCAATCTTCTTTTGCATGTTTAAGGTCTACTCTACACAGCAATTAAAAAATATTCTTTTTACTATTCTGAGAGTCTCTTTTCAGGCTGAAAGTTGGAAAAAATATTTGAAGGGATATACCACCCCCTGGCTGCAATCTGAGCCAAATGTCTGGTTGCATGGTTTGCTGTTGTCTTCAACCACTAGGCGGCGACATATCTCATATATACAGCTTTGATAATAGATACACAAGGGAATTAAAATGTATCTATTTCTCATCATATTCGATATATTTTTATTAAACATAAAAAAACGTTTATCACATTCCGATCATAGCTTAGAATCTAAAGTAGACCTTAGCACTAAGAACGTAAAGAATCATCACTGAGATGTAGGTGTGTACTGCGCATGACAGGTAGTAAGTAGTCAGTCGGTGTTGTGGTTGCTCTGACCAGTGCTACGCAAAGATTCGCCTGGCATCAGTTTTCATTAGCATCTTGGAGTATTGTTGTCAGAGGATTGGCTTTTGAAATGGTAAGTATAATCATCACACATCATATCGTGTCAAATACGGTTTAGAACCTCTTGTCTTAAGAACAGGTAACTCTTTGATCACCATTTGTGTTTATATGGAGCTAACGTTAACGTTAACGTTAGCTCACTGTTCCTCCTGCTCTGGCTTTTTGGGGCGTTGGTTTTACAGCAGATTACCTTTGTTGACCACTTTGACAGTTTCTTTGTTCACAAGTTTATAAAATTATAATTGCAAGTTAACGTGTTAAATAGACAACACTAGTAACGTCACGCTAAACCACAAACTATAGGCCTGTTCCGTCTTTAGCCTTGCAGTTGCTACGGGCTGCTAATGCTTAGCGAGGCCATGGCTACGGCTTTCACACAGTCGTTGATTGCTTGCATGCTGTCACTTTGTATTCGTGCGACTTTGTATCCATCTGACAGCGCTAACGTTACACAGTAACCTATGTGTCATATCTAAACTGTTTTCTTTCTTTTTTTGACAGGCGGAGGTAGAAGAAACTTTGAAAAGAATCCAAAGTCAAAAAGGTGTTCAAGGGATTATTATTGCTAACGCTGAAGGTAACGCTACGGGAATGTCATTAATTTGATCATAATTGCGACCCTTGTGGCAGTTGTTTTGTTTTTTAAAGCAAGTATAAGATTGTGTTATTCTTTTCTAGAGGTGGTTTGTAACGTTAGGTCCAAGGTGATGCACTTATCTAACGTTACTTCATAGACATGACTGCAGTTGGTCAGCTGAGCACTTGGTATTATTTTTGCAACAGCCCTGCAAGAAACTGAACAAACAAGCTTTAATGTAGAGTCTCTCACTGCTTCTCCATCACAGACCTCTTTGTTGTTTTGCCTTGCAGGCATCCCCATTAAAACCACGCTGGATAATACAAGCACAGTGCAGTACGCTGGGCTCCTACACCAGCTAATGATGAAAGCACGCAGCACAGTCCGTGACATCGACCCCCAGAACGACCTGACTTTCCTGAGGATTCGCTCTAAGAAGAATGAGATCATGATTGCACCAGGTAAGAGGAATAGAAATTGACCTTGTGAATGATAATGTGACCACACACACACACACACACACACACACACACACTGCTGCACACTTGCATACATTAATTCCATAGTTTGTCCTACAAATTATTTTATGTTGAAAATAACAAACTAAAAGATGGCTCTGTGAGATTTTGAGTGAACTCACTGTAGTACTGAGAGCATTGTACATCTTCATCGTCTGTAAAAAGTCAGTTGTGGGGAATACACTCACTGGGTCAACCCAGACTTCATATCAGTTGAGAGTGGTTCTAATGGATAGCAGCCTGCATCATTGTAAATTCAATGCTTACCGACTAGTACTGTAGCAAATTCATCCTTCATATACAGTATGCAGTTATAACATATTAAAGTATACCAATATATAATATATCCGCAGTTCACATATTGTGAGTTACACAGGTGCAGTGATTGTGAATCATATCAAGCTCACACCCAGAATAAGCGGCTGTGGTTAGTTTTTGGGTTGTTGGTGATGGTGAAGTTTATCCAGGTTAGACTCTCTTACTGTCTCTCTGTGGTTTCTATGTAATTTCTTGCCCATATCATATTGTAGACTTACCTATAAGTGCATCTTTCATGTAAACAATGGTATTCCATTCATGTGCATTCATATAAAGCTATTTTGATAATTCATCAACTTTAACATTTGCACTAAAATGTGACAGCCTTTGTAGGGGTAGGATGAATGAATTTAACAAGTTGATATTAAACGATACACATAACGTTTCTTGAGACTTGTACTAGTGATAACTGGAAGACACTTTTGTGTATAGGAACCAACAGGCATAGGCTCCTTTCCATCACCCACAGCTTGGCCCATTTATATGTGTATTGATGGCCTACTACATTACTGTACATCTGAAAGCATTATGATTCAAAAACACAAGCTTAGCTTTCCGATTTTGTTTACAACATGCCTGATTTTGAACAAAAATTATTTAGATTTTTTTTTAGCAAAGGAGCCCTGCTGAGTGCATACCAGATGCACAGGTGGTTTATAAATACTAAGATTACATTAGTCATGGACACTGTTTTCTGCTTTATACTTTTAATCATTATAATTCTATATTGGAGGAGGTGTTGACAGAAAATAAACATGAGGAGAGACGTAGTGTGTGGTATCTGTCGATTAAGTTTCTCTCACCTTCAATACGTGAGATTAAAGAGCGATTGCAACCCGTTATCTACCATGCAGAAAGTCTCCTGAAAAATGCGGAAGTTCAGAGGGAGGCCCTGTATAAGTATTTTACCTCAATTTATTTTAATTCGTTTGATTATTGAAATCAACAGTCATTGTGATGGTTGTTGAGTGGCTTCTTTGTCTCACTTTAGTGACTCTGGGCAAAGATAGAGAATATGCAAGATTTGGGTGGCGAGCCACAGCATAGTCTCATGGAGCTGTAGGGGGAACTCTGTAGAGAAAATGCAAGCGCACACCTGGCACAAACTCAGAAAACAGTGAAGGTGCCTAATGGCTGATCCATGAGTGTTTTCTGAAAGCATCTGCTAACTTAGTTGGTAATGGGCTATGGAATTGCAGCCAACAAAGTTGCTTACTAGTTAGCAATACTTTTGGAAAATGGATGTCTGCATGGAGAGCTGTGTGATGAAAAATGCGAGCACAAACCTGTCCCACCACGAGAAAATGGCGAAGGAACGACCGAACATTGTATAGGGAGCCTTTAAAGCCCTGGCCATATAACACAAACCTACACTTCCACTGTCTCTCATTCAATCAGTTCATTTTGACTGCCACAGTACAGCTGAAGGTCACAGCCATGAAGGCATTGTAGCGTTTGTACGTGCTGATATTATACTGATATCACAAATTATAATGTAATAACTCAATACATTATTGCCAAAAAAGTACCATATATTATTGGTTCAGAAATGTGGTTATATAATGGGCAAATTATTAGTTTATTAAATTATTACATTAAAATTTGTGAAATAGTATACAGTTGTTCAGCTGTCAACCTATTTGACTATGATTGTGATTGATTCATTTTAGAAAGAATGTTTAGTTTACCAGATGAAGTGTGGAAGTAAATGTGCTCTAATTGACACATTTCTTATTTTGTGCCTGTCTCCACAGATAAGGACTACTTTCTCATTGTCATCCAGAACCCCTCGGAATAAGAAGACCATTTCTCACTCTTCTTTTTACGCTTTTATCTCAATTAAATGACCAAAAGTATTTTTGGTTTTATTTGCTGAGAAACTGTACCGTGCATATGCACAAAATGCACTTAAAAAAAGCAGTTTGCTGTTCCATGTGGAGTCAGAAGCTAATAACGAACCAGTCCTGTTTTGACGCCATTACAATGTAATTTGCATGCCATTATATGGGAATCTGATAGTCTTTGGCACAGAACTCATCAGGTTATGAGAAATATGGCCTTAGGACAGGAACACCGCAGTAAACTATTTGTAGCGATGCTCTTTGAGGAGGTGAGTGTCTTTAGAGCCGCATGTTAGTGTTCTGCACCATTCCATTGCTCATCCTTTATAATATTTACTTAACTGTTTGACCACATACCATTTTTTTTTTTTTTTTGGATAGACTGTAGTCGGTCTGCCTCCTGTCAGGCTATCCTATTTATTTGATGTTTACTTGTTTCTCATGTCAAATTGCCAAGCATCTGCCCAATATATTGTCAGTGGAACACTACATACACAAGTGTTTATGGCTGTTTCCAAGTAAAGCGTTATTTGGATAGGAAATAAACCTGCAATGGATGATGTTTTGAAGAACTTTGTCAAAGTGTGTGAATTATGTTGTATGCAAGTTGGAAGTCTTAAGTAAATGTTCGCTAGGTCTACGTTATCAATGGCATATAGATTTATACACTCTATATAAAGATCTTTGATCAATAGGACAAAGTTTGAGCTCTGCAAACTTGAAATTTAGACAAAAATCCCTTTGCACAGCCAACTTGTCTTGAAGAAAGGTGCTGATGGATTGCAGGTTCACAATTCATATAGAGGAAAGCAGTAACCACCTCACACTGATATCTTCAATTTATTACTTTTAACTTCTTTAAATTAAGATAAAGATATCAGCAAAGATCATATCAGTGTGCTGTGGTTATCCCTTTATATATGGAGTTCTGCATTTACTAGTGATTTTTGCTGGTGAAATGTATTTACGTAGTGCGTTAAAGAATGTGTGACACAGGCCTCTGAAAGAGAACATAATTCAAAACTTGGAAAGGGAAATTATACATTTATTTTAATAGCATTGTTGTGTGCATGCTACCACAAACTAATCTTTTTACAGTGTGCTGCCCCTTTAAGCAAGTCGTGACGTCACGGTCTTCATCTGTTCTATTGTCCCAGCCTGTTTTGGTACAGTGAGTACAGAGCATAAACGTTGAAGACTGCAAGGGAAAAAGGCAGAAAGCAACTTGTTAAAGTATTTTTTATTGACCTCCTTTGTGTTCGAGGATGCCATCCGACAGACCTTTTAAGCAAAGACGGACATTTGGTAAGTTTGAACGGTAGATCACTGTCCTTTTTCCAGTCTTGAGATTTTCAAGGTTTCTTTGGCCGTCCGACTATCAGCGAAATGTAAGCTAACTGGACATAACATTAATGCACTATTTATTTCAGAATGCCTTTGTATAATATTACCATAAATCCGACTAAACCAAGATTGTTATTCAGGTGGTTAAGTATTTTCCAGATGGCGTCATAAGTCGTAAGCGTTACATGTATCATAGCCTAATAACACAGTTGGCAATCGACGACCTCCTTTTTTGTGACATTACAGAAATAGTCCCTGTTTATAAACTGGATGGTGGTTCACCCAGCATACGGATGCAGTAGTTAACTGGTGTATTTTAACTGGATGGCTAGGGGATTATTTATCTCAACAAATTATTTGCTGACGTTTTCTCTGTCTGTGTATGCGTTTTCTGGTCTCCTCAACAGGGTATATAAGTCTACTTGGCAAGATAATGTAGCCTAACATTAAAAAAGGACCTAGCTGTCTATAATTTTCGGGGTCATATCATGTCGCAACAGCTAGGCCGTTTCACGACGCTATCAACAAACAAAAAGAAAACAGACTGCAGCTGACTCAGTGTCGTGGGTACACGTGTTAAGCAAATTATTCAGAAATTTGATACTGTGCACATATTCTTGGTTAAGGATTGGGTGTGGAGAGGGAGGAGCGTATATAACCATTGCATAATGATAACCTCGTCGGACACTGAAGTAAGCAAGTAGCCTATTGGTATGGAAAACGAATTTGACTTTTATTGAAAGACAAATGCTAAATTGCTACATGCAGCAGGATTTTTTCCCTTAGCCGGATGGCCTAAATGCAACATGGCGCATTACTGCGGAGGCGTCTGAGGGATGGTTGACACACTGACATAATAACTGCAAGACCAAAAGTGCAACACCAAGACTGTTTGAAAATGACATTAGTGTCAGGTCATTGGCCTGAATTCTTCCCCTGGTTGCATATTATGCAGTAAGAAGATGAAAAAACATATCCGTTGAGGTGGAAACGGTTCTCCGCATAGAGATGTTGGCGAAATAACAAATAGTTCACAGAACAAAAGCCCCTTTCACAGCTGCTCGTCAAAGTCCATTTTTGCCAGTTAAATAGGTCGCTCACTCTGGAGTAGCATGTTTTGGTTTTCACACCAACCACAATGAAACGTAAATCTTTCACAAATAATCACAAAGAGGTGTACTTGTCTATTGATAAGAGTCTTACACATTATTCCTTACCCCAGTAGCCTATGTGTTAATGGTTAAGTGTTTGATGAATAGGCTATAGCTATACAGTCAGATAAGCTGAATCCAAGTGGCATTAGCTCTGAACCTTGAACTAACTTGGTGCCAGTTGTCAGATGAATGGTTCATGCCAGTCTGTTTCGTATAGAATGTATAAGGCATTGGGATTCTACCAATGATTGGTAGGCTATACAATAACATTGGTGGGGCTTATTTATTGAACATACGGTAATGCAGGGCTTAAAATGAATGAGTGGCACTCTCAGAGGCACTTGCATTAGGCCTGCCCCCAAATTTTGGATACATTGTACCATCTTTGTGTGTGTGTGTGTGTGTGTGTGTGTGTGTGTGTGTGTGTGTGTGTGTGTGTGTGTGTGTGTGTGTGTGTGACTAAAGATTTTGACCTGTCTTCTATGGTCTTTTCTTTCTTCAGCGGACAGATGCAAAGAGGTTCAGCAAATCCGGGAGCAGCACCCCAATAAGATCCCGGTAAGGGCATTACCCCCCCCCCCCCCTCCCTTCCCCTCAAAGCCCTTCCTTCCATGTTGCTTGTTTGAATGTCTCCCCATAACCTCCTTTTCAGTCCACATCCACCAGCAGGGGGTCCACTCTCAGGTTTCCTGCTAAACAGCTAAAGGAGGTCTAAGTGTTGTGCCATTCACATAATAGCCATTACATCCCTCTATGCAAATGTCCTTCCAAAGATCAGTTTCCTCTGAGGTTGTGGTGGAGGTCCAGTATGATGTTGCCTAGCCTGTCCCTTAAAAGCATTTGGTCTAATTGAGTTTCAACTAAGAGCAGAGACTTGTGGTTAGTCAAGGGCTTTGATACTCTATCTATGTAATGGTACAAGTGTCTCATCCTATATCAGTGAAATACTCTACCCTGTACTTGTCCCTCTGTTAGTCTAGTTTCACATGTTCAATGGTCTGGTGAAGGGAATGTTTTGCATACTCATGGTTGAGTAAAACTATTGTTGTGTCTGTGTTCTCTCTTAGGTCATCATTGAGCGTTACAAGGGCGAGAAACAGCTGCCCGTCTTGGACAAAACTAAGTTCCTCGTGCCGGATCACGTCAATATGAGCGAGCTGGTGAAGATCATTAGGTAATTTTTCTCGAAACAGAAGCTAAATATAGTGATGGTCAGAGTTCAACAAGTTTTGAGGATCGATGGTGTGGCCAGAAGGCCCTTTGCTGTTTTTGTTTGCCTGGCTTGGCCTAAAACACAGGACCAAGGTCTGTTGTGGGGATCAATATGCCTATTTCAGGGACTCTCTCCATTTTGGAAGAGCCCAAAGTCTTTAGACATAGGCTTATCTTTGCCGTTCCATTTATTTACTTGAGTATGGAGTGAAGTGTGTTTTGTGTTTGTGTTTTTGTTTGGAGAGAGAGACAGAGAAGAGATGAGTGAGAGAAATTCTGGAGTGAGTGTGTGTGTGTGTGTGTGTGTGTGTGTCAGAATCTGAATGTTTCATGTTGTGTGTATATATATATTATCTGTGATTGCAGTGTGTTGTCTGTTTGTGTGAGGCTGTTTATTACAGTGTGTTTGTGTCCGTTTTGATTTTGTTTACGTGTCTGGGAGTGGGCAGTTAAAGGGGGCGGGGGGTAAAGGTTGGGGGGGGGGGGGGTAAAGGGGTGGTTGCACAGCGTTCCAGGATTAGCTCACATTCTAACCCGGCTATCCTCAGAAGCTTCTGTGAACACGTTTGCACTCCCTGGCTCCAAAGTTAACTCTGTTATTGCCGACACACACTCACTCATACCCACACACTCAAAATTATAGCCTCCTCTTGCCCATGTCAACTCGAGTTAGCCACTATATTGTATAGCCACCTGGCCATTCCCAGTTTTGACAGTCTAGAGTCCTTATGCAAACTGAACTTTCACCCACTTTTTGGGTCGTAATCTGTTGTGCTGCTGACGTTCAGCAGGAATTAATTTCTCTTAAAATATTTTTTTCATTCATGTACTGTAATCATAAAAAGCATGATCTCAGCTGTGTTCTGTTTTAATACCTTCCTCTGCGAGTTTTTGTATGATTGATAAATCTGGTAAAATGTGATGAAAGCCAATTAGTCTGTACTGTACTTTGGTCAAGTATGTGTTAGCAGCAGCTAGGTCTGGACAGCTAGGTCTTTTTTTTTTTCTTTTAATGATTAATCTGCCCCCCATCACTGTAAATGTTCTCGACTCTAATGATCATACATTCTATTTCACAACGGTTCAGCCAAACACCACGGCTATATTTAATCCTCTTTGACTTGACTGTGTTGCATCATGTGAGCTGTTTGTAGATTATATGACCAGACCCTTTGATAGATGTTTTTCGCTGTCGACTCACTGGACCTAGCACGGGATGGGTGTTGTAACCTCTGCAGTTTCTTTCCTTTCCTTTTCCATTCTACTCATCGTCACTCTCCCTGTTTTCTCTCCCCCCCCCCTCCACCACCAGGCGCAGACTGCAGCTCAACCCCACCCAGGCCTTCTTCCTACTGGTTAACCAACACAGCATGGTCAGTGTCTCCACCCCCATCTCGGAGATCTACGAGCAGGAGCGCGACGAAGACGGTTTCCTCTACATGGTGTACGCCTCCCAGGAGACCTTTGGCTGCTAGGGCAGACGTAGTCTGGCCAAAAGCAATCAGGGGGTCAGGGACGGGATGAGGTTGTGTGTTGGGAGGAGGAGGAGGAGGGGGGGGGGGTTGTGTTGGTGGGGGGTAAGTAGAATGACAGAGAAGAAAATAATGCAAAGAGAGGTGTGGCTCAAGCCCATGTGCTTTTGACAGACTGCTCCCCTTTATATTACACTTTCCTTTTTCTTTCTTTCTCTCACTCTCCCTCTCATTTGCCCCTCCCCCCCTTCTTCCTCTCTTCCTGACCTCAGCCTCTTGCAGTGTCTCTCGAGATGCTGGCGAAGTAAACGAGCAACATTGTCATGATGTCTTTACACTACATGCATACAAAAACACTACTGCCATTGGTGCAGCTCTATCCTCTGCTGTTTGGCATTCTACTCAAACCCAATGCACCCCTCCCCATGCCCACCTACAGTAGTTTAACTAATCTGGGTGTTGTAAGTAGGGAATGTTTTTTTTCCCTGAATGACTTTATTTTATTGCGTGTTTGCCCCAGTAATGGGTTTGTTTTAATAGCCAGGATTTTTTTTTTTTTTTTTTTTGATAGGGGGCAGCTCTATAAATAGCAGTGATATGCCTCATGTCTTGTAAATAGGTCAGGCAAAGATGCAGTGATCTTTGTCTCCATTTGTTTTTTTTCTTTGTTTTCCATCTCTGTTCTGTTTTGTTTTGCTTTGTTTTAGCTCCTCGCTTTTGTCTGTCTGCTTCGTAGCCGCGCCATGTGCTTAGAGGTGCTGTCAAAAACCAAACAGTTGGTGATCCTGGCATTAGGTTTACTCCTCTGCCTCAGAATCATGGGTAAACCTTTAGAGGGTGCAGCTCTGCTTGATTCAGTTGTTTAGTCGGCCCTAACCTACAGTACCCTTGCAGTCTCTGACTTCAGCCTCAACTCACTGTTGGACAGAAGTGGCACTCCAGCCATGATTGATAGAGGCTCGTCAGGCATACACTTGAATCTAGCTGATTGAAAGACAAAAGGGCTGATGGTTAACTGTTGATGAAGTCAAAGCACATCCTCATGTCTTTACTCCTTCAGTCTGAACACTAATTTTATTCCATATTGTATGTAAGTTGCCTCTTGGGTTGTACTTAAAAGTGGCATCCGAATCGAGACAGAACAATCCAAAGTCATTTGTTTTGATAACACATTTTCCTTATCTTTAGAGTGTCCATGAAAGCTTCTGTGTGTCGTCTATCCTGTGTGTCTGATTGCAAGCACAGTCTGATATGGCAAGGGCTCATTGAGAGTGAGATCTTTGACGCACCTGTAGACTTTGTCATGCTAGCTTTGTCATCTCCGTCTGCAGTAACCCCAGCAAGCCAACGTGAACACAAGAGACGGTTTGACTGGCAAGGGGAGGAGGGAGTGTGGGAGGGAGATGCTTGCCTAAATGCATTACTTTGCGCCGAGTGATGTCAGCCGATCTGCTCTATAATGTAGGAAACAAAAAAACAATGCTTTTTTTGCACAAGAAAACTTAAAAGATAAACTGTATTAAATCTAGAGAAGAAAGAATTACAATAGCACATAATTGTACTCTATTTTATATCTGCTTCCTTCCTTGAGGACACCATATAATAAGTTTGCCTTCTGTCAGAACTTTATAAATGAAGGGTTTGTGGTTCACTACTTACCTGCATGTTTCTTTTCTCTACTTGTTTTTTATATATTGATTTACGCGATAGATTTGGTAATTATTTTAACTTTATTTAAAGAGAAAATGAAAGTCTTTTTAGATGTGTCCAACCAAATGTAAAAAAAACAACCCTGAAACCTGTATGTGTACTGTATGTATGGTTGAAATGTTTGAAACACAATTGTGTGCATAAACCATTATAATAAGCAGCTTGCTCCTGTGCGATTAATTGCATGTATGTTACCTTTGTTGAAATCATGATTTGCATCGACTTCCCCAACCAGTGTGTGCAATTTTCAGTTTTTTATTGTGTATTTTAATCTCCACCTACAGTTGAGGAACGTGTTGCTTTTGAGAATACAGATATAAAATTGAGTTAATTTCCTCACACTGATGTGGGTATACCCAAACCCTGTTATCAAGATTGAGGTTGGGTATTTGCAAGGAATGATTGACCTTCCATTTCCAGGGGTGTAGACGGACGGCATAGAAATGAAAGATTGAAGATTGAAAAAGTTTGAAAAGATTGAAAAACTCTTACCAAAACTCGGCAAACGCATCACTTTTTATATCCTGTTCCATGCCAGATAAGGGGTTGTGTTTGGGTCTAGGGTTTTATGGTAATGCACAGCAATGGGCCTGATAGCCAGTTGGAGCTCCTGAGCCCATTTCAAATTTGTTAGCAATGTTCCTTCAGTGCATAACATAACATACGAGTGTAACATACGAAAACACGAGTTGCTTCTACTACTAAATCTATGACGGTGTTGAGTGTAGAACAGAGAGGAAATATTCCTTCTGGCTTGAACAACAATTCTTGTTTTGTATAGCCATTTCTTGTCTCATTCTTATATATATATCTTTATTACAGGTTATAAACTTCATTATTATTGTTTATTACAGATCCTTGCAGTATACTATAGTGATGGGCCATAAGGCAGATTTCAGACCACCAAAACTTTTTTTTATTTACAATATGTAAACAGCTGTGAGGACGCCTCACAGGAAAATATACATATACAGTCAACAACAGAACTCTGAGTTTTGGATGAACAACGGGATTAACTAAAGGAAGTATTCACAGTCCACTGAACCAGATAGTGTAAGTCTCCTGGGACACACATGACAGGTTCCTGCCTGGCGTTGGTCACTGATGGTCAAGCACACAAGCAGGATGTCGGGTGCAGCTGGGAAGGAGCAGGCAGTATCAAGCAATCCTCATCACTACGACAACCCAACAAACCCCCCCACCCTTCCCAAAAAAACAAAAACAAAAAAAAGCAAGTAAGCTCTTGTGTTCTGTCACATTGCATATTAAATCAAACGGTTTTGTCATTAGCATTCATGGAATTGGGTCTTTGCAACATGGTAGACTCAATGGTCTAGATCTGACATTCTTGACTATGGGTCCCTGTCTGATTCAGTGTGCAAACATAAGGTGATACTGTGTGCAGGAATGGAGAAGGTACTAAAGCAGGTCTATATGGGGTGCTGTGAAAGTAAGCATAATGAACTTTCGTTAATTTATCTAAAGAATATCTGAAATTCTTCTATCAAATGATTTCTGTTCGCTGACCCCAATATTAAAAATAATGATAAAACCCAAAGTCTTTGAGGTTAACTGATTTAGAAAATCACACAACCATGAAATGGCAACCTTTGATGAAAGCAGAAAAGCAGGTCAAATTTAAAAAAAAAACAGAGCAGATGAACTAAAGGAATGATGAAAGGTCTTGTTTTCAGAGGGACCGAAACTCTGCTTTCTGATTATTCTACTCCCAAGACACCACCTAACCAATATGCTGCTGCAGGCTTTCCCATTGCATTGTCTCATTTGGCAAACATTCTTTTTGTGTAAACAGCGATAATAAATTAAATTAAATAAGCGTGATGCAGAGAGGAGGAAAAAAAAGAAGATAAAGACAAGCTGAACAGTAATTTTTAGAGTATGCTGGCTACAGTATAAAAATAATGCACTCTCGTTCATGCGCGGGTATGCGGTTCCTACGCTTTCCACCACAGAAAGGCTAACACAGATTGTACAGGATTGTACAGCAGTGAAGCAAACAGAAACCCTCTCTTTGTGGCAATATTCACAGTGAAAATATTTCCATCCAGATTAAAAGTGACCAAAGTTCTACTTTTCGATCTTCAGAGGAAGGGAGGATTCTTCGCAGCGTAACTGAAGTCAAAGAAAAGCAGTCTTGAGTTCCAAGAGAACAGATTTCAAAAACAAAACAAAAACAAAAACATCTTTTTTTCAAAACATTCTAACAAAAACAAACAAAACAAAAACATTTTTTTTTCTGTAGTGAACAAATAGATTGTAGTTTTATCTTCTTCTTTTCTTACAGTACGGAGGTTAAGTGCTTTTGCTGGGGAAAGAAGAGGGCTACGCCAGGCTGACTGTAACACTGTCTTTGCCCTTCTCCAGGTCCGAGTCTGGCTGTGTGCCTGCCATCGACGCCCCCTCTTTCGGGGAGTTGTGTGTGCTGCCTGGCTGACCGCACGACTTTGCAGGGGTGTCTGTGCACTGCTCCGTCTCGGTCTCCTGCTGGGAGGCAGTGGCTGCATACAAACAGACAAACAAAAATAAATAAACATGTGTAAATAGTCTTATGTGCAAACTGCTGGCAGGTGTTTGAAAAAGTGTGTCTTAAAGAAGGTAATACTGTAAAAAACAAAGTAATATGCACACACCGGAGCTCCCATTTTTAGGAAGGACTGTTTAGTCCGAAACGTTACACAAATTAAAACGGTAAAAATGAGAGCTCCGGTGTGCATATTACTTCGTTTTTTACAGTGATACTTTCCTTATTTTTTGGATGTGCGTGAGGACTAAATATATTTATTAAAGAAGGTAATAACCTGTTTAGAGATTACAGACAGAAAATAAACAAATTTAGAAATGCTGAATAACTAAAGTGTATAAACATAGTGTACTGGTCTGAACTTTTAAGTCTATTTCAAATCTATTTAATTTCACAAAACAAGTGTAAATAGCCTACTCATCATCAGGCCTGCCAATTCCAATCACATCAGTGCCACATCAGTAAAGAGATGTAGATTATGATTTCTTATTGTAACATTTCAAAATGAATGAATTGAAAAATGAGGAATTATCAACAGAATGTGAGGAAAATAATAATTTTTACCTAAAGGCAAAATGCCCTGATATCCTAACACTAAGCTTAGCTGATCCACACAAGCCATCAGACAGCTTTGGACCTCGGAGTTCCTGCTGCTGTAATACCACAATGTGCCTCAAGGGGCACTACCAACATGTGGATTTATGTGAAGCAGTTAAAATTATATGCATGGCCCCTGTTGGTTTTGGTATGGCATGGTTTGTTATGGTATTATTTCAGTAATGTTAAGAGGTGAAGGTGGTGTACAGTGTTCTTAAATTCTCAAGAGTACTATTTTATCTTATCTTAGTGGGTGTGGACAGCGTGCTGTGGACTATGGAGGTGAGAGGATATGTATGTGTTCCTACCAGACTGCGTGCAGGACTTCATGTGCTCAGGCCAGTGGGCCTGCTGGCAGGGGTAGTCGCAGTAGCTGGTGTTCCAGCAGCAATAAAAGATGGCCTCCTTGCGGCAGTTGGCGCACCACTGCTTCTTCTTGGTCTCGTCCACGGCCTGCTGCTTCTCCACCTCCATCTGTTTCTTCACCTCCGCCACCAGACGCTCGCGCTCCTGCTCCAGGCTCTGACGCATCTCCGCCATGGTCAGCTCTGGGATTACAAAACACACACACACACACACACGCGCGCGCACACACACACCACAAATACAGAGAAAGAATGAACAAAACTTTGAAGCAAATAAAGTAATGTAACTCATAAAACCATAATCATACCTTCTCACAAACCATTGTTTACAAACAAACTGAAAGTATATAAATACAAAATGCCCTAATGTACTACATAAATAGCCAAAGCTGCATTAGCCAAATCATGCCGAATAATGTTGTAACTAAATGTGGCGTGAATAGATTGAAGACTGCTGCCATGCAAATACCCCTAACCTTGGCCCAGCTCATTTCATTCAGTCTCATGACCATAGTGTACGTGTGTGTGTGTGTGTGTGTGTGTGTGTGTGTGTGTGTGTGTGTGTGTGTGTGTGCGTGCGTGTCCTGAAGCAACTGGCTTACCCAGGTTGTGTTTCATCTCTGAAAGTTCTTGCTGATGGAGCCACTGTAGCTTCTCAATCTCAATCCGCAGCCGCCGTATCTAAGTAGCAGACAATCAATCACATGATGTTTGTGGGGAGATAAGGGTCCTGCCCAGGCTTACAAAGGCATTTGCAGGCTAACTGTGGGTTCACTGTACTAAAGTACTAAAGTACTAAACCTGTAAAGAACACCTGCATCACACTCCTCAGGAGGTCCGTTTAAAACACCTAGTATGTACATTGTGACCCAAACAGTCCCTTGTGGCATAAATGTGTCAACATTAAATGTAGAGTAAGTACTCGTATGTTAATATATCTAGACCCTTTAATTCATTTCAGAATTTCACTGTGATCCACTGTGATGTTGCTAAAAATAAGCAGTGGCAGAGATGAATGTTGTTGACGATGTTACACTTGTTTCTGTGTGATAATCATGTCCATTTTATATACTTAAATCCCTGGCATTCAAAAGCTGCGTATCACCAATATTCACCTCTGCTATTGTGTTGCCTGAAGTGCTCTTGGACAAGTCATTGTAGATCTCAGTCATGGTCCCCTTGATTGCATCCATCATCTTTGACAAAGATAAGATAAGAAAGATAAGATAAGATAGTACTTTATTAATGCTGAAGGAAATCAAAGAAAACAAAATATATTTTATATATAATATATTCAGGGTGGCTGGAGGTCATTTAGTTTTATGCTTTCCTGTACATGAACAAATACAGTATCTTAACACTTTACTGTGGAGGTGAACTTTGAAATGAGGGTACATTTGACCTTGCATGGCAGTAAGTAGTGTGTCAACCCCCCCCCCTCCCCTTCCTCCCCTTCCCTTACCCCCCCTCCAAGAAAAAACAAGTGTTGAAGGCTGTTGGCCTCTGTTGGTGCAGTGAAGCATATGGCAGTTTGCACATCGTTCCTCCCCTTCCCTTCCTTGCACTTGTGGCTTTATTTCAGGAGTGGGGAAAATAAGATATAAAAGTGCTTCTGCTAATGTCGACTGGGCTGTGAGCCCCTGCTGTTGTGTAAAACACAGCAGGACATAACATGCCTGGCTTGGGTAGGCAGGCCTGCTGTGTGCTGGGAGATGCTGCAACACCGCCAAATGCTACTCCCGTTTAGAATAGAAACATTTCAAACGCCCCTGGCTATTATTCTCACTCATTTTCTGAAACATTCTTAAGGCTTCACATCAGTCTAATCAACTGAGCCACAGTGTTGTAAAGCACAGGAAAAAAAAAAAAAACACATCACACTAAATCCTGTTGATCTTTAAGGCACATAATCCAATCAGCATGAAGGCCATCTGTAGAGATGGCCTATACAGTGCACACTTCTGTGATGACCTAAACCATCTTAGGCTTTTAAACAGTTAAGTTAATAGATGATGATTCCTGTGGCCTTTTCTGTAATATGACCGTATGTGCTCTGCATTTCTTTATATACAGAACACAGTGCCTTTTGTACTACTTTTGCATTAAGGACGTCATTCTCCCAAGTCCAAAAAAAAAAAAACGTTTAGCTCCATGCATTTTATGCTGGTTTTTCATGCAAGCGGAGCAGAGCTGCTGTCCCCGCTTCTAGTAGGCGTGTCGATTTGTGGGAACGTTGTGATTGACTGAACTAGCAAGCTAACTGGCTATCGAGGTACTTACCTTAATATTACAACACTAATTTCTTGAAATGAAGCTCACGATTAAATGTTTACTATTCCAGCAACAACAATAACCTCATAAGAAGCCCTTACAGTTATTCTGTTTTTGACAAGTTACGATCAAACAAATCCACGGTCATCGAATTTTCCAACCGTGAAGTAAAAACAAGCAATCTGATTGGCTACCGCCTGCGATACTGCTCCTTCATTTGCATAATATTGAACACTGCTCAACTTTTGCCGCTGGCGCCGCTCATCTCGCTGCTCTACGTCACGTTTGACCGTCACTAATTGGAATGCATTGAACACAGAGCACCGCTACGCTCCGCTTGCATGTGAAAGCAGCGTTAGCCTGCACTAAGCACAAGCTCCTGTTAGTAGAGCTGGGTTTGAGCTAGTTGAGAGTGTTGTTTACCTTGCTTGTGTATTTGGCAATGTCGGCGGCCACGTCAGCTGAAGCGGTGGGGATGTGCAGGTCGGTTGCCACGACAGCAGGTGATGAGGACGCGGAGGAGCTGCTCAGGGAGCCGCCAGGCGTCGCCGCGGCGATGGCCACGGACATGGGCGAGGTGGTCACCAGGGTAACTGAGGAGGTGGAAACGCTGTGGGGCGAATCCTTCTGTTGAACTGCTGCAATAAACCAAAAAAATATCAAAATGCAGGAGGTTCGTGAGAAAAGGCAGTCAGATTTTCCACCACACAGTTCAATGATTTTTAAAGGAAAACTCCGGCTCATTCAATGTGTAATTCAAATCATTTTTGTACTTAAAGCAGGAGTTATTATAAGTTTTATAACTTGCTTACAAGGCATCCTGGAGAAGGACCAAGAGTAGCCAAAACAAGTAGGAGAAACCAAATGGGAAATATGAAACTACATGATAGACATCCAATCCAAAAGGAATATTCATATCCACTGTAATATCATTGGTGTGTGGTGTCAGTATTGTATAGCACCTTTAACAGCCTGTCGTGTCTGATAGCGTGTGCTGGATGACGGCTGCTGCGCCCCAGATGTTGATAAGACCGGCTGCTGCGGCTGCTGCTGCTGCTGCTGTTGCTGCTGGCTGCGTTGGGGCTGCACCTGCACTTGCGCCTGCACTGGACTCTGCGGCGTTTGCGTCTGTGGCTGGCCGCTCTGTTGCTGCCGCTGCACCTTCTGCATGTGCCACTTCTGCGAGGACGTCTGGAATTTAGCGGTCGGGTTCCACACCACGGCACGCTGCACCACTGGCACCGTCTCCCGCGGAAGTAGCGGCCGCTGTTTCTTCACCGCGGCGGCCGGTGCCGTTGAGGGGGAGGCAGAGGTGATGGTGGAGGAAGAGGAGGATGAGGCGGAGGAAGCAGCGGGTCCAGGCAGCGGGGTGGAGGAGGGGAGAGGTGCAGAAGGGAAAGAGAGGATGCTGGAAGGAGTGGACGCGGAGGGTTGAGCGAGGTCTTTGGGACCCGGCGACGAACAGACTGGGACGTTCTGCTGAGACGGTGTTACCACACTAGTGGTTACAGGTGCTTTACCTGCAGAGGAGGGGAGACAAGATAACAACCTGCTCAAAAATTGACATCAAGTTATTGACATTGACAAATTGACAGCAAGTCTCAGATGTTTCTTTGGTCAAGAAAAACATGGCTCTGCCAAAAATACAACATTTTAAACTTTCTACAGCATATACCACATACTACCACTGGGCTATTTCGGCAAAGCTGTTTTGAAGATCGTCTGTGAGGTTCACTTTTTCAAAGATGCCTCTAAAGGTTCTAAAAAGGTTCTACTTTTAACTATTCTCTGTATCTTAACTGCTTAGCTTTTAAGCCAGCGTTCTCACACGTACCATCTGACTTGGCTGTGCTGCTGGTCTCTTTGACAGCAGAGGAAGCAGCTGGTTCTCTTCTGCTCCTCTTCCTCTCTCTGCCTCCCTGCTCATCCCCCAGGTCAATGACCAGCTCCCTCTCGGAGTCTGAGTCCATGTCTGCGTCCAGTGCTGGGGGCGGCCGTGGCTCCTCCGCACCTTTGGGCTTGTCCCGGGCAGCAGGGGATGCAGAGGGCGCTGCTTTGGGCGCTGCTTTGGGCCTTTCTGTGGTGTCCCTCTCAGCGTCCGACTCCTTCCTGTCTTTGGACGAGGGGTCATCAGGACTGGCTTTGGTCGAGGGCTCTGATTTCGGCGCCGTGGCTGACCCTGACCCTGACCCTGGTCCTGCTTCCCTGGCCGTTGCTTCTGCCGCCTCTGAGCTGTTCTCCTGCTCTTCAGCGGGAGGTGAGGATGTTGACGAGGAAGCCTTCGTCTTCTTCTTAGATGCGTCTTTCTCGGACTTGGTGGAGCCGCCACCACTGCTGGGCTCCTGACCCTCTTTGCTGGGCTTCTGCTCGTCGTCGCTGGCGTACTCGCTGTCGCTCGAGTCGGATTTGTCTGACTCCTCCGAGTCCTCAACGCCCTTGTACACATCCTCAGAGATCTCATTGATGCCTGTAAAACAGTAAACAAAGGCTGAAATTAAGCCTTTAGCCCCAATTGCAGGATTTAAATACAATTTCAACGTTTCCCACTCATTGTACCTACAGTAAATATACATCACCTGGAACTCATTGGGATTGATAAATGACATGTTCCGTGGTAAAATGTGCGCATTTGCGAGCCTGTGTCCTAGACGTAGATATCGCATTTGCAATATCAATAGGAACGCCCACCAATGTTTGTTTTGGTTAGCAGGAAGGATAGGTCACATGATATAGCTGGAGCTTACTGTTTGAATTACAACTTGATTTGTATCTTCTCAGCCCATTCTATCATCGATACATTTTGATAGAGGCTTTTTTCATTGACTGCACAATTCTACATGGAGGATTATTGAAACGTTTAGCAACAGCTTTTTAAACAAGAGCCTCTACCTCCACCTGACTACATCCTCTTAAATTATAACAGCCACTGCAAGTCTACTTATGTCTTGTGTTGTCTATCCTGTCCCTTGTCTGTCTTAAAATGCACAACTGTGAGTAGTCACTTCACTTTATGTTTAACTGTATATATCTTTTTACATACTGTAGTTTATGCACCATTGATCCATGGCAAAATGGAAGTTAGTCTCACTCTTTACAGTGTATATGATTAAAATAACACTTGACTTGACATTTTACGTACAGTAAATTGGCTCCCTTCCCTTGTTTTCTCAACTTCTCAGGTGAGCCACAGAAACATTGTTTCCTTTCATCTCACTCACCCAGCTGGGCCTTGCAGTTCTCAATGGTCTTGTCCAGGTTGAGCTGGAAGCGGCTCCTGATCTGCCTCTTGGGGGAGGTGAGTAGGGGTGGCGCCCCCTGCTGTTGCTGTTGCTGCACGCTCTCACTCAGCTCCTTCAGGTCCATCTCTGCCTTACTGCGGTCTGAGAGCAGGCAAACACACACAAAGCAAACAGGGATTTTATTTCTTTGCATTTACTCATGACTACATTTTTATACAGTGGTGAAAAAAGTCCAGTCCTACTACATGTTCTACTTATGGTCTTGACAGGTGATTCCAATAATTAGCTTAGTGACCTTACTGAACAGCTGTGTGTGCTGATTAGAATCACCTGGCTAAAAGCGAATGGTTGGAATGGATGTAGGACTTTTACTTCTGCATTCCCAAGTACATGCCTATTCAATAAAAGAAAATGACACCATAGAAGGACCACAGTACAGCTTGCAAGCTTGGGTGTTCATTACATTTAAAGGAATAGTCCACCTCTTTATGAAAATTGGCTATTCACCTCCTGACTCTTGAGTTACATAGGTGGGCAAAAGCATTTTGGTCTCAGTTCCGGCGTTTTCCTACTATGGCATCCCCGATTTTCCCAATTTTTTAGCTTTAGCTTAGCATAGGCGCTGGAATGTAAAGTTGCCAGATAGCGACTCTTTGGCAACTTTACTTTCCAGTGCCTTTGCAAAGCTAAAGGTAAAATCGGGGTTGCCACGCATGCACTGAGACAAAAATGCTCTTACCCACATATAAAACTCCAGGTAAGGGGGTGAATAACCAATTTTCATAAAGGGTGGACTATTCCTTTAAGGCCTCAAGTGATGAACCAGAGGTAGGAGACTTTTTGTTTCGGAGGCTCACCAAGGTTAAGGTTGAGGATGCTGCCTGTGGTGGGGGCCTTCTCCTGCTTGACTGTCGCTGTGGGCGTCTGGGAGTGGAATGGTTTTGGACTGTCCATGACGATGCCTGTGCCACCTGACTTAGCAGGTGCAGGAGAAGCTGTCAGGCAAGAAAAAAAGAACAATTTGCTATAATCGGTTTTTGGAATTGACATTACAAAACAATTTAATCTGACAAGGAGATGCCTTCCTTCTTTCCTGAGTCAAATCAATCTAGTTATCAATACCAACTGCTTCCATTGCTGAGGAAAGATTGTGTTCGTGTCTTGTCAACATATTGAATAAATGTGGGCTGCACTAAGTTGTCAACATATTGAATAAATGTGGGCTGCACCAAATTGCAATGAATGTCAACACTGTATTTTGGAGAATGAAGACATTTTTTGTCACCGTCATCCTGTATTAAAGATGCAGTTAGTTAATCTTTGTTATTGTTTGCTGTAGGCTGCTGATTATTATTATACAATAAGGGTTATGTGTTTACAAACCACATAAAATTACTGACTGCACCTTTAAGTTTCTCTCCCACCGTCTCCAGTCTGATGTGAATGTAATGAGGGAGGGAGAGTACCTGTGCAGTCCTGTGACTCCTCTCCGGTGCTGTAGTGTCCAGACGGAGCTCTGGCCTGGCTCTTATCTGCCCCCTCCTGTTCCCCGTCCGAACCCGTGTGGGCTGAAGAGTTTGTGCTCATTGGAGAGCGAGGCATGTCCGTCACCGAGATCCGCCTCCCGACAGCCGCGCCCATCCCCATGCCGCCGCCTCCTCCTCCACCTCCTCCACCGCCGCCGCTGCCACTGCTGGCGGAGAGCATGCCTTTGCCCAGGAGCATCTTGGGAGAGGCAGTCATGTCAAAGTTGAATTTGATCTTCTCCTGCTTCTCGGGCTTGACTGAGCCAGCTGCCGGGTTGGAGGGGTCCAGCAGCATCTGGAACTGGTTGTCGGGCGTGTAGGGCGTACGGAAGGGGGCGTAGTTGAAGACGCCGAATTTCTTGCGGATGTTCTCCACGTAGACCTCCATCTCTTGCATGGCGCTGTTGAAGATGCTCTTGGTCTTCTTTACAGAAAAGGGGATCTCTTTGGACATGAGGTAGCAGTTGTTGATAGGTACCCAGGCCCTAGTGAAAGAAAAGATCTTAGTCTTGATGCTAGGTTTGGCTAGTACTTTTATTAGTCTTTCTTATAACATTTACAGTATTAATATTAAGAACATTCTTAGGTTCATACATAAATTGAGAGTAATTATTTAATAACACTTTAATAAAGTATTTCTAATCCTCAATTTTGCATCAGTAGTCTGCAGACACTTCAAAAGTGTTTCTCTCACCTGTCATGTTGACCAAAGAAACGTGCATCCACCTGTCCATCTTTGTCTCTCAGAGCTTTGGCTGGCCAGAAAGGAAATCCCTTCAGTTTGGCCCAAACCAGAGGATGGGGGTTACTCTACAAAGCATTAGAAACACCTTGGGGTTAGGGGAAGAAGTCATATATTAACAAATAAACCCTACGCTCTCAATCTTTATTTGGCTTCTTCTATAAATAGACTGCATAAGGAAACTAAGGTTAAACAGGGCCATCCAAAAATTGTTTTTAGCCCATCATCGTAAAGATGGCAGATTAACATGGGAAAAATGACAGATAACCAAATTAACACTCCTGGTGTAAGCGGAGGTGCTAAGGTCGGGGAGGACAGGGCACACACTTACACATGGCTCACAAAACCAGTTGTCTCTCTTCTGGCACGCTGACAGGTAGCACTCTGGACACACTTCAATCTCATTCATCTGCCAAGGAGGAAGGGAACTGACATTTCACATCATGCGGCAGGCATGTGCCCATATAACCACAACATGACCTCACACAGAGTTCAGTTCAGCTTACACTGTCCTCAGACATGCTAGCCCACTCAAAGCTACATAGCAAGTTTTACTTTAGTTATTATAGATGTACTTTAACTTCAATGCTGGGTGAATCTCAATGCCCCCATTCCCAACCCCTTAGCCCTAACCCCTTAAGGACTAAATTAGCATCAATATGCATTTACAGTAGTTACTTTACGTTGCATCTCTAAACATCCTGAAAGTTGTCCTTTAAGAGCATTCAAGATTCCTGCTAGAAGTGGGGAATTCCAGTTTTAGCCAGATTAGGAGGGATGAGGCGCTTGGGGGCAAACTGAGATCTTATAATTACAGGTTTGGAGTAGATTGTAATAGAGCTTGGCATTTCCCCTTTCTGTTATAACAGTCTAACAATCCAACATTGTGTCAACAACCATACAAAGAACTTACTACGAGACAAAATAAGTATCTATCAATCAATCAATCAATCTATCTATCGATCTACTTACCTCATGTTCACAAATTCGTACAATGACTTTAGCAGTAGCTGTGAGCTTGTGATTGCCTGCATAAACAGAACACAGAAAGCAAGACATGTCACTCAGGATGCTGTCAGTCAAGTCAAGGGCTTTTCCTTGGTTTACTGTAATCCATCAATGTGAAATTCCTCCACTGACCTCCATTGTAAATAATGCAGTTGTGCAAAATCCACTTGACATCCGCCAAGAAGGCTTCTGTGCATCCGTACATTTTCTTTTTGATGTTCTAGGAGAAAGCAGGTCATTGAAAGCAAAGACTCAATGCAGGGCTGATAGTGAAAAAAAATCCTAAGCCTGAACTTTTTTCCATGCCGGGGAGGTGGGCGCGGGTGGCAGGGTGTTAGGTTTGCAACGCACTTTAAAGCACTACTTGGTCATGGGCAAACTCCATATTTTCGACTCTGAGGCAGTGAAGAGTGTGCAAGGATGTACTTTTAACTTGGAACGTGTCATTTATCATTCCCCATGAGTGCCATGCAATCTATTTAAGGGTATAATAAGTAGGAAATGTTGAAATTTTAGTTGAAATTTTAGTTGAATCCTCTTTTTTCTCCAGTCATACTGGTAGGCTACGCCTGAAATTAGGCATGGTGCCTGAACACTATCAGCCCTGTCAATGGATAGATCTCAATAAACCGGATAACAGGATGAGTAATTTCTGGTAGGAATGCTTTAGGTGAACATGTTCTGTTGGGGATGTAAGAATATACTGTAATATAAGGAATGTCCTGGAATGGCCCTATGTTCTTAGTGACAGTAAGAAATATGCAGAAAAGTAAAGAAAAGACGATAAGTGGGGCTGAGTACTTAAAGATATCAGGTATAAGGGAGCATGCGTGATGATGTAATACAGGGTATTTTACAAACAGCGTGAAAAGGCATCCCAGTTCATTAACAGAAGTTTGAGATGTTTCGCAGTGAGGTTTAGGGAGTGTGGAATTTCTTCTGACCTTCTCCAGTGTGCAGAGGTCCATGGGATGGAAGATGTACTCAGCGTAATCTGGGTGCTGCTCTAGAGACACAGGCTTCTGAAAGGGCTCCGTCTGAAACACACACACATACACACACCCTCATAGTTATTCAACATGTTATAAACACACACACACACAGCATTGTTTTCATCACCCAAAACACACACAAACACACACACACACACACACACAAACTACATGATGACAAAGGATTGACGAAACTCAAAGACGACTAAAACAAGCCCACTCCAAACATGTTAAACAGAGAGGGTGTAGAGGTGGTAGGGGTTAGGACAGGGGGCACAGAGAAAAAGAGAGAGAGAGAGAGAGAGAGAGAGAGATCTGAAAAAAGCACAAGGCACACAGGAAGAGCGGGGGTTAAAGGGCAGGGGGGTGGGGGTTAGGGTTAGGGTGGGGAGGCTGTTTTATGGTGAGCGTTTACCCAATTATAAGCCTTTCTCTGCGAAGTAGTAGCGTGTGGGGAGTGAGATGAGGAGGAGCGAGGCTGGTCCTGTAAGAGAACAGAGGGGGCAGCTATATCCTCACCAAACCACAGCCCCCCCACCCCAACCGCTAACACCACCACCACCCTCCAAAGTCCCTAAACACCGCCACTAAGGACAATAGAACCGTTAGCCAATTCCTGTAAGGAACTGCTTCACCTAAGCTCAGTAAAGCTAAACCTTTTATTCTGACTATGTTGAGGACAGATGGGAAAGTTGTAGGCAGATGTCGGTGGGTAGGTAATCCCACACATAAGAGATATCATATTGGAAAACAACAAATACTAGGCCTATATCTTTTGCTTTTTTCCGCCTCCTTTCCACTTCACCTGAAGTTTCCATCTGGGGTGGTTTTCCAGCCAGGAAAAAAAAAAGAGACTAAACGATTCCAGTGGGACAATAAACAAATGGCTACATGATCCATTATTTTCACTGGGCTCATGAGGAAACATTAAACACATCACCCCTGACAATGCCAAGAGGTCTGGGAGGAGGATCTGAGAAGGACCTTCACAGGTCTCTCCTTTTAATGGCACGGTTTGAGTCTCTTCAGCCATGCAATATTCAGCACCTGGGCAAATGGTATTATTTGCCAATGTGAGTGTTACTGCCAAGCAAAAGAACAAGGACAAGGCCAATGGTTATATAGGGACTGCAGGTCCAAGAACAACAGCAGTTCTAGTACTCACATAAAGAAGGCCATTGGCAAAAGCATCAAACAAAAGTGGATTCTTTTGTTTAGCCACATGTCTGTGAATACACTGGTCCAACCTCTGCATGCTATACAGGCACAACTTAACCACAACTGACAGCTCACATCAGATGCTCCTCTGAATCTCAAAGAAGAGGGAGAAGGAGAGAGAAAAAAAGAGGAAAAAAGATAGAAAGACAAAGAAAGGGAGAGAGAGAAACAGAGAGAGGGAGAGAGAGAAAGAGAGAGAGAGAGAGAGAGAGAGAGAGAGAGAGAGAGAGAGAGAGAGAGAGAGAGGAAGTACTTACACCCGGTTGCTTCATCTTCTGCAGAGCGAACTTAAGCAGGTAAGACAGCTGGTCTAACGTTAGCATGGTCATGGCCTTACTCTGAGTCTCTATGCATTCTGCTACAGTGATTTTCTGAGAAGGAAAGGGAGGAGAAAGACAGGGGGGGAGAGCACACTGTGTTTACACTGTACAAACTTCACTACCTTCTAATCAATACACCTAAATCTGAGAATGTATTCCATACCCTAATTCTCTGCTTATGACCCTGGAATTACGAATAATGAGTTACTATTAAAATACTACTGTTGCACAAAGCCAAACTGTAGTAATTTAAATACATTTAAATACATTTTCAAGCATTAACTAAATATCTCAGCACTTTAAAAGTATATGAACCAATTATCATTCCAAGTGGGCAGCTAACATAAAGGTAGAGCTAAAGTAAAGCTAAACAGCTATTGTTATACTATTGTTATTGTACTATTTCTATCTATTACTATTAAACTAGTGTTATAACAGTAGCTAAATTGTGATCTTCTTCTGCTCCCACCATCCCATACCCCCCACCCCCACCCCCTGCCCTGCACCCCTGAGCAGCTGACATGGCTGCCCCTGGCCCGCCCCCACAGCGCCACACAGCTCCCGCGGCTGCCTGCGGTGTGTGAGAGAGTGAGAGAGTACCTCACACTCGGGGCAGAACCAGTCGCCCTCGGGCTCTGCTGCCAGTTTCAGGCACTTAGCGTGGTACACACGCGGGCACAGCTCGCAGCAGAGCACCTGGCCCTCGCGGTGGCACACCCAGCAGTAGAAGTCGTTGCGGCCGTCCTGCGGTACAACATCAACAGGGTCTGTGGTGAGTGCTGGCTGCTTCACATAGTAAAAGGGACCATGTCTTAGCTCAGACTGAAATGCAGGCAAGAGAAACACAAAAAGGGGTTCGGGTTTCAAAACACACGCATGTGAGATTTCACACAGGCAAACACAGCTGGACAGTGAAAAAAAAAAGGATTAAACAAAGCATTATACACTACAATATATATATGCACACACGCACACATATTGTACATGCATAGTAGAATTAATACTGGTGCCCCACAGTGATGCACTTGACTTTGTACAATACAGTATATTAACAATAATATATTTGCATACAAATATAATATTGCTATACCAAATATGTTAATAGTAGAATAAACAGAACATACTCAGACAAAAAGCTAACTCTAAATACAAACATAAGCTACTACATGCTAAAATATGGATGTGATGGCACACTAGGGTAATCATGTGCAATATCAAAAGCAAGCTCACTAATGCTGAACCAGAGTAAGAGGCAAAATGGCCTCCCAAAATAGGGTACACAATGCAAGAATCCTAATGTAGGTTATTCTAAGTCTGTTCTACACCAAGAGTCAATAGATGATTGTATGGCTGGCAGAGTTGGCCTTGCTAGCATTGATTCTGTCACATCATGGAAAAAAAATGTCTCCTACAGCTCCCTCTTCATAGGCAATATAAGAGCTTACGTTTGTGGGACATTTGCCACACTGCCGTCCAGTGAAAGGTCCCATTTGATCTAAACATTGATCTATATTAAATTTACATGTAAATGCCTTGACTGGGTCCATGGAGTTTTTGCTTTGTACAAAGTGGTCATCTTAAGTCTCCATAATGTCACTGGCTGATAAACGCTATAAAAGGTTGACATGCAATTTGAATTAGGACCACGAGGTATGTTGACCCAATGGTGGCGTCTTCCTCATGGCCATTTATAAGGTTAAACTACATCTTCAGTATTTTGGGGTTTGGCCAAGCTTTTTGGCTAAACTGAAGCGTTTCTGAACCAGTCAAATACCACTAGCACAAGTCAACTGTGAAGTATAATGACTACAATGTAGGTAACTTATCACAGTTAATGATGTGCAGGTTTTATTTCATTACTTCATGAATTGTCAAATGCTAATTATTTCTTTAAGACAACAGGCCTGACCCTGGCAGTCACAATTGCTTCAGTTCTAAACCTTACATGCGACCCAAATACAAACTTTAGTTATATTTTCTATTCACACTATAATCCACCTGCCACTGAACAACACATTCTTGCTATCCAAGAGGGATTTTGCAACAATTCAATGAACCAGGAGGGCAAGCAAAGCCATAGAACCCCAAGCACAAGGAACATAAACACATGATGTACAAGTCCACTAGACCATGTAAGGAGGCCAGTTCCTCGACAGTTCTCATACAGCCATGCAAAACCTGAGTAAATACTTTGGCAACAGCTTTCTGCTTAATACCCTTCAGTTACAAAGCTAACATGTATTTGATGTCAAAGAGACAGTGATCTGTTGTGGGCAAAAAAATTGTTTCAGGCATCATCTTTAACATGCAACCATGCATCAAATCGTCAAATGCAAACTGGATTGCGGTATTAACGTTGTGAATCACTGCAAGAATCAATGCATAATCAGACTTTTTTTTTTTTTTTGCGTTGTGTGTGTGTGTGTGTCTGCTGTGCTCAGTGTGTGTGTGTGGGAGAGGTGGTATCAGGTGCTGCACCTGGTCTTTGCTGCTGTTCACCGCCCCTGGCTTCTTCTTCTTCTTCATGGGGCTGGGGGAGGTCTCTGAGGGAGAGTGTCCATTGGATGAGTGAGGGGGGCTGGGCACCTTGCGCTTCTGGGCAGTGCGATCCACCGCCCCGGACTCAACTCCTGCAACTGAACCACCACAATCAAGGTCATGGTCAAGCATTTGCAACACTGTTACAAAATTTAGAAACATGTTTAAAACGGAAAAAAAGAAAACAAATAAAAGGATCACCCTACATCTACAGCCTGGACATATGTTAATAACCCATGATTGGTCCAAGTGGAAGCACATTCATATATCAATCATATATTCATACAGAGACTGTCAATTCATTTCCATTGCTGTGTAAAATTCAAGGCTCATAGTTATAAACACTACAGTATACAGAAGGATGTCTCTATATTTGGCTGTGGGTCACTCCAGTGTAGGTAGTCCTTGACCAAGTGCAATGTAGGCCAAGGAATGTTTACAGTGGTGCCTTTAAAGAAATACACCACCTTTCAGGCAAATTTACTCATTTTCTACCTCCCTGAGAGTTAAACAATTGAGTTTTACCTTGCTTCAGTTCATCCAGCCATTCTTTCAGTCTGACGGCAGTGCTTTTATCTTCAGGTTAGCATATACTGTATAATTGAATCCTTTGGTGTCAATTAGCATCTCACGAAAAGCATCTTACTTAAAAAGGTCCACAGAATTCTGGTATTTCTCCTATTTTCTCCTATTTACTGTAAAATCTACTAAGAGTGACGGAAAATGAAATGTAGCCATTTCCTAGACTGATATGAAATGGAACTATTTCCATGTCGGCATAGGCCTAATATTTAAGTAGTTCAAGCTGGTTCAAGTCATAAATCAACTAGTCCAAGCCACTGTTTCTTGACTACTACGCCTGAATGAGAGAATAGTTCCATATCATCTTGGTATAGAAAATCAACACCCTTCATTTTCTGATGCTATTTGGAAGGATTCATAATATATGCCAACACACAGATAAAAACACTACCGTCAGACTGACAGAATGGCTGGATAAACTGAATCAAGGTCAAAATCAGTGGGAGGTGAAAAATGAGTAAATTCGCCTGCAAGGTGGCAAAACATTGTAATAACTAAAAAGGTATACCTAACGAGGAGAAAAACAACCAAATGATTATCTCTATGGCAGTTTCTGAAATGACATACTGTGCACACTGCTCTAAGCCTACACTGATAATGACAGAAAAGTATGCTGTGAGCAGTGGGCATAAAGCAAGATGACATTTCAAAAACAACCTTAAGTGTTGTGGTGTCAAAAATAAATGGGCAAAGAAGACAAGGTGAATAACGATCCTCTCACCTTTGGATCGTGTTGAAATCTCCATCCCCTCGACAGCATCCGACTCCACTTTCACCTCCTCCTCTGCCAAGCTACAAGTGAGAAATAACGAATTAGCTACATCATGCCGCATGAATTTGTTCTTCTGGCATGGTCCTAAAATCAAATTCCTAAAATCTTGCTTTATGATACTGTCTGTGAAAAGAAAAAGAGCACAAGAAATGGCACAACTATAAGGTTGCTAATAAAGTTGTAGCTTGTTAAGCTAAGAATGCTAATTTACTGACTCCCTTCAGATCAAGTAACACACAGGCAGATCTTATGTTACCTCAAGGACCTCACAGGATACCCACATATCATTAGTCAACACAGTACTACACTTGAGTAGGAATGAATGTCCAGCTGAGTTAGTCAGCCATAGTTTGACAAACTAACTGTTAAGCATGCATTGCACCTAATTAGCATGCTGTAGCAACATGATAAGTCATCAAGAAATACAAACACAAGCTTTCATTTCACAGCATTAAAAATACATCCCAGTGGATGTTGATATGCACCACCATGGTTTACAGATGTAATCTCAGATTGCCTCCTAGCAATAAAAAGACCACTGGCTGCGCTACAGCATCCAACATCCAACAAATGCTACAGCATTTGCAATTACCATTTGGTTACCAATGTTAAGTGGCTTCTTTTATCAATTTGCATGAATGTATCTTTTGAAAGAGTTTTTTAGTTTGTTAAACAGGAAGACCCATTCTTATAAACCTTTTTATAACATATGATTTGTAATCCTTTCTAGAAGAGGCAAAGAAAATCAATAAAGTTTTCACATTTCTGACACAAGACGGACCTCAAGACAGAATATTGTTAGCCATGCCATCCTGTTTACTTTTTGGCAGTGGTTCACCAACTGCTGGGCAGTCTATTTTTGTTTGACATTTAAAAGTGAGTCCAATCTAAAATCAGGGTGGCTTCCTGACTTATCTTCAGTGGAGAGAAAATCATTGAGTCATTGAAAGAGTTGTTTAGACTATATTCAGAGCCTGTGTCTTCTGTCACGCACACAGCCTTAAGCTTCTCCTTATTCAATTCCTGTAGGCAACAATACACCTGATTCACTGACATAGTAACCGTCACTTCTTAAGCAATGGAGGCTGGAAGACTGATGTGAATAATCCATTAATTACATAATCAGCAGCCAAGGCTTATAGATCCCAATAATTAAAACTAACAGCAACTAACTTGAGAAGCACCTATGATCAAACACTTTCAGAATACTCATAAAAAGACACATTCAATAATTGTTTTGTTTTTTTTCTCGTATTTTCCAACAGGGCAAGCCAAATCTGCAACAGGAAATGATACCCAAAATTAACTCCTGTGACATCTGCACAATATCTGTATCCACAAGTCTTCCACTTCAGGCTACTGCCCTTCATTGAGCTACTGATTCCTAACCAGTCAGATGTCACTGGGTCCTCAGGAGGTCATTCTCTCATGCCTCTCAAGAGAGTTTCATGCTATGTGAAGGTTGATCTGATAACATGGACAACAAGTCCACGTAACAAAAAGAAAAAAGAAAAGAAAAAGAAAAGGAAGCATGAGAAGCACTGAACTGAAATGAATTGCCTTGTATCTTGCTGTGATTCGAGTCATACATCATTATTCGGTTAAAATCATCTCCAATCATGAAATGGACAATGCATAGCCTAATGTTGCATCCTACTGCATGGATTTCATTCTGTGATGCAAAAGGTTATTTGTCAATTTTGACTGTTAGACTGTTACAACTAGGCTATTCCAGACCAAATTCTGGAAATTAATTTACAAGGGTTAAATTAATTATTAGAATAAATTAACAAGAGTTTTGATAAATCATAAACAAAAATATGCACAGAAACTAATGTGCAATTTGAAAAAGGAATTCAATTTGAATTCCATGCACAAGCAAGCCAGCATGTGTTAATGTAGGGAGGGAAGGATGTGGTTTTCCTTTCCCCCAGGCCTCCAGCGATCTGCTTCGCCCAAAATCGATTACCGAGCCACTGAGGACGTGCACAGAATCATCTGTCTATTTTAACACAGTGACGTGCACCCGCCAAGGCTTTATGAATGATGAGGCAGACAAGCTTGAAAGCTAGAACCCAGTCGATATGTCGGTGGCATCCTGAATATCCAATCCTTTGAATTTTCCATTTCGGCACAGCTACATACATTTGGGTTGAGAAGCACAAGCAGCCAGGCTGTGCATCGTTCTCCTCCGAGGAGCTTCCGTCATGGGAACTGAAGCGCCCAGAGTGGCTGTTGTTGTGCGTTTGCATGGCAACAATGACTGCGCAGTCAATGCCTAATGCTGAAAATGGAGCTTGGCTGGTCACAGGCAAGCCCTCTCCAGAGAGACAACTACTCAATAATTTCTAGGCCTGTTCCTCACATCCTTGCATGACAATCTGAGAGACGAAGCCACAACATCCTGCCTTGTGATCAACTCAAGGATAAGCAACACCCACCATTCTGATTCAGACTCATTTTAAACCGAATATATTTCCCATTAATGAGCTGTATGTAAGCCTGCCTTAGAGGCTGACCTGAAACGTCGGCCCTCTGACTCAATAAACAATGTTAAACTGATCTGTGACGGGGGATTGTCGAGCATCCATGTCTGTACGTATTTATTTCTCAGAGGCAACAAAGGTTTCATTTTTACTGGCAGCTGCTGTGCCAGATCTAACTGCCTCAGTGGAAGCAGGCATCTCTGAGTCCTCTTCTTCTTGAGACGGCAGACATCTCTGCCCACCGCCCCCCCCCTCCTCCTCCATCTCTGCCCACCTCCACCCCCACCCCCACACCTCCGCCTCCATTAGGTCTCTTCTCTTTCTCTCTCTCTCTCTCTTCAGCTCCATCCATTCTCCATCTTTAATGCCCCTCCACCCCACCCCCGATCCCCCACCCGCACAGACAGACACGCATGCACATCCGCCGTCGCTCTCCTCCCTTCCTCCCTCTGTCCATCTCTGGAGGAGAGAAAATGACAGCAAGCAGAGAAAAACATGTACAGAGACAGAACACTTGCCATCTTGGCCTCCTCCTCCTCCTCATCCTCCATTAGAACCTGCCTGCACACTAGAAAACAATCCAGCGTTCTTTTCATCTCATGCAAATCACTGCCACAGTATACAGCAAACCTGTCACTCCCACAAACATCAAATATTATCTGAAAAACAATTAATCTCATTACCTCACTGACATAACATTCAAACCTCAACATCAAAATAATTCACACGTAGAAGCATACCTTTTTCTTTAAGGATACAAAATACAGGTTCTTCAGCCAGGGCTTTTAAAAATACTGTTTGTTTTTTTTTCTTTTCTGTTCAAATTATGAGGCTGGTAGGGAATGAGACAAAGATGGGTGCAGAAATTTCCAGAAGGGCCCTGCTCTCCCTGCTGCTGCTCTCAGTGCGATTGTCAATCTTTAACCTCAGCTGTGGGCTGCCGATTGGTTTGAGCACCACACGGAGGCGTGTGATTGGGCGGCAGACGCAGTGTGCCACACTGGCTCCCTTCTTTTCCCCTCTCCCGGCTCAGATCCTCTGCTGCAATGCAGGGAGGGCTTCTTGCCTTCTCTCTCCTCCACAGCTATAGCATGGCATCTAATTCCTCCCTTTTGCTCCCTGTTGTCTCTCTCCTTGTTCCTCTGTCACCGTCACCAAGCCTGTGTTCGTGGTGTGATATCAAAAAAAATAAAAAATAAAAAATAAAAAACTGTTCATGGCTGATAGTTGACGCAGCTGATATCAAATTCCACTTCCCTTTTTTGCTCTGCCCTCCCTGGCTTTTAGCAATCTCAGGGCGTCCATTTTGAAGCCATGTTGCTGTTGCTGTTGCTGCTGCTGCTACCACTGCTGCTGCACGACTGCTGCTGTTGCTGCCACAGAGGCTGCAAACCTGCTGCTGTAGAAGAGGGCAAGTCACTCCTTGCCTTGTACACAGCCTGGCTCGAGAAGGAAATGCTCTCACAAAAAAACAACTAAATAAAAAAAAGGATGGAGATGTCACAGGCCTACAAGGCTAACCGGTAATTCTGTTTAAATGAGGAAGTAAAAAAATCTACATATAGCCATCTTATAGTGCTTGTCACACAATTTTAAAAATAGAGGCCAATTACCCCGCTAATTACAAAAAGGAATAGGCTATAGTCTTTGCAATAGGTAATGACTATATTATTATGACCAAAAAATATAGTATCATCTCCAATCTGTGACGTCATCACACATCAATGGGCATTTGAGGTTACCCAACAAAGCCACCATGCAACCTTAAAAAATAGTTTGAAGATCAGACACAAGAAGTTGGAATCAAAAGACAAGCACGTGTCACAAAAGAGATGAATGAGACAACAAAACATCAGGAGGCCTCATGAAGGGATTAAGTGACAAGCGTCTCACCAAACAGTGCTACAACCAGCTAGCGCTGGGATTAAAAGGCCCTGCTCTTTAATCAGCTCTGATAACCCTTCAAACACCTGCTTTGTTACTAACAATCTGCTGAGAGCACCAAGGTCGTCAAAGCCTCTTTGACTGCGGCTCTCACATCAGGGTCTGAGGAGACCATAAACCTTTCCTTTTGTTGCCATGAACAACAGCAGTGGTGTTTGTCTGACGGGCAGTAAAAAGCAGACAAACTAGAAGTGCAACTCCGAAGTGCATATGTCATTTCAGGGAAGACATAGACAAGGACCACCCCACTCCCCCCTCCCCAACTCACTCACCACCAACACAGCTCATTAAGTGCAGAGGGGGTGAAGGGGGGGGGGGGAATCTTATTCAAAACAGATTTTTTTTTTTTCCCTCTCCCTCAAGCTGTCCTTAATGTTTCTCTGTGGAATGATGCCACAATTCCAAGTCAGATCTTACCCATAAACATAAAACAGAATGGATAGGAGGGGCACAAGTAGAGAGAACATCTGTAATGGCTGACTTCATGCACAGAACAAAACCTTCAAGAGCTTAGCATAAGGCCTACTTCCTCTCTAGACAGATCCTCAACAGTCAGACAGTGTGCTGAGGTGATCCAAAATGGAGCTGTTGTTTTGCTTTGGTCTGATCTGCGAAATAAAGCAAAACAGGAAATGTCCTCCACCAAACAGTTGCAGCTAAAATAGCCATGAGCCGTGTGACAAGCAAATATTTCACATTTTATGACACAGCTGTCCTATTTAGTTTTTTTCTTCCAATGACTTTAACACTCCTGTGCCGGTTCTGTGGAGGGTGACCAGTGACGTGACCTGGCTCTTAAGACCACACTGCTGCTTAGATCTCACCATATGCCACAAGTCTCTAGTCAAGGCCTTCCATTTTGAGAGGTCTGACTGGTGTCACAGGCTTAAGCCTCCTGCCTGCAAATGTTACAGATTTCTTAGGGGAAAACAGACATTTCCTGTTGACAAGCCCAATATGTAGTCTAGAGACTAGCTGTCACCTGATCCTGTGATCCATTCTGTCACATAGCAGACAGTACAGAGAGAGAGAGACTGTAATACTGTGCTCCTGCCTGCCTCCTGTCCTTTGGTGTGGTGTGACTTACAGTTTTCCTGTTCAATCATAGGTACTGCCTTTTTACAGCTTTACAGTCACTAAAACACATGCTAGCAAGGTAAAAGAGGATGTGAAATAATGAAAAAGCAGGCTTACCTCTGTGGATGCATGGTTAACAAACACAGTGTGTTATGTCAATGCTTACTAAAACATGGAGGACAACCCTCAGCCTTCACTATGCACACAGCAGAGCCACGGCACTTCAGGCTGCCCGATCTGCTGGCCGAATGTAAACCAGGCTCTGATTGGCTGCTTCTCAGGGGCAGAATGTAATGCAGTAGCTGATTGGCCGTTCCATTTCCTGGCTGGGTGTCTTTTGTTCAGCACAGGCAAACGACGGCAGCAGTGCTTTGGACAGAGGGAAAAGCAACTAGGCCCGATCCACGAGATCAACACGCAGAAGGACAGAACAGCCCAGACAACTATGCAGGCTGAAACAGCAGCTTTTCAATGGCTATTTTACGTGAAATCAATGTGATCATTTTAAGAGGGAAAGCCTGAAAATAGATCTGTTACAGAAGCCTAAGGCCCTCAACTCAAAAGGGAAGAAAAGGCCTTTGTCTGACAGATCCCTCCCTTTAGTTAAACAATCTATGGCAAGGGGAAAAAAAAGTAAACGTAAAAAAGTAAACAAGAGTAAAAAACTCTTGCAAGCAAATAGCTTTTTATTCAACTTTAAGCCCCATGAAATAGATCATGTAGGCTAATCAGTTTTGATTAAGGATTTGGAAGATAATTTGCATCTTAATAGCCGGTACACATTTGAAAATGAATTTCATAATATGGATTTTTGTAGGCTATTTAAAAATTACAGAAAAAAATGTTACTATCAATATCGGGTCAGAGGTGGTGTCTTCTACCACTTGCCCACTGTCCTATAACATCCCAAGCCACTTGACTTGGCTTTGGTCCTGATAGTTTGGTTTCTAACATTTGGCATACATGGGACAATTGTGCAGAACATGCCTGATATCTTGATATCTTTGCACTTTATGTCTAGTGAGTTGTGATGTCATACACATCTTACTTATACATCTTATATACATCTTACTTATAGGCTACTTCTTCGTTGTATGTGTTAATTTTAACTTGCACATTTCGAGCTTAGAGAAATGCAATTTCAGTCTGTGTGCAATACTGCGTACTGTTGCAGTGCTTGATTGACAATAAAGTTTGCTTTGACTTTGACTTTGAGAACAGTAGGCAGATGGCACAGGACAATATGCAAGACAGCAAATGCCGCTGGTCAGTAGACGTGGGACAACACACAGGACAGTTGTCAAGTGGCACAAATCATGCGAAAACAATACAGTGCAGCTTTACCACAAACTGCCACTCCGTTTCGACTGTATACGATAGGTAATGAGCAATGAGGGTATGGTAGGTAATGAAGACCTTTGGCTCATAACCAGATGGTCTTATAGTGTAGAGAAGGGTGACCAAACGATCCTGATTACCAGGAACAGTCCATGATTTTGGTGATCTGTCCCCGGTAAAATACAAGAAAAATCCACTCTGTCCTGGATTTTTGAAGTTAAAAAAAAAAAAGATATTATTTCAAAGGCATTGACTGTACAAATAGGAATAGTCCCAGTCACCAATGGGAATTCAGGGAAATTTAGCCAACACATCTCAGCCAGAGATCTAATCCAGGTACTGTAGAGCAAATTCAAATGTGCTAAAGTAAGCCTGTGCCTGATCCCATTGCTAAGCCATCAGAAGTAGGCTAGACAGTCTTCATGCAGCTATTTTTTCTGACATGGCAGCCATCAGCCTAGTTGTTTACAAAGTGCCTCAACAGTGCTCCTCTGTCATCATAAACCATATGAATAGCTATCATAGGAGTAGGCCTTGGATTGATGTGATCGATGTCTAGCGTCTGTTTTATAAAAACACTGGACATAAAAACAAATAAACACCAGAAATACCTCTAATAGTCTTCTTGATTCTCTCCTCTCTAAGGATTGACAGTGTAGGCCTAACTGTCACAGGCTTGGCTTCAGTGTAAGCCTGTTTGCTTGTTGTGCAATGCTGGCCATGTTCACTAACCAGAACTAACCAAACTTCACTTGTCTTCTTCCAACATGTGCTGTTGGAATGATATGCCTAATGTTTTATGTTGTGTTCTACTGCTTAAACCAATGGGTAATTCCCTAATTTTTACAGTCAATGGTAATTCCACATTCATGTTATATCTAAGTATCGCTTCAATTCGTATAAACTTTGAAGGCTGGTTGTTATGATAGGGTTAGCCTAGCTATCAGCTAGTTAATGGCTTTCTTGAAGGCCACTTCAACATTGATATGTTCAGCAAGTTCTTATTTCTTACCTATCTTGACTTCTCTCTTGAATCCAACGGTGGAACAGTAGAAATATAGCCATAAGCCAATATTTGTCTTTGCTGGATAGTTAACGTTGAAAACTGAAAATGTAACTCCGTGCCGAACTCATCATAGGAGGTGCCTGCTGCCGTTAGTTAGCGGTGAGGAAAACCGTCAGATTCGAACTAAAAGCCTGAAGTGTTCTTGAGTTCTAAAAGTTGCTAATATGTAGCTTATTTCAGCACTGTACAAAGCTATCTGTTGGATGAAATGTTAGCCTAGTCGATGATATTTTATGGATGGTGCAACTTAACTGATCTGGCACGCATATATGCAACTAAAGTGTTTCAGGTGAATTGCAACACATTATCATGTATAATTTTCTCATAGGTTATTACAGGTTCTGTTATCTTGATGCTGATTGGTTAAGGTCTAGCCATTGAGGAAAAAAATAGGCATCAGAATTGATTAGTCTATCAGTGTAGATAATTCAATGAAAACTCATATTTTAAAGATCTCTTGATTTGAAAATGGTAAATTGTAATGTTTCCATAATTGTGGCAAATTGTAATATCTAATTTAAATCTGCACTGGGCATTTTTGGTTAGGCCTACCACAGCTTCTGAACATTCTAAACTTGGACAATCAAGCAATTTCCTTAAACTCTTGTCAGGTGGCATAATGTGTGTGATTGTCATGTGTCATGGATGATAAGGGATCTATCTATCTATCTATCTATCTATCTATCTATCTATAAAACAGGATTTAGCTTCTTCTTCTTCTTCTTCTTCTTCTTCTTCTTCTTCTTCTTCACCACCAGAGAATTGCTTGCAACTTGAGGCAATACAATGGAATTGGCTTTTGTCTAACTGTTTTGGTTTTCAAGGATACAAGGACTTTTTATTGTCACATGCATATGATTACTACTGTAATAAATGCAGTGAAATTTGTGACTGGTGTCAGCCCATTTGTGCAAGTACAGAAGTTCTGTAGGAAAGGGGCAAGATAGGAGGTTTGGCGGGGGGCAGGGGGACACCAGCAAGGAGCACCCAAGAGCAACAGGGGCAAGGAAAAACTACTTTATCAAAGGAAGACACCTTGGGCAGATCCCAACTGCCAAGGGTCATGGTCAGGGAGAAATCAGAGAAATGGCTCTGTGTCCACATGTATTTTCCACAAAGGCTATTTCACCACTAGAGGGAGCCTTTCAGCTGTTCATCTCATGAGCTGGGCTGACAGCTTTGCTGAGTAGGCTACAGCTGGATGTGGCCCTTACTGCATTAATACATCACACTTTACACACTCTATTACAGCTGGGAGAATCTTATCTGTGTTGGGAGGATCAATCGAAGGACACTAATGAAAAATATTTTACCAAATTTAACCTGAGCTTGATAGGCTACAGATTTATATCGGCTATTATTTATAATTCTATTGCCTACTGCCCACATTCATGTGCAAGATCAAGACCATGAGTTTGAATAGCCGCAAATCACTAGTGTATGTTCTCTGTGGACACCCATGACCTCCATGTCATGCATTGTCAAAAAAGAGACTCAGGAATACATAAGTAAGGGATATAATTCCTTATTCATTTTCTTTATATTAGATGTGCCGTTAAAATGTTTTAATGGGCTTTGCCTTAAATTCTTAAACATTTATGCAAAATTTCAATGAGGGTCAGGATTACTGCCACTCCTTCCACCTAAAAAAAGATACATGAAAGAAAAAATGAAATCTTAATGCAACATCAGAAAAACTAACTCCTTTTGTGGAAGTATTATATTTTAGGTTTTTTTTCAGTGGCGATTTGCTGCTTTCAGCCAGATCCCTCTTCAAGGGACACTGACTTGGGTTTGTGTGACAAAAGAGGTCCACTGAGCCTCTGATATCACAAGGGGAAAGGGGGATGGGGGTAAGAGAACAACAACAGGGATGCAATTGGGTATTTGCAGGTAGAGGATCTATAAATACAGATGATTGGGGGCCATCTCCTGTCTTTTCAACACAGACAGAGTGGTGAGGGGGTTGGGATGTATAAGCATTGTCACACTGTTGGCTTGGGGGAGGTGAGTTTGTGGTGTGTTGTGGGGGAGGGGAAACAAACAGGTCTGTGGACCTCTGTGTGACTCACTCTGGAATGTAACTGAGGCTTTCATTTTCTCACATGCACACACTCTCACACAGAGACACATTTTATACACATATTCAAACATGGTGTGCCAATGCATGCCCATACACCATTTACTGAAAAGGAAACAAACTTCAATAGAGAGTAAGTTATAAAAAAAAAGGACAAAGAAGCAGTGTTCTTCGGGTGCTGGGTTTAAGTGCAGGCCTTGACTTTTAAGCTGCCAAAACATAATTGCCTTGCTAAGTGGACAACTTCACCGGGATAGGGGATTGATTCTTTCTGTCTCAATCATGTCTAATTTAGATCTTCTTTTCATGTAATATATAACTTTCCATTTCATTGCATCTTCCTCTTGCTCAAACGTTCCATAGAAGAGCAGGAAAAAGTGAGAGGGGGTCTAATTTTTTAAAGAGTAGCACTATCTCTCTGGCTCTCTTTCCTCTAACCATTTCATTCCGTTGCCCCTCCCACACCGTTTCTTTCCCTCTTTCCTAGGCTCTGCCTCCCTCTCCCAACAGTTGAAATTCTACACTGGTATGCCTGAGATATCACCATGGAGACAGGGGCTGTGCTATCTTCCACTGCTAGTCTTCAGATCACTGCCAGGGCAACCCACAATCATCTGCAGACCCTAACAATCAACTTCAACTCATTCTTCGTCTTTTATTTGTTGTTGTTCCAAAAGTGCCCAAAATCTTTAGCCTATATTAGTTAGGTTGTCTGAAGTTGTTTTAATAAGTCAGCTTAAAATATAGCCTGAATAGCAGTAGTAACATGAATGTTACCTTTAATTTTAGGCTACAATATTTCCACCAAACGGCAACCAAACAAAAGGACTAAGAAAAAAGTATTAAAAAACATTTTGAAAACAGAGGAGTTGTCCAGATGTACAAGGTCAAAGTTAATCCCTGTCAAGGTCTATATCCTAAGCTTATTTATGTGGGCTAGATCTATGAATCAAGTTCAGATACAGGTTTGCTATGCATAACACAAACCAGACCAAAACAAATACACTTCTCACAAGCCTATCACAAATATTCTGTCTAACCTACTAAATAGGCCTGGGCCTATAACCTGTATTTCACAAGATGCTCTGTAAATTCATATACATAACCTAGGCTATTTAAAAAGTGTCAAACAGAAACTATAGGCTACTAATAGGTTAAATAGCCTAATGCTAAGAAAATTAGTGTGCAATGAACTCAGGGTGGTATTTATCTCAGTGTACCAGAGCTGTAGAGAGCTTTTCGGTGAGGCTAAAATTAAATACACTGATTTTTTTTGTATGATATCGCTACTACTACCCATCTCCCACTGGCTATCTGTTTTCTACCTGGGGGAGTTAGTTTACTTGTAGTTCTTTCTGTGCAAAGCTAAATAATTCCATTCGCGCAAACCATGAAACAATACTACGTTACCCAGAAGCCTTTGCCGCTCAGTACAAGCTGGCTTCTGTACGCTTTGGGAGTGTTTCCCATTTAAACAAACAGAGTGCTGAAGATGGCGGAGGTTTAACGGAGGCTTAAGAACCCGCTGTACTACTGAAATACATTGGGAACGGTGAGTTGAGCAGGATTTCATGCATTTACAGTGTGTTGCCATATCCATACACTTGTGGGTTGTTAATTCTGTGGACTTTTTAGAGTGGCTTTTTAGAGTGCCGATACACATTTCGCCACTTAGCTGGTTCTTGTTGGTGCGACTGCTCGTAGTAACGTTACAGCGTTTTCAGTGTCCGCAGTTGCATGCACATAACGTTAGGTTTATTTGTTTTGACGTCCTCCATACATTTATTTCTACGTTATGCTCATGTGTAAGTAAGATACTGTCAGTTGTTCATGTAATCTGGTGATCGCCTTCTTGATTTAGACTAACGTTAGAATATGTCTGCTAAGGAACAGACAGAGAACACTATTCAATCCTTTTTGTGATATATTGTAGTTACCTCTTTCCCTTATCATACATATTCTGATCTGATTTCGAGTTTGAATACGTTTGGGTGATTTTAATTTCCTTACTTTCGTTTAGTTTGCAGTCATGTTTCAACTGAGATTATAGATATTCCCCTTGATAATCTTGTCAGCAACCTCCTTACAACCTGTGTAGAGATACCGAGTCAAACGTGTAAAGCTAGCGGGCTAACGTTAACCAGCTAACGTTAGTGATGGGCAATAGCATTCTTGTCCAGCATTTAAATACCCTCTCGTTTGTTGTCTTTACATCATGTCTTACGGTTCTCTGTTTGCATAGATACTTTTGGGGAATTAACAACGACTGCATTTTCATTTTAATCTCTTCTTCTCGTGAGTTTTGCTTGTTGGTTTGAATTTATTATTATTAACTTTCGCATGGTTGTGGGCTAGCCTCATTCAGCGTGTATCACAGCCTATGTTATAAGACCCATTCAGAAGCAACGATTGTCACAGAGACATTGTAACGTTATCCGCTGCTATCCTCCATTGATTCACGAAATGCTACATTAGTCATTGTTATGTTGCAACCTGTCCCAAACCACTCAACTGGCTTGGGAATGTTTGCCCTGCCTGGACCTCCATTGCACCTCTGTTTTTTTCCAATGGCGAACGATAGACTGTAACTTACAAGGAACTTCATGGTGCTTTTTTTTATTTTAGGCTACTCTCTTACATAATGCAATGATTCGATCAAAAGTCAGCAATATTGTTGTCAACTCTAGAATGAAAGTGAAACTCTCGTATGTTGGCTATCTGGAGCTTTATCGTCATTGGATAAATAGTTTTGCTAACGTAAATTACTTTAGAATTTGACGCAGCTTGTTCAAATAGCACATTATAAGTTTGGATTCAAAGGTAGCCTACTCGCAATAGGCACCTAGACCTTATAACTTCAGTTCAGTTTTGGCCGTGAACATGAGGTGTTGTTTTGACATGAAGTACACACTATAGTCTGTGCACTATGACCGTTTCTGCTTGTGGACTTTGCCTTTACACTTCACAGTTGTGTTGTTGCTTGTGTGTATATGTTGCATCTGGGCTTACCTGACACATATTTCACTGTCTTTGTGCTTTTGTTTTGTTAATCTGTGGTGTAAACGTGGAGGCCGTTAACTATGAGTTTGAAACTTTGGCTGAAGCTATCAGACTTGAAGAGATGGTTAAGGTCAGGGTACCCAAATAGAGGGCGCTTGTGTTTGCCTTTCAGGGGCACATATAAATCTAGTCATGAGTGGTGCTCTGTCAGCAGGGCATTTATCTTAGTAGACGAGGTCTTCTGCAAAAGAATGAATAGCAAGGATGTTGAACAAGTCGCTACCGAATGGTTTGACATAATTTGGCCGTCAGAGTAGACAAACATGTTTTGTTTTTCCTTTTTTTTTGGGGGGGGGGGGGGGCTGCTTGTTTGGTTGGTTGGTTGGTTAGTTTTGCTCACTGTTAGAAGTAGTTTTGGTGAGAGGGCCCTCCCTCAACAGGTTTTGGAACTGGACCATTTTATTGTGGTGTCCTTTAATCTCTCTGTGGGGTGTTTCCCATAGTTTAATAGACAAGCCTGTCATGGCTTGAAAAAAAATGGCATTAATCTAGTGACTTGTGAAAATGTAAAAAAGTAGTCTGCTTTTTTTGCTGAGTTTGCTTTTTCTCTGTGTTGCTATTCCTTCTATCCTTGTTCCATCATGCACTGACAAGGATAGCGACGGTTGTTGCTAAAGATGAGTCTGCTCACCCTGTTGCTCAGTCTGGTGGCTGTCATAGCACCCTTCCACTGCCCCCTACCTCTCTCTCTTTATCCCTCCTCTTCTTTCTCCTGCTCCCGTTCTCAGTTTCTCTCTTGATGCGAACACACACACACGCACACACACACACACACACACACACACACACACACACACACACACACACACACACACACACACACACACAAACAACGTCAGGCCACATTAACAATGAGTCAATCTTGTGTGAGATTCTTTGACTTCCAATGGGGGTGAGAGAAGTGACTTGGATGCACGGTTGCCTGTCTTCATCCATTCGCCAGTGTGATGGCCCTTACTCATTAACTTTACACCAGCATCATAGCAGAGAGGAGACTCTCTTTTGTTTGCTCTCAGAAAAAGAACACATCTCTCTTAATTAATGGCTAAAGTGCGTCGTATAGCCAATGTTTTTAAATTTGAATGTTTTTTTTTTTTCCAACCCCTCTCTTATTATATGATGGAGAAAAATCGAGTTGCATTTTGTATAGCAAATCTTGTTAACCATGTTAATTCACTACTATTGGCTGCATTCAGTTTCATTATGGTCATTTTCATTTAATTTTGGCTAGGCTAATCTCAGTTGGTAATTTCAGTCATAATATGCCTATGCCTATGCATTGGGCTCCTCTGGAGTTGAGTATAGTGTCTAAACATGGAGCTTTGTGGCCAACAATAAGGGTCGGCGGGGGAAGGAGGAGGTGGAGGAGGGGGTGCCTCTTCACCTTTATGTGGCACTTTGTGATGACTGTCTCCACTCAGTCTTTGTCAGGCTACGTTTTTCTCCCAGTGGTGTTTGAATGGCTAACATTCTTTTAGTATGGCGTCAGGGTTGGTACTCTCGGCGTGTGTGTGTGTGTGTGCGTCACATTTTCTTTTGTGTGTGTGTGTTTGTGAGATATCAAGACAGTCAGTGGGATAGAGGGCATTGCTTAACAGAGGCTGTTGGTTGGATTCTGAATTTTATTTATTTATTTTTGTGCTGCTGATGGATCAGGTGTGTGTGTGTGTGTGTGTGTGTGTGTGTGTGTGTGTGTGTGTGTGTGTGTGTGTGTACCCCTAAAGTAAGATGGTATTCTCTGCCTGCATTTTGTTCACAGTGTGCATTGCAACAATCACACATACTTTTTTTTTTCTAGTTGTCTAGATGAGCAGCAATGATGACTCAGTTGTTGTCACACACTCAGTGTGCACCAAGTGTGCCTGCCTTGTGCATGGTACCTAATCTACCACCATAGGCCTAAGTGTATCTTTAATGTATGATTAATAGTGGGTGACGATTGGTTCTGACTCCCGGACCGCCTTGATGACACCAACCTGAAACAAAAGCTTGATTGTTTGCCTAATTGAAATGTGATGCCTTAGTGCAAGACTGTGTGTGTGTGTGTGTGTGTGTGTGTGTGTGTGTGTGTGTGTGTAGGAGTGGCTGAGGCATTGCATGGTCTGATGCCTCCATACCTTTTCTGACCAAAATGAGGTTGTCCATTTAAAGACAAGATACGACTGCAGCAGAAAGAGGCTGGGAAGAGGAGTTGTTCGGCCCAAAGTCTTACGAGAAGCGGGACCACATGTGTACCACAGTCTTCTTCTGAGAATGTGGATGTCCACCTCGCTTTGGTGTTTATCGTTGAGGCCATGGCCAAGCAGAGTAGTTCAGAGAAGCAAAGTTTTGTCCTCCTTTTTTTTTGGAAGTGAAGTCCACAGAGAGGAATAAATTCATTTTCTCTCTCTCTCTCATTCATGGCTCGGTTGTCGTCTAGGCCTACCTCAAGGCAATGCCACGAATGGGTTCCAGATGGACCTCATTTGTGTACTTTTGTTTTTCGCTCTCTGAGAGAACTCTTGTTTTCCTCAGCTCTGCTCATATTGACTGCACACACACACACACACACACACACACACACACACACACACGTGTGTACACACCGTTGACACAGAGAGGGAGAAGCTTGTTAGCAGGAGTGTGTATTTGTTTTACTCCACATAGGCCCAGAGTCTGCAAAGTTTATGTGCAGTTTGAGTCTGCCCCCCCCCTCTTCCAGTAGACGCTGGGGTTGAAAGTTCACACAGGATTATTAAGAAATTCTTTCACAGTTATTGTACCATGGCATCTGTGTCCTCAATGAAATTTTACAACTCCCCTTTTGCTTGCCGTACCTCTGCTCGGATTTAAGGGGAATGTGTAAGTTGCGTCCAGCTGTGCCTAGTTGTGTAAAGCCTGGTTGCCATGGCGGCCCTCCTACGTGCCTGGCTCAAGGTCGTTTAACGTGGGGTTTAGTTGGAGGCTATCTTGTGTGCCTCATTGACCATTAGTACAAGATGATAACAAGAACAATGTAGAATAGTAACAATAATAACCAGCCTAACTATGAGTTTTGTTGTTGTTGTTGTTATTGTTATTAATTTCATTATTGTTATTAGGATCTAGGTTAGTGACCCATGGGAATGTTTATGTTCTTCAAGGTATTTGATCAAAAAGCAAAATAAGTAGATACCAAAAGTACTGCCGGTGACGTTGACTTGAAAGAGTTTATAAGTGCAGTTTTGAAAAGCACAGCAGAATTTGATGCTGCTGGCTCAGTTCACACATTGAGCTTTGCCTTTAACCAATTATAGGCAGTACAGACGGAACAAATAAACCGTTGTATTATCTCAGTGGGAAAGAGTAGATACAGACGGCAGTGGTTGTTGTCCAGCACCGTCTCTGCCCATCCGGTTAGTTCTGTGCACACATTGGCCGCTCTGGCTGGCGGGCAGGAGAGGAGAGCAGAGTGGAGCGGAGCGGCGCAGAGCAGAGCTGTGGCACAGATGCAGACGAGTTGAGTGCCACACCACCGCCGTATGCCTGCCTGCCTGCCTGTGATTTCAGACTGCCAGGCTGTGATTAGCCATTAGCCACAGCACAGCCGCGCTTCCTCTTTTTCTCTTACTGCGCTGCCATTGGGCGAGGTAAGGCAGAGAGACTGGATAGGGGTGGGGGGGGCAGTCTCTCTCTCTCTCTCTCTCTCTCTCTCTCTCTCTCTCTCTCTCTCTCTCTCTCTCTCTCTCTCTCTCTCTCTCTCTCTCTCTCTCTCTCTCTCTCTCTCTCACTTACATGCACACACAGACACGCTCACTCTCTCACTCTCTCCCCCTACTCCACCCTATCCCTCCTCTCTCTCACTGGGCAAAAGAATGCTCGTAAAACGGGTTCACCTGAATAAGTCAGCAGCAGGGTAGGGCTCTGGTCTGGTCTTGTTACCATTGTAAAAAGTTAGCATGACTTGGTGTGTTTGTATTTTGTTTAGGGCCCCCCTTTCATAAAAGTGTGTGTGGCGGTAGCTTTTTTTTTTGTGTATGTTTGTGTAAGTATATGTGTGTGTGTGTGTGTGTGTGTGTGAGGGGGGGAGTGAAGTAGAAAGAGACAGAAAGAGTCTAAAAGAGAGAGAAAGAGAGCGCAAGAGAGAGAGAGAGAGAGAGAGAGAAAAGTTTTTGAGTCGGGGATAAACGTTACCAGATGCTCTCTCTGTCAATCAGGCAGTGAGCGAGGAGGGAGTGAGTCACCTCTGGATGAACTTCTCCAGTGTGCAGCGGCCACCTTGTTTTCATTCTGCCAGGCCTCCACACCCCCTTCCTGCCTCTGAGCCCGCCACCACGCCACCCCCACTGCATCGCCACCATCAAGCCCGACAACCCACTGCAAAGTTTCGATACAAGTTCAGCCTTGACTGATGCAGAATTGTACCCTTTCGGAAAGGTTGGTGTGTGTGGGCGCTGCCTTTTTTTGTGTCAGCTGGTGCAGTGTCACAATAACATGATGCTGAATGCCTTTGCTGGTCTATGTAGCCTAACCTAATCAATGTTGGGAATACCTGAGTCAACTGTTCTGCCATTATGGAAGTTTTCCGATGGGTGCACAAGTTGCTTTTCAGTAACAACACTTTCCAATCGATAACGTCGGACCCTGAACCTAGGACGCCAGAGTTTACTGTGTGCCTTCTGTTCAGATCTGACCCATCTCTTACAGTGGACTATTCCCCATGCCTCTCTTGTCTTTTTGTTTCCCAAATATAGGACTTATCATCCCATTGCATTGCTCTCCACCTTTTGCAAGGTTCCAAGTTACTTATTTTCAGCTCATTCTCTTAGGATGACTTGAAGAAGATTCGTTGATGTGATGTGCCCTCAACAAAACCTTTTCTCCTGTGCATCCTATCTAGACCGATATCGTTCTCCTGTAGTGATATCATCAAATAAGGAGTTCCTGGGAAGCAGGGAAGCCAAAAAGCCCCATTCTGCTCCCCACTCCTTTAAAAGTTAGGTGATATTGACACGGTCTTGACCTGAACTAGCACAAAACTTTGCTGAGCAGCACTGTATTTTACACACACACACACACACACACACACACACACACACACACACACACACACACTCTGAGTCTCCCTCAGAGTCTCCTCTCATAAACGGTGCCACCTTGAGCTTGAATAGCAATGTGCATGCATCCGCTGGTGTTGTTGGCAGGGTCCCTTTTCACTCCTACTGGGTATGGTGGTGAGGCTGCGGGCAGCAGCTGTGTTGTGCGTGTGCCACAGGTCCAGCAGTCTATATTTCCATACTAAAGAGGCTGGGGAGTAAGAGGGGGCAGTGGGAAGGGGGGTGGGCATCCAGGAAGGCTCTATCAATAATTCACTTGAAGCCCCAGGTGCTGTTTGACCATTTTGACAGGGCTGGAGTTTGCCAGGGCTCTCTTTTCAGAAGTGGTGCCCACCAATCTTATTCAATATTCAGCGCTCTCCCTATTTTAACACTGCTGAGAAGTGATGTTTTTTTTTTCTCTCTCTCTCTTTTTTTCCCCTTTCTTTCTCTCTTTCTATCTCTCGCTCTCTCTCTGTTATGCTGTTCTTCAGTCGTTCCTGCTTAGCATATGCTCTCATGAATCATAAATGTTGGTTATGCCAAACATTTATTTTGCAGTGACCCAGGGGTTCTTGAGATATTTCGTTAAAAAGTTTGTCGAAGGTGGCCAAGAGGGAAGGCCCGTCGGGGGTCCGTTGAGCGAGATCGACACGCGGCTGGCATGCTGCAGAGGGAAGGAGAGCCTGGTGTCTTTTTCAAGTCCCTGAGTTGGCGCACACATCTGCCAGCATGTCACTGTGGCATTCCCTCCTTGTTTATGCAGTCGGTCGTCAAAGGGGGCGACGACGGCCGAGGGCTGCCTCTGCTTGACGCTTGCATGAGTGATCCTCTGTGCCTGGGTCCCTCCAACCCCCCCCCCCCCTTCACTCTTTCTTTCTCTCTCGTGGTTTCTTGCCCCTTTCTTCCCACCTGTCCCTTTGTCTTTCTCTAACTTGTACAGCCTGGATAACTGGATTCACCAACTCATAAGGGTACATGAAATTTGCTCATTTTACATATGATCGACAGTTTTCACACTCATGTCTCATGTCTCATGTCCACGGCACGTGTAATAGCCAAAACATGATGTTTCTGAACATGCTACTTATTCTGAACCGCTCAGTAAGTTAAAACAATTGCCAAGTCTGATTCAGCATGAACTTGGGGGGAGGGGAGTCAAAAATTGAACTGAGGTTTTGGGCCAATTTTGAAGTCATTTTCCATACTAAACTAAAACTGGCAAGGGTGCCATAGCAACAATGTCTAGTAAAATGTGATCAGAGCTTATGTTTTATTGTTTTGGTCTAAGCCATAGCTAGTTAAAGGCTAAAACCAATGCCAAGCTAAACGCTAGATCAAAACAAACCCAATTGTTGTTCTAGCCTAAACCTTGTTCACTCCTCCCCTAGCTTTGAAAAATGCGGGTGGCCGTTACTGTAGGCCTATCTTTTTGAGAGTAATGGTTGTCTAAGGATATTATCTAGCAGGGCAATTTAGTACTGAAGGAAGCCGAACTTAACTAAAATAAGATAAAATCAGTGTCTTTTTCAGTGTCCTATGCTTTGCTGCTATAGTCAACACTGTTTGGCCTGAAACCGAATCCGATTTGGTTTAAGGAAATGCTGACATTTCACTTGTCGTTCATCATTTGACTACTGTTCATTGGCCAATGTGAAATTCCCTTGTGGTGAGCAGTTCATCGTTTTGACCAGCAAATTGGCTTCCTTAAGCAGCTGATGTTGGGGGATATTGATTGTTGACTGCCCTGTGCTACATCAGCAGAACAGAAACACATGGTGACCTGATTGGCAGAACTTCATAAAAACACTTCTCTCCTGGTCGGTATGGGGTTAATATCAGACACATGGCTTTGAGTCCAGGAACCAGTCATTGTCTGCAACTGGTTGGACATACTATTGCAGGAAGTGCTTCTCATGTCAAACAGGTTACCATGGCCTTGTCTCCCTCCCATTCCTGCTCACAACCATTTCCTTGTAGATGTAGGTCACCTGTAACTGCTGTGCAGGGACTAAATTCACGATCTGGAGTGGACACATGGAATCCTCACAGCCTTGATTTGATTCTCAAGTTTCATATAAAGTGAGCGAGAAATCTTCAGATTCATCACAGCTTTCAGTGAGCCAGTGCATATGACACTCAGACCAAAGGGTTTTATAGTAGAGATTTGCAATCTTTCATAGTAGACATATGTATGCAAGGATCAGATACTTTAGAACAGGCGTCCGTTTCCCAAAAGCATATTTGCTAACCAGTTAGCAACTTAGTTTAGCCTAGAACTCTAGACGTACCCCTAGCGGTAGCAAATTTGAATTTGCACAGCAGGTACGTCTAGAGGCCACTGATAGAAACCTGTTGTATCCTTCCTCTGGCGGCGGATAACCAATCACAGCGCGGTATGTGTACAGGAAATCGTAAGGCGGGCTTTGTACGATGACGACAGCCCTGCTCAAACCAGAGCAGAATCGTCTTTGGCTTTAGTTTTGGACAAATTGCACTTGTCATTTTCTCTGAAAGTGAAACAAGAAAGTGCACTGAAGTTTTTCGTTCTGAAAAAGATGTCTTTGCCGTGTTACCGACAGGCTACGGGAAAAGTTTGATATACCAGCTGGTACCACTGGCCGGAACGCTAGCCTATTACGTGGAGAGGCAGTTTGAAAGACAACGCAATCACCCGCCCCTCCATTGAGGTACAGTCTATCAGTGGTCTTCAGACTATACATTCTTATGATATAGTCTGGCGTGTCAGGCTAAACTTAGTTAGTTGTCAATGGGAAATTGCATTGCAACCAACATAGTTGCTACCTTAGTTAGCACTTAGTTAGCAACTATGCTTTTGGGAAACAGGCCCCAGGTCAGTAAAATCTCTTTTCCATTACATGGTACCAGCTCAACTTTACTCAACTGCACTAGTTTGGTTTGTTTTTCATTACAGTACAATACCCCCTCAACGTGCATGTGGTGGGTGGGGCGAGGGATGGCACAAACTGTTGTTTACCACACTGAACTGCTGAATAACTGAACTATTTTTAAAGTTGCCCAGACATGCAACTGTGAGCAAGTTGATTCGCACACACATAGGGTAAACTAGTGACTATTGCCATTTGAGCAAGCCCTGTTGAAGCAATCAGTGGCCATCAGTCTGTTCAAGTCACATTTATGGGCACTGCGCGGATAGAACCTGGCCAAAGCACAAAAAATCCTACCATGTACCAGGTGAAAAAGGACCATTGGTCGGCTAGAGTTTGCAGGTTAAAGCCAACGTGCAAAGATGGCACACTAGCAGTCAAAACTACTTGGATTGGATTACCAATTTGGATTGGTCATCACCCTGCTCCTCTCTTATACTACATGCTACACCCACACGCACACACTCATACATTGCACCTTCTCCAACACACACACACACACACACACACACACACACACACACACACACACACACACACACACACACACACACTCATACATTGCACCCTCTCCAACACACACACACACACACACACACACACACACACACACACACACACACCACACACTATACATTGCACCTTCTCCAACACACACACACACACACACACTCATACATTGCACCCTCTCCACACACACACACACACACACACACACACACACACACTCATACATTGCACCCTCTCCATCCATCTCATGGATGCAACCAATCACAACAGTGCCAGTCACAACACCGGTGAAGAGAGAAGAGGGAGCCCTTCTGACCTCCAACACAGGTCAAAGGTTATCTCCGGGAAAAAAAGGAAAGCCAACAAAAGCAAAATGGCCTTTCACCCCTTCCATTCTCTGGAGGATTCTGAGTGATGAATGGCGTTCTGCTGATGCCTCCAAACAATCACTGTGTTTTTTTTTTTTTGTTTTGATTTTTTTTTGTTTTTGTGAGGTGCTGTCCAGGTAAGGCCACTCTTCTTGGCTGGACAGAGCTCTTGTCTAACCGCTGGACCGTAGAGTTTTTAGTGAGATTTATGTCCTGTGGGGTAAGACCTAAAATGCAAGAAGTAGCAGACTGATTGTTTTGAAGTGCCAATTGGTAGCCATCCTGGCAGATTGAAATCTACAGTATTGAACCATTTGTGATTCATTGGTTAAGGATTTTAAACAACACCTTTGGTTCAGAGGTTTTGCTAATGATAAGACTTGAAGATATAATATACCCAGCCCTGGGTTTCTAGCATTTTCTAAAGATGAAAAGAGTCAGACTAACACAGTTGATGAGCTCCATTTGTAATGGCCTGCATACATGTGTGTGTGATCAGCTTGACGTTCTGGGATCAATATGTGACCTGTACAAATTGAATTTCTAATTTGTCTGTGCTGTGTGTTTTTTCAATATTGAAACCATTTGTGAGTGTAGAGGTACAAGCCACCCCCCCTTCTGTAGGTCCCTCTTCACCCTTTTCTTCTGTGTGTGTGTGTGTGTGTGTGTGTGTGTGTGTGTGTGTGTGGCTTAGTCAACTCCCTGTCCAATCTGTCCTCATAAGTCATTTAAACACGCTTTTAATAGTGTTAGCCTGAATTTGGGCGGCATGTGGTGGTGGTGGGTGGGGGGGGGGGGTGTAAGGTTGTAATGGGAAAGGTCACGAGCAAGGGTCAGGTTTTTGATGCTGGGTTGAACCATTAATACTGCTAGCTAGCAGTAGCACTAGCTTCATCCAGAATCCTGAATTAAAAACTCAACCCATTTGGTTTCTTAAGGCGAGATCAGATGCTCATTACATGGTGTGTTGGTGTGTTGATCAGCAGTGCTTACATGGCTGTGCTCGCCCGTTGCTAGTTAAAAGAAGGGAAAAAAAAAAGAAAGACCTTAACGGTCATGGAAGGCAGAGGCGTTGGTCCACTAGAATGGCCAGTAGAGAGAAAGTAACTTTTAGTAGAAAGGAAGTGTTACATCTGTGTTTCCTGTTATGATGGTGAAGGTCACACCTGATTACTGGCAATGTTCCTGCTTTCTCCCATTGACCTGCTGCTCACACACACACAAGTAATATCATGCTTGTTGTGGTAATAGGCTCATTTCCCTAGTTATTTCGCAGTCAGTATATCGATGAGGCTGGTTTTGTTTTGTTATTGTTTTTAAGCCACTTAAGAAAACTATCATAAGGTTTTAAACGGTGGTTAGTTTTGGAAATATAGCCTAGAGTTAAGTTTTCCCAACAAATAATGTTCTGAGACATTGATTTCCTGTAAAGAAAAAGGACTGTTTTTTTTCCCCCTTTCTTTTCTTTGTTTCTTCACATCTCAACTTTGACAAAGAAACACCAACACTTTTCTTTCCACAAGCTGAAAATAAACGAAAAAATGGCTGGGCTTGGAAAAGAGGGAAAGGGGGAGTGTCAAAAAATGA